>JAESUZ010005232.1:600000-1168976 GCA_017311185.1 Proteles cristata cristata
AATTAGCCTAAATCATGCCTTTTCAATTAAACGGGCTTAGGGAAGTCTGGTAGCGAAACGGGGGTGTGTGCATGCATGTGTGTGCGCGTGTGTGTGCGCGCGTGCGTGAGTGCGTGCGTGGGGGTGCGGCGGGGGCCGGGGTGGTGGTTGTGGAGGGCGGGAGAAAGGTGAAGTCTGATTTCGGGCTGTGAGGTGGAAATATCTTTTAAAAGGTGTGATCCTATTTTAGTGTTTTCCATATAAAATGGGGCATTATTGGCTGTGCTGTGGGGAGCAGTGAAGGGGGAGAATACCGTGAAGGAGGGGAGCCTCGAGAATTGGGAGTAAATTAATGCTTGTGAGCTGAGCATGCTGCCCGGACGACACAGCTGGGGGACCCCGGGGCCAGGAACAATGGCTGCAACCGCGGGCCTTTGGGGCTCTCCGACAGAGGCTTTCTTGGAGCCAGAGAGGGCTACGGTCTAGGACCAGGTGACCTGCAGAAAATATATGCTGGCGCTCACCTGCAGGACAAGGAGGGAAGGGAATGTGCTATTGTCTTTCACAGCAGAGTGTTTTGGGTGCGGTCCTGGGAGGTCCCGTCTCCAGGGACTTCATGAGGGTACCTGTGTCGGACTCCATGTTCCTTTTTTTTCTTTTTTTTATGTTTTATTTATTTCTAGGAGAGAGAGAGACAGCGTGAGCAGGGGAGGGTCAGAGAGAGAGGGAGTCACAGACCAAAAGAGGCTCCAGGCTCTGAGCTGGCAGTCAGCACAGAGCCCGACGCGGGGCTCGAACCCACGAACCGCGAGATCATGACCTAAGCGAAAGTCGGACGCTTAACCGACTAAGCTACCCAGGCGCCCCTCCATGTTCCTTTTAGAGCCCCGCAGGCCATGCGGCTCTGTCCTGTGTCCTGGTGGGGGAGGTCGAGTTGCGCTATGGCTCTCCCAGAGGCCAGGGCTGTTGAGTTGAGGAGCAGCTGGACCCGAGTGCTGGTGCGTCTTGGCACGTGGGACCCCTCGTGTGTGCTCACATGCCCACCTCTGGCTTCCTGGCCTGTGACGGTCCCAAACCTTCCCGACTCCTGGCTCTGTCCCAGCTCCCCGGCTCGCCAGGTGCAGCCGCACCTGACAGAGGTGATGCTCCGGTAGTTTGCGGCACTTGCGTCTGATTTCCTGCGGCCTCCTCTCCCTCGAGGAAGAAATGCGTTCGCCTTGACTCAACGTGGTTGGAGGAATTTGCATTCTCTGCTCCCGTCCACGGTGCGAGGGGCGGGAGATGAAATGAAGTGTGTGGTCCGCTGATGAGTGTTTATTTTTAGTCACCCAGCCTCCTCCCCTGCCGGTCCCCGCTCCCTCTGCGGGCCTGCCCCGAACAGTCAGCTACCTGCCTGCAAACCTGCAGCTTGTCTGGGGTTTAGGAGGGGGATTTGGGAAAGGAAGGTCTGGTGACGGGAGCTAGGTCTCTGACATTCAGGTTGCCCTTGACGTTAACTGTAATCCTAATAGCTAACGCCCATGGAACGCGTACAGTGTTCAAGCACTGGCCTAAACCTTTTACCCCAAAGCCTTCATTTCAGCCTCATAGTCGAGCTCTGAGGAGAGACCATCCGTAGCTCTATTTTTCATTACAAGGAAACTGTCACAGAGAAGTTACGACATTTGCCCGAAGTCACACGGCTTGGAAGTGCAGAGCCAGGGTTTGAACTCTGCTCTGTGCTCTTGACCCCGACACTTGGCGGCCTCTTAAGAGTCAGCGAGACCCTGAGAATTTCTGTGCTGTCTGCTGCAGTGCTCCCAGGAGGAGGGTGTCAGGGACCTGAGGTGCTCTTGGGGATGACGGCAGAGTTCTGACTTTGGGGGAAGGCACACCTCGGTTCACATCCTAGCCGTATCTCCCGCTTCTTCGGTCACTGCTTTGGTAATCACTTACCGTCTTGGCCCATCTGTGAAATGGGCCAAAGCCTGACCTCCCCGGAAGGGCTGACATTTCACATGTGCAGAGTGTGCCTGGCACGGAGAAGACACTCCATAAACAGTGGGCTCTTTGCCTTCCTTCCCGGTGGCCTGATTCCATGAGGCTTGACCTGGTTTCTTTCTGGCTCTTGGCCTGTGCCTCTGCTTTCCTGTATGGTAGTTGCAGGTCTCTTTTCAAGTGATTCACTCTAAACAAGACCCGGGTGGGACACTGTCTGTGCAGCCGTCCACACCCCTCCAGGGACTCTGGCCACAAGAAGCTTTCCTTTCCCCAGGAAAGGCCACCTCCGGAGCCCAAGGGCTGTGCCCTTCGGGACAGCTGGAAGGAAAGAGTGAGGCCAGTTCAACCCCTGTTCTCTGTCCACAGCTGCTTGAGGCTGCCTGGCATCCTGCTGGCCGGGCAGAGGAGGGAAGGGCCGCCTGGCCTTGCTCCGAGCAGCCCGGCAGGCCCCGCCACGCAGACTGCCCTCACTCTGAGCCCCTTTAATCCGATGGCTGAGTGCAGTGATCCGTGCCCACGGCTTCCAGGAGCCTCCCCGAGACAGGCACCGGTGTTCCCGGCCACCACTGAGGGTGGCGGAGAGGTTGCCGCCTGGCTCCGTGGAGCTCGCAGGGTGTGGGAGAAGGAACCAGAGGCCAGAGGTTTCATTTGGGTGCACAGAGGTGCCAGGGCCCCTGAGAGGTCCTGCCCGGGCCATGTGAAGGAGGGTGTGATGCTGACTGCGCCAAAGGGTGCCCGGTGAACACAGGACGGAAGTGCTCGGGGAGCCCACCCTGCAGATGCCGCTTCCTTCCGGTCACGGGCTCACCATCATTATCCTCCCCCCGGCCCCCGGCCCAGGGTGGCACATGGCGTTCCCCAGGCTGAGCCCGGATGACTGCATGGCTGAGCCTTGTCTTGGCCACCCACTCCCCGTCCTCTTCCCTGCTGTTTGGACAAGCTGAAAACCTTTTCTGACCAACAGAGGTGTGAGTGGGGGCAGAAGGGGGCTTCTATTCGGATAAGATCGTGCATGAGGAAAGCAGGTGTCACGTGAACCAGGTTCTGACCTCAGTGCTGTCACTCAGGCTGGTTGACCTTCGGCAAGTCATTGAGCTTCGATGAGCCTCCCAACCTTTGTCTGTTAACTCAGAACAAATCACACTTCTCGGCATGGCTCAGACAATCTGAAATGATGTATGCAAAGCCCCTAGCACCGTGCCTGGCATGGGTAACAGGCAAGTAGTAAACTGTTCTGTGTCCTGTCTTCTGCCCCCCAAAACCCCCGTGCTTCGCACTCAACCCCACGCGGTTGTCATGGAACTTCCTCTGTCAGACCCCATTCTACGGGACCCTGTCGGAGCCCAGTGTCTGAGCCATGTCTGCCCCTCCTTTGGGAGGAGCCGGGCTGGGTCAACATGCTCCCTTGCCCGTAGTCAGTCACAGGATGGGGTTGACAGCAAACTCAGGGATGCCTGTCGCATGCTCCCGGTGGCCACCTGGGAGGGGGGCCCTCTTTCCCGTGTGCAGACACAGTCTCTGGGCATGGCCGAGCCTCACTGTGACTGTGGAGAGAAGCTCGGCGTCTGGAATAACACCACCAGCCTTGGGGTTTGTGCTCTGTCTCCTCATCTGGGAAGGTAGCCAAGCCAAATCAGCATCCTCTTCTCCAGGGGCCTGCACGGCCAAACTTTGGTGGTTTATGTGCTGGTCCCCATACCCTCACTCCATGGAGGCACCAGTCCTGAAGAGCCCAGTTCTTGGGTTCTTCCTCCCAGCCAGGCCAGCATACTGCCTTCGTGAGGACAGCTCTCATCAAACCCTTCCTGCTGCCTCTGCTCTCTGGTTCGTGGGAAACTCTGATGCCAGCCTTGGATAACGACAGACCAGCTACCGACTTGGGGGCGGGGTCCCTGGAGACCCTGGTGCTATGCCTGGGAGACTGCATCTACTGGCATGAACTGGAGTGTCTGGCGGGTTGGGCTGGTCCTGACGGAGCCAGCAGAGCCCTGGTTGGAAATAGCATCTGATCCATGGGTTATGATTCCAGTCCAGCATCGCCTCCTCCAGAGAGCCTTCCTTGAGTTACATGTGTTTAAAATTCTGTCCCTGGGTTTATAGTTTGCCCTTGTGCGTCCCCCATCACATGAATCCATTCGAATGGTACTTGTCTCCTTGTCCATTTATCCCCCTGGGTCATGAGTTCTTTGAAGACACAGACTGTATCCAAGGGGTCTCCCAGTCTTTGGCTTGCAGGAGAGCTCAATGAATACCTGTTGAATGGACACATGGGAGGGGCAGGGAGAGAGGTCATCACAGTAAACATGACAAGGGTTTTGAGATGAGCCAGCTACCCTGAACGTGCTCGAGACTTACAGGCAGTCTTGGGCTTGGCTGCATGGGTCTCAGGTTTGTGGGGACTTAGCTGTCCTGGGAACATGAGGTGGGCAGAGGACACAGCAGTCAAGAATGGCTGCTGGGGCTGATGTAGGGTTAGATGTAGAGTTAGACATAGGGTTAGATGTAGGGTTGGATGTAGGGTTAGATGTAGGGTTGGATGTAGGGTTAGACATAGCGTTAGACGTAGAGTTAGACATACGGTTAGATGTAGGGTTAGACATGGGGTTAGACATAGAGTTAGATGTAGGGTTAGACATAGAGTTAGATGTAGGGTTGGATGTAGGGTTGGATGTAGGGTTAGATGTGGGGTTAGACATAGGGTTAGACGTAGGGTTAGTCGTGGGGTTAGACATAGGGTTAGATGTAGGGTTGGACTTGGGTTAGAAGTGAGTTTAGACGTGGGGTTAGACATAGGGTTAGATGTAGAGTTAGACATAGATTTAGACGTAGGGTTGGATGTAAGGTTAGACATACAGTTAGACATACAGTTAGACGTAGGGTTAGGTGTAGGGTTAGACATAAAGTTAGATGTAGAGTTAGATGTCGGGTTGGATGTAGGATTAGACATAGAGTTAGATGTAGGGTTGGATGTAGGGTTAGATGTGTTGGACGTAGGGTTAGATGTGGGGTTAGACATAGAGTTAGACATAGGGTTAGTTTTAGGGTTAGACATAGGGTTAGGTGCCATATGGCAGCCCAGTTTCTAAAGCGTGAAATGGGGCTGCATCTGGCCAGAAAGCTGCTCTGCCCACTAGCTCAAGAGAGCAGGAGCACAGTGGCAGGGAGGAGCGATGGCCACGTGGTATGGCTAATCTTCCGGCACAGCTAGTGTGAGTCAGGCTCCTGGGCTACTTTAAAGGGCAAAGATGAGAAACGTAGTTCAAGTTACCAGGCTTTAGACACACAAACACTATTTTGGAGTCAAGAGTTTGGGTAATTTGAGGCCCTCTGCCAGCAGGTCTGGGTCTCTGGGGTTTTTTTGCATCCCAAAGTGGAGGGTTTGAGCTGGTGACTCTTAGGAGGCTCAGACCACAGGATGGGAGAGCCACGGCAATAGTCAGAAAAGGGCTATCGTTGGGTCCAGAGGCCCTGGGCTGGTGAGGGCTTTGCCCTCACATCACTGGTGGCTTTGGGGCCATCCCTTAACTGTTGTGTGCCCCACCTACTTACTGCCATTGAAGTATTCTGCTTTACATACGTTCCAGACTTGCTGTGAGAATTACATCAGATGATCTATGTTCAAAAGTAGCTTCCAGAACAATACTCTCCAACTGTCAGGTGCTGTTGATATTGGTTGTTGAGTGGTGGTTAGCAGGGTTCAGGAGAGCTCAGCCCTGACCCCCACCTGCACCCCCAACCCACGACTGTCACCATTAGCTGGGTTCTCTGGAACTTTCTCTAACTCAGGAAGTTGGTTTTGCCTGGTTGTTTGGGCTTCTGAGGGAGATAAAAGCTTCATGAGAGGCAAAGAGGCTCAGGACGCCTGTTCTGGACACCACCTCTGAGAAATTGGGGCCCTTGTGACCGGTGCCACCGCATGTGATTTCTCTGTAGAAAGTAGATGGACGTGGAGTTTGGCAAGCTTCCTGTGCTGTCCATCCTTCCAGCTCCTCCTGGAAAAAGCCTGGTCCATGCCCCCAGGGGCGCAATGGTCCCTTTGAGCTGGGCCAAGTTATTGTTGAACCTGTTCCTAGGTTGTCCTGTTCTTAGCCCGTTGTCCTGAAATGCCACTTTAGCCAACAGCACTCTCTCCCCAGGGCCCTCTGACTTAGCCCAAATCCTTAATTTTAGTGTATTGGCAACTACTTATAAAGAAATATCATTTTATACATTCAACTTGAGTGTACCCTATAAGCCAACCTATAGAAGAAGTTGATGAGTCAATTAGTGCAAAAAGCACAAAGAACTACAGGTTTATGTTTCATCTCAGGGACCGAGAAATATGAGCTTGGACACGAAGTGTAGTATAACAGAGGGATTACTAGGCGAGACTCAAATCCGTGGACATTTTCAGATCTCAGCAACCCCTAAGCTTCTTATTTTTGGAGGCCCCAGCCCTCATCTTTCTCAAAAGTCTTAAAATGTCCCCACACCCCATGTTAAATATAATTTTATGTTAGGAGGGGAAGAACAAGAAGAGTTTTATTATTTTTTTGAGATTTTGGAATAAAGGTCTATTCTCATGATTTAAACTTTATTATATTCATTAATAACTATTTGAGAACTGAGTTAAATTACCATTGGCCAGTTAACAAGGTTATTTTGAGGATATTTAGCTAAACATTTGGTAAAAATCGATTTTGTAGTTCTTTTTATTCTGGAGCCAATACCTTCCCTTGAAGCGTTCAAATCATTTTTCATGTGTCCACAAAAAGCCTGTTGGCTTAAGTCCCTATGCCTATGTTTCCTAGAAAAAGTGAAGTCTTGATGGAATTGGAGGCCTGATTTTGATTCCTGCCTTTGTAGAAACTAAGTGTTATTCAGTGTGTGATCCGTCTGGGCCTCATTGTCTCCATCTGTAAATGGGGCTGATTTGTTCTTGCTGTGATGATTAATAGAGATAATAAATGAAAACACAGTCCACTGCCTGACTCCTACACAGAAAGCTATCCAGTTAAATAAGTTAGCACTGAAAATTATATATATATATATATGTGTGTACACACACACACACACACACACACACACACACACACACACACATGCAACCCTTGATCTAGAGCTTGTGAGTTCAAGCTCCATGTTGGGTGCTGCAGAGATTACTTTAATTAAAAAAAAAAAGTATAAACAAAAGACGCATGATTCTGGAGTTTGAAAAAAAAATTAATTTGGATGATTTTCCCCCATTCTCTAGTAAGTCCCGAAAGCTCAGCTTCAAAAAAAGGAAGAAAAAGAAGAAAAAATATACAATAATTATCAGGGATTTCATTCATTAAGATTTCAGAATAATTTTGAGGCACCTGGGTGACTCAGTCAGTTAAGCATCCACCTCTTGGTTTCAGCTTAGGTCATGATCTCACGGTTCATGGGTCCAACCCCCACGTCGAGCTCTGCACTAACAGTGTGGAGCCTGCTTAGGATTGTCTCTCTCCTCCTCTCTCTGCTCCCCCTCTGCTTGCTCTCTCTAAAAGTAGATAAATAAACTTAAAAAAAAAAAAGAGTTCAGAATCATTTCACCATGTTTTAGGCTTACCTCTAGATTTTCTGTGATTAAAAAGTGTAGCCCAGGGAGTTAACGATAGAAACGATATTTGGTGGAGAGAGGGAGGGTTTGGGTCTACTTGAGGGAACAAGCTTTTCAGGCCCTTAGAAGCATCTACTTGGAAACAATTAGTGTGTTAATTAGGAAGGATTCTTATCAGATCTCGCAGAACCTCTTCTTGGCCACGGGCTCTTAGGTGAGGCATTCTGCAGTTGGTAACCATACAAACATCCCTGACTTTGGCAGCTTTTTGTACCTGGAGTTTTTCACTAATCCAGACCAGCCTTCCTCCCTGAGTTTGACCTTGGGGGCTGTGGAGAGGTGGACTTTGATGGACGGTGTCATGGGCGTCCCCCGGGAGGCCTTCCCTAAGCCCGTGATGAACGCACACATGACATGAGTCACACCTGAATGACTCCAGGTAGTTTACCCAACATGATATTTGGCAGTCATGTTTCTCATCTTTCTAATTGGAAGGGCAGGATGCTGGCTTGATGGATGGGAAGCTGCAAGATGGAAAATATGTGGGCATTTCGGGGGAGGAACTGGCTGCCACGTGGCCCCACTTTAGTTGGGTCAGTTTCTGCTTCAAGGCCATGTGCCTGGATTGTCTCAAAGTATTCTTGATGGTGTGGGAAGCACTGAGATTCAGGCCACCTAAATTCCACTGGGGTTCTGTTAACAATAAACGTAGATTTAAAAAAAATCAAACTATGACTATGAATTAGTTAGGGTTTATAGCATATTAAATTCAATAGGAATGATATATTGGGGTGAATTAGATATTTCAAAGAGCTAGTTCTAAATGAACGAGGTTTCATTGGACTCCGTCATCTGGTTAAAAGAGTAAATGTAAGCTGGGTAACAGTTCTGTTCAGCCGATCCCCAGATAGTTAAACGACTGTACCCAAAGTATCAATCAAAGGCTCATTTCAAACATAGATGTGTTGTGCTTTAGGTCTCCATCGGCATCTGAATTTTTATCAGTGACCTGACTAAGCATCAAGAAAGTCTAAAGATGACCCTCAGCATAGCTGGGATGATGCCTGCATGCACTCACATCCCTGATAATCTCCGTAGACCCAAATGCTCAGCCAAACCCAACAAGATGGAAGACTTTCAACTATTGCTGTTCAGTCTCGTGTGGTTTCAAATTCAGAAGCACAAGAAGTAGATTAGAGGGTCCTCCGTTGGCAGCAGTTCACATGAAAGAGATCTGGAGGCTTTAGTCGACCACAAGCCTAATATGATCCAACAGTGTGACTGCTGCTGAAAATGCTAAAATCCTCGTAGGCTGCTTTAATGGACATATGGTATCCAGATCCCGAGAGGTCATGCTACAGGGTCTCCTGGACTAGACCAGGCCACATCTAGAGAAGCAGGTTTAATCCTGAGTGTCACATTTGAAGAGAGCCAGAGTGGCCGTTGGAGGCATGCAACAGAGGGAGAGCTGAAGATATCGGAGTAAGTGGTACAGTAGAGACCCCTAGATGCTCTTCACCCCACGGTCTCTTCCTTTGAAGAGAACTCAACATTTTACAGCCTCCCCCCACCACAGTCTGGGCTACAGAAGACGAGCTTCCGGATGCTGGAATATGGGTGGCTCTGATGCACTCCATTTCTACTGCCCTGTGAAATGTCCTCACGATGCTTGCTCTTTCCTTTCCCTGCTCCCACAAGAACAGCAGAACAAGATCAAAGGAGCTGAGCACCCTGACTCGTTCGAAATCCCACTTGGGAGGCTTCCTATCAGACATCGATTTGGTCTGTGATAAGAGTGAAAAGTAAACCTTTCCAAGTGTGAAACTGCTGAGGTCTGGGGAGTGTTTGTTATAGCAGCTCACATGAGTTGACCTGATTAATACAGCTGTGAGAAAGAGAGCCCCAGGGAGATGTGCTGGTTATAGGCTAACCATACAGGGGGCGGAATAATCTATTGAGATACTGCCTTGTTCTCCCAACTTCAGGACACTTAAGAAAATGGAAAGGTGATTTTATCCTCCTGGAATAAAATCCTCCGGGATTGGGGGGGGGGAAGGAGTATCTGACGGCTGGAGAAGAGCCACCTGAGAACCCAGTGCTTGAACCCGAGTGCTGGAGGCCGCTATCTTGAACACAAGGACCGAATCCTCCAGACATGAGCCCCCAAGGTTTGGAGAGAATGTCTTTGAAGACCTCTACTAGCCAAGTGTGGGAGTTATCCAGCCCTGGAGCAGATCGGTATGCAGATACGGGGCCACAGTGTATTTATTGCTGAGGACAAGAGCCCCAAGCCACCCCGGCCCCTGGCCCCCATGACCTTGCCTTATAATTGTCGTGTGCTCTTGGAAAAGCCACTTAACCTCTGTAAGACAGGGCTAACAATACGCTCTGTCATCTGCAAGAGGAGGTGAGGTTAAGGCAGATGGTGGCTAGGGACCATCTGCAAACTCGTCAGTCACATACCAGTCCCCCCAGTGCAGGTGCCCCGTCTTCTGTTTTAGCTACAAAGGAACTTGCTCACCTCTTCGGACGACTCCTCGAGATGTTTTACCAGGCAAGGAGCACCCCCCGCCTCGGAAACTGGGAGCCACCAGAGGTCAAGGATACAGGGGTTCTGGCAAGAGTGATAGTGGAGCCAGGCAGATTCCAGCTTGTCTTCTTGGGGGGTGTTTTCAGGGCAGGAGCCCTCGAAGGGGCTGCCGCCTTGGGGCCAGACCCCAGCCCCGTCGTGAGAATGTACGCTACACTGTGCTTCTTGGCCCATCTCCGTCCTCACCTGCAAGTGGGCTGTGTCCATGCACGGCTCAACCGCTCAGCCGCTCAGCCCGCGGGGTGGGAGGGCGGTGCGGGGAGGGGGGCAGTGGGGAAGGGGCTGGGGGGGGCAGGCAGGAGGCGCTGGGAGGGGAGCTGCGGGAAGGGGAGCGCCCAGGCGCCTGAGCCTCTCACGTCATAATTCAGCACTGCCTACAGCCCAGGGAGGTGTTTCACACTCTGCAGAGGCAGATAATGAAGCATTCTCCCCAAATAAGAGAATGTGCCTTTTCTTTGCCTCCCCCGCCCCTTTTCCCAATAAAATAATTAAACAGGGATTTCTGGAGGCCTGACACCTCACCGCCCTAGCAGTTTCTGGCAGTTTCTGCAGGGAGGGAGAGGGGTAGAGGTTGGGCTTGGGAAGGGGCCTCCTGGTGACAAAGAGAGAGCAGGCCCTCAGAGAAGGGTGTGGGGTGTCAGAGAGCACAGGGGAGGGGCCTGCTGATTTCTCACCGCCCCGGATGACATATGACTTAGCACGTCCCCAGGTCTCCGGGGCTGGAGCCCTGCTGTGTACTTTCAACATGTGTTTGGTATTATCAGTGTTTTTATAATAATAACTGTGGTCTTGAAAGGAACTAAAATTAATTAAAATGCAGCACTCTGCCATATTCTACATGATTATCATAGGAATGCTCGCCTGGAAAGGACCTCCCTTGGTGGGGGGCATGGGGGGACTGGAGGGGTGAGGGGAGGGAGGGGGCTCATCTTGCCCATCCCCCTCTCTCTGGCTGGGTCTATACCCCATTTGGCCCGACCAGGCTGGAAGACGGCCAGTGGGGAGATGCTGCCATCTTAGACGTTAGAATTCTTTCCTTTAAGGAAATCTTTCTTGGTACCTTCACTACGCTAAGTATGACAGTGCAGACGTTCAGACGTTGTGCTCACGATGGCAGATTACACCGAGTGGCCCCGCCGGTTATATTTCTCAAACTCTGGGGCAAAAGCTCTCCCCGGAAGGCACCTGCCTGAGACCATCCCGTGTTTCAGAGGTGCCCGCTGGGATCACTGAAATAAGGAAATGGCTGAGAAAGAAAATTCTGGAACTCTGGGGGTGCGGCCCAGGGGGTGCTTTTCTAACGTGTTCCTGGTGGAATGCAGAAATTGCTGGTTTGGGAACCGCACAGGAGACCCTTGCCCCGAGGCAGGCTTCCCCACCCTCCACACCGCTCACACTCGGAGCTGATCGTCCTGGGTCCTGGAAGCCGTCCTGTGCTCTGAGGATGTTTGGCAACATCCCTGGCCTCTACCCATAAGATGCCACTCACACTCCTCCTGAGCTGTAAGGACCCAAAATGTCCCCAGACATTGCCAAATGTCCCCCCAGGGCTCAGTCGCCTCTAGCTGAGAACCACCAATTTAGGAAAAGGCTCCCTGGAACTGCGGCCCAGACCCAGATGTCCAGGTGGGGAGAGGGGCTGCTCCTTGTTTGAGAAGATCCTGCCCCTCGATGCCCACCCCCCACCCCCCGGGAGAAGTGACACGCGCTTGTGTCACCATCACTCGTGAGGAAGGGAACAAGTGACTTGCTATGAATAACGTCCTGAGGTTTGTGAGTGATTCACTCTTGAAAACAAATTGGAGCAGGTACTAACATAGCAACATGGCTTGCAGTCTCCCGGCTTCCAGTATGGTTTTCCGAGTGGCCACAATTGGCCACTATTCCAGGCCTGTCTCATTTAGGTCACAGCCCAACTGGCAGGAAGGGAGAGGAACTTTTGCTAATATTGCCCTGAATGGTGTTACAATTACACATTACTGACGTGTTTCACTGTTTCCTCACATTTGAGTTTGTCCATGAGGCCGTGCTCCACACAGGACGGCCACCCTCTCCCTCCATGTAGAAGGGACCCCGGCCCCTTGGTGATGCACAAGGTGCCGTGAGCCCCTCTGGCTCATGTCCTGTGACTCCCCCATCACTCAGCTCCTGGGTGCCAGCAACAATCCCCACTCTCTACCTCTAACATATTCCTCCCTCCCATAACACTAGGAACCCTCTCCCTGGTCCTCGGGGCATGGCTGACTCCCCCCAACCCCCCACTTCTTGTCTCTGGTCCAATGTCACCTCCTCAGAGAAGGTGGGTACACTTGACGTCTAGCTAACATTGTCCTATTTGGCCACGTCCACTTTTACCATCTCTCTCCATAGTACCTGTCAGTTGCCGTGGTTTGTATATGGGGTGGGCTCCCCAGGAAGCAGACGCTGAGATGGAGTTAGAGTTTACTGGGGAGGGACACCTATAAAAGAAGTAAAGGGAGAGAGCAGCCTTGGGCAGGAGGGGCCATGGGAATGGGAAGACCCGACAAGTCTCTGCCAGCCCCCGAAAGCTCTAGGGTAGAGATGGCCTGTTGGGGAGATGCCCTATGGATGGAAATGGCTTGGCTCATGGCCCACCACCTTGCTCGGGCACTGGCCAGGGGCTTCCCCAAGAAGAGCATGACCTCAGCTGGAAAGCTGAAGAGGACCTTGGAGATGCCAGTGGCTGGGAGCTGGGGGCCAGCCAAGCTCCTCAGTACGGCAGCGAGTCCTTTCTTGAAGGGGGATCTGAGTGGCACACTTCCGTGTCTGCCCCACCAGTCTAGAATGTTCTCCCAAGAGCGAGGTCTTGGACATCTTTCTTGGGGCTAATGCTCGTTTGCTAGGACAGAGACTGGTGCTTAACAGGTGCTCTGGCAAAACTGCGGAAAGACAAATGCATGGCTTGCGGGTGGGCAGAGAGCTGGCGCTCTGAGATAATGTCAAGCCATTTGTTACTAAGGTTTTAAAAGCTAAAAAAATTCATGATGTTGGGGCACCTGCCGCCTGTGTCTTGGGGGGCTGGAGGACGCTGAGGGGTGACATCCTCTGAGCCTGCTTTGTAAGTCAGGGGCGAGGAAGGGTGGGGAGAGGAGGGGAACAGCAGCCCAGGGATCCCAGAGGAAAAGGAAAACAGAACTATCAGGTGGGCCAAAGGCACATACCAGGGGGCCGTGGGTGCCTGTCAAACCGGAATGGTTATCTGGTGTGGCAGAGCCCGGCACCTTGGGTGGCCAAACAAACCTCAGATACGGTGTTCCCAGAGACCACGGGCGGGGAAGAGTGTCCTTCTCTGGTTCAGCCTCTCTCCCTCCCCAGCATTTTCCTCTGCCACTGGATCAGGCTGGGGCGGACTTGTCACCAGAGCGGCTGCCCTTGTAAGGGGGCAGTTTGAGGCCCCAGAATCCAGGAGAACAGGCTCCAGGATGCAGTGTCCTGTGTGTACGCAGCACGCAGTGACGCACGGGGATCTTCCTGGGTGGTAGGGACGCCTGTGGGGCAACCTCTCGGGGGGCCTTGGGGTGAGGAGTGGAAGGTGTAGACTCTGTGTCCTGCAAGGAGAGCGGGGGCAGGGGTCTGTCCTGGAGAGCGGGTGTGAGCCTCTGTTTACAAACTCAGAAATGGGGCGCCCCGGTGGCTCAGTTGGTTAAGTGTCTTGATTTCGGCTCAGGTCATGACCTCATGGTTCCTGAGTTTGAGACCCACATGGGGCCTCTGCAGTGACAGCGTAGAGCCTGCTTGGGATTCCCTGTCTCTCTCTGCCCCTCCCCTACTTGAGCTCTTCCTCTGTCTCTTAAACTAAATAAATAAACTTAAAAATATATTATTTAAAAAAAAACTCTCAGAAATGGAAGAACTACAACTTGATTTTCTTACAACTCCATTCTATCAGGGCTTTTCAGGGTCCTTCCTTCCCTTTACATTGGGGCTGCATTGAATTTCAGAGGATGAGGAGGTTTAATGGACACAGTAGCCTTAGGGGGTGCCGGCAGCATGTCATTGTCCCCACTGGCCTTCTCTGACATCTCCAATAACTACGTTAATCCACACCGGTCACTGCTGAGGCATCTTTTGTTCCCAACCAGAAACCCTCAAGGGTCACACGCTTTAAGAAGCCTTGAAACACCCCTTACCTGGTGCCCCCTCCTTCCCTGGTATCGGGCTCTCTTTGTCCTCCCCAAACACAGGGACTCTCTCTTAGTCTTTATCCAAGGGCTTCTCTGCTCATCCTCATGCTGAGCCCTCCCTTATGTGATATATTGGCCAGACATTCCCAAAGCCTTCTTTCAAACTCCAACTGCAATGTATCATTTCTTTCATTTTCGCTGTGCTTTCCATTCTCTAGGGCAGTGGATACCATGCGACCTCCCCACTAGTTGAAGAAAGGCCAAGGGGTACAAGGCAACATTACAGCTGGGAGCGTTGGTTAAGACTTCCAAAACATGATCCCGCCACACCTGCTTTGGGAGCAGAGTCCAGCTCCTACCTGCCTCCCTCAGAGTTCCTTTCCCTTTTTGGGGCAGGTCAGGCCGGCCCATCTTGGAGAACTAAGCGGTTGGCGCCATCTTCCATCCTCAATGATGGCAAAGATGCAATCAAGTACCGATCGGGGGTGGGAATCTCCTTTCCTTCCATTAGCAAGTCCTTCCTTTGCAACAGCCAGACAGCCTTGTCCTGGGGAGCGTAGAGAAAGTGGTACAGCCCACCGAACAGAAACATAGCACGTGACACCATTTGGAGGGGTCTCTGAAGCTGCTAGATCCAGATCGACTTCCCCTGAATCCATATATAGGTAGAAGTGTGCTGGTGTGGATGGGGCCAGGGCTCCGAAGAGAGAGTGATTCAGGTTTAAATAGTGGTCCTAGCCAACCTACCTCCTTTCCCAGGGAATGTCTCCAGTTCCGCCTCTTTAAATGGGCACCATAATTGTGAAGATAAAATACAATGATGTTTACAAAGCCCTTTGGCCTGCCTGTTCATGACCAATACTCTTCATTCCCTTCGCTTTCTCCTCGGACGTCTCTGTGATCCTGAGTATTTAATGCTGGGGATTCACGGCACACTCAACCCCCCAGAATGAAAGTCAACCAAATGCAGAAGAAGGAAGAATTGCTCAGACCTTTTCTATCTTTTCTTTTTTAGCTCTAATACCTGAGAAGATGGGTAACTGAGTGTCTCATCTTGGCACAGATCTAGGCTGGGGTGACTCAGTCTCTTGCAATGCCCTGCATTACTGGGGACTTATTTCATCGCTGAGAGCCTCTTGCTGGTAAGACATGTTTCCTTATTCAGTATCAATTTCTTCAGCTGATTGGCACCATCCCATCTCTCCTTGTTATGGGTCCCCAGCTACTAGAAGCACAGCTGTCACACTCTAGAAGGAAATGCACAAGAACTTTTGCCTTTAAGTGAACTCACCATATTTTGAAGCCAAAAGTCTGCAGGAAAGGGTGGTGGGAAGTGATAGTTTTTTTAAGTCATGGAAAAGCATTTGGGATCACCGCTATAGCTCCTTCTAGACATGAAGCTGGGTTCTGTGCCCTTCTGAAGTCAGATGGTTTCTCAGCCTTTGTGTACTCTCGGTTCAAGGCCACTGCGAAGAGCCCTGATGTTCTAGAGGTGAAGGAGAAATCCTGGGATTTTTGTGAGAGAGGAGACCTATGAGCCTACAGCCTCGGAGGGGCCGAGCCAAACCACAGTGGGGTCACTTGGGTACTAGACCGTCCTCCTGTTTAGGATGTAAGGGGGCCCAATAAAAGGTGCCCTGCACATTACATTCCTTAGATGTGAGTCTTTGGTTGAGGAAGGAGGATTCTTGGCAACATTCCTCAGGAATGGAACTATCTTCCTTCTGACTCAGAGGGTTGGGACTGAGCAGGGTGCAGAGGAGGAAAGAGTTGCCGGACTGGGTGAAAATCTGTTATCTGTTTTCAACTTTACCCAGTCACCTGCCCCTTGTCTGAAAGTGAATCAGGAAGGCTGCCTATAGGCTCAGTGGTGTGGATTTCACTCACTGACCTCGAGCACAGGCAGAGGAGGCATTGAGCACTGGCCCATTTTTGCCTTCTTTGTGCCAAGTAGAGGGGGCAGGAGCTGCATAGAAGCCCTGTAGACCCACGTGCGACCATCACAGTCCTTCACAGTTGGCTCTTTTCCTGCTGCAAGTGACCTGGTAGGCTCACCAGTGTTTTCCAACCAGTGGAAAGGGCCCAAGTCTCAGGCAGAGGTCTGGACTCACGGTCGTGGTAGTTAGAGCTGAAAGGCATCTAGAAAATAATTTGATCCACTCATCACTCTCATGTTACAGATCTGCGCTTAGGTGGGTCAATCGGTTGAGCATCCGTCTTGATTTTTGGCTCTCGTCAGGCTCTCAGGGCTGTGGGATTGAGTTTTGTGTTGGGCTCACTCTGAGCATGGGGACTGGAGTAGGAGGGAGCCCAAGGCCACAGAACCAGTTAGTGGCAGAGATTCATGCATATCCAAGTGCATGTGACGCTAGCGCTGAAAATCTAACTGTGGTCATGCCTGTCTTCCTGCGCTCGAAGGGACAGCTGTGTGTGTGATTTACCCTGTTTGCCTCTCTCCACCCTGCCCCACCTGTTCTGTGCCCCAGCAGACTAACCTCCATGAACTGCATCAAAAGTTTCCCTGCCCCTGGGCACTTGGGTGGCTCCGTTGGTTAAGAGTCCATCTCTTGGTTTCGGCTCAGGTCATGATCTCATTCGTGAGTTCAAGCCCCACGCCAGTCTCTACTCTGATAGCATACAGCCTGCTTAGGCTTCTCTCTCTCTCCTCCCTCTCTCATCCCTTCCCCGACTCACTGTCTGTCTCTCTCAAAATAAATAAATTGACTTAAACAAAAGTTTCCCTGTCCCTCTGGCTTCCAGACATTGGCTCTGGACAATGGCGAGTTTGGAAGAAGGTGGCAGAGAAGGGTGGACAGTGAGGCTCGGTGTTCTCTGCTTCATTCTGTCATCCTCTGTATGTGTTCACTGGCAACTGCTCTCTCAAGGGCAGCCGTTGAGCCCCTATAGATGGTACTACCCCCTCATGATTTCCCTACACCTGCCCACACCTTGTAAAATAATCCTTTTACTAACTCACCTCAGATTACCTAATTTGAGTGTGTCATCCATTTCCTGCCAAGACCCTGACTGACACCTGAACTGGAAGTTTGATGGAAGAATTTAGAAACTGCAATGGCATTTACAAACCCTTTTGCTTTCACATTCCTTAAGAGTAAGCTAAGCTTCTGGGAGCCTCTCCCAGGAGAATCTGGGGAGCCGGGAGGGTAGACAACACGCAGATAATCCCAGGAACTAGCAAAAGGCTAGGAATTCTCTTTGTTTCGCCTTTGTTCAATACGGTTGTCGCTATGCTACTTTTGTTGTTATTCAAACTATGCAGGTGACATTCCAGTTGTAAACAAATAAAACAATACAAGGGTGTGTAGGTTGAATAATTCACAGTCTCTTTTTGCCATCACCCCGTTCCTTCATCCCAGTGCACTTTGTTCTAGTCTTTCTTCCCAGGTGTTTTCATATACACACGCATATGCACAGAGAGACAGAGCTTGTTTAAAAGAGAAATTTGGCTCATAGTGTATGCATTGTTCTGCCATTCTACCTATCAAAACATACGGACCCGTCTTTCTTTAACTGCTATATGAAATTCCATCACCTGATGTATAATAAGTTATGTGACCATATTGTAGATGTAGGGGTTTTTTGTGGTTTTCCCCGGCTACCCAAAAGATTGCAATAAGCATTCTAACACATATGCACCCAATGGTGGCTATCTCCTAGGGATAAATACCTATACACAGAATTAGGCTGAAGAAGGGGTGCTTGGGTGGCTCAGTCATTAAGCGTCTGACTCTTGATTGAGGCTCAAGTCATGACCTCATGGGTTTGTGAGAGCCCATGAGGGGCTCTGTAGTGATAGGGAGAAGCCTGCTTCTCTCTCTGCCCCTCCCCCCTCGAAATAAAGAAATAAACATTTAAAAAAAAGAATTAGGTTGAAGAATATAATTTAAACTTGGCAGATCTGCCCAGGTGACTTTCAAAAAGACCCCATTGACAGTGCGAGAGGACCTTTCCCTCACAGTACTTTTTAAAGTGTTGATTTCATTGTTAAAAATTTTTATTTTAGAGAGAGACAGAATACGCCAGGGGGAGAAGGACAGCGGGAGAGAGAGAAAATGCCAAGCAGCTGCCTCGTTAGCACAGAGCCTGACGCAGGGCTCGATCCCACAACCCTGGGATCATGACCTGAGCCAAAATCAAGAGCTGAATACTCAACCTACTGGGCCAGGCAGGCACCTCTCAAGTGTTAATTTCTATAATTCCTAGGAGACCAAGCATCTTTTCCTTCTTTTCGCCATTTGGATTCCTGTTCCTTTTTCCACCATGGTGTCTTTCTCCAGGGTGGCTCTTTGACTTCATTATCTTCAGATGTGGAGACAACGGTATGTCATCTTTAGACTATTCACTGGAGCTGTAGCCAAATTCAAAGCATATGGTTTTACCAGGGCATCCCAGCAACTGTCCATTAAGAGAACCACCATTAAGACCTGAAAGAGAAATATAAAGCCATATCTTAAAATGCACAAATCACATATCCCCTCATATTGGCTTATATAATTTTATATTCTATTTGATATACTTAATCACAGATTTTATCTACCTATCTACCTACTTACCTATTTTTAAGTTTGCTCTGATGTTCTCTATCATGTTCTTGGGGTACAACTGCCCCCTGAAAACATTAAGGCATGTTTCCTCAAGGACTTGTGGGGCCACAGTTATTGATGAGGTTGGAGAAGACACCATTCAACTTCTACATGTCCTACTGAGGCCCGGAGAAAAAAACCACCTGCCTGAGGTCAACCAACCACTAATGGTAGAGCTAGAACTTGAACCTGGCTCTTCTGATTATCAGACCCGTGCCCTTTCCATACCACTGAGTTAATTGTCTCAATATACTTCAGTTGAACTCAAGGGGCATTACTGGGCACCTACTCACACTAGCAGCTCATGAAGAGGTTGTGATTTAGAGGTGAATATAGTGCCTCCCTCAACAAGGTGTCACGTGAAGATAGAATTCTGTATTCTAGAAGGATGGCAGAGCCTGTAAAATGACTTTGGGGTCTCTTATCAGTGATCAGAAGACCTTATCGTGAAGGCTAGTTTTGCCAAGTTCTGCTCCATAGTATTTAATAAAACACCCATCTAGATGTTGCTGTGGTATTTTTGTAGATGTGTTGAATACCTACAAAAAAGGTATTTTGTAGATGTGTTGAATGCCTACCATCAACTGACCTTAGGTAAAGATCATGCTTGACAACGTGGGTGGACCTAATCCAATCAATCAAAGGCCTTCAGAGCAAACACTGAGGTTGCCCAGAGAGAAAGAAATTCTGCCTCAAGACTGAAAGCAGGGGCACCTGGATGGCTCAGTTGGGTAAGCATCTGACTCTTGCTTTTGGCCCAGGTCATGGTCCCATGGTTGGTGAGATCAAGCCTCATGCTGGGCTCTGTGCTAACAGCGCAGAGCCTGGTTGGGATTCTCTCTCTCCCTCTCTCTCTGCCCTCCCTACTCATACTGTCTCTCTTTCTCTCTCTCAAAATAAATATACATTAAAAACGATATCTATATCTATCACCTATCTACCCATCCATCTGTCATCACCTTTGTAATGATACACGCACACAAGAATATGTACATACATGCATATCCTAATATTGGTTTTAGCTCTCTGGAGGGCTCTGACTCAGAGCGTTACTCTCTTACCTGCATTTACATTTCAAGAATGTATGATTGGAAGACCCGGCCGCTGCCAAGGCTGCAGAATAAAAACTCACGAGGCCAGTCTGGGCCATGTCCTGCCTCTTGCCTCCAAACACACCTCCCCAGTCCCGTTCCTATCTCTGCTCAACCACACTCGGCCCCTGGCTTCCTTCACTCGCAGTCCCTGGTCCTCCCCTATCAGCAAGGTGGCTCTTCTCTAATCTTTTCTGGTGTCAGTGAATACCATCCACAGGACAAGTCTGTCCCATCATTCTATAAGGAAGCATACTTCCCCACTCCGCCACCTCCGATTTGTCCCAAGTCGTTAGCCCCGGGAGTGTGCCCAGCCATCTCGATTGGTCAACTGCTGGCATTTCCCACTGCTGGTGAGGGCTTCTCCCCAAAGGTGCTCTTTCGAAGTGAGCTCTTCAGAGGCTGTGTGTTGGGTGAGAGAAAAAGGGGCCAGCTGGCCACCAGGGCTGGTCTCCACACTGAGCCAGCAGGGCACACATGGCTCTCTCTCTCACTGCAGCAAAACGACACCAAAAAAAAAAAAAAAAAGCCTCAGAAGAGATTTGCCCCATTAAAAAAAAAAAAAAAAAAAGGAATGAAAAGAAAACCTCTTGGGCCATGTAGCTCTGGGGTAAGGAAGAGGTGGAGATCTCGCCTGAGCAGGCCCCCAAAGCTTCCTGTTTTCAGGCAAGCGGGAAACACAGTGCAAACATCCTTCTTCATTTATGGGCTTTGTTCTTGCTCAGGCAGTGTGCTGCTTGACAGGGTGGCCTTTCAGACGCATGCTCCCTTCTGCGTTATCTGCTTCAGATCAAAAGAGAAAATGCATGAGAATGCGCTGGGAAGGCCCGCTTACCGCACACATGCCAGTTACAATCATAATCATAAATGCCTGGGCTGGGACCTCTTGAAGGAATCTAGGACTGTGTCTCCTCCCTCGAGCCAACACTGTCTGCGTGTTAATGTGCCAGGCGCTAAGCTGATCGCCCGGGGACTCCCTCCCCAGCGGGGCCCTTGATGAGCCCCGTTAGAAGATGTGTGTTTCCGTTTCTCCAACACAGCACAGCGACCCACCGGAGGGATCCATTCATTCAACCCTTTTGGGCATCCACTTTCCAAATGTTGTTTGTGAAGGTGCACCTGCATTCTCCTTTATCTCCCTCGAGATCTAGAAAATGCAAAACCACACCTCTCCATTTGCTCAGGACAGTCCCAGTTTCCATGGGTGTTCCCCAATGTAGTTACTAAGAGCACATTTCCGCTCTCAAGGGTGTTCCAACTTGGGGGAGCAGGTCTGTGGGCTCCCCAGCTTGTAACCCCTCTGGGCAGCCATGACAAAGTCAAGGACCTTTCCTAGGTGCTAGAACAGGGCTCGGCACCGAGAAGGACCCTTGAAAGTGCTAATTATCAAGCCAATTGGGCAGCTGGATTATCTTGGAGATTTGATGCCTATGGAAAGCACAAGGCAGGTGGTCTGGGAGCAATTGTGTTGGGTTACCTGGACAGCCCTCGACTGGTTCAACGTGCAGAAAGAGTAGATGGCCAGAGGCGTGTGCGGTGGTGTTTGTGTGATATCCTTACACTGTGACAAATTAGTCCTCGCTTTTAAACCCCATAAGCAAGGTGCCTGAATCAAGTCAAGGTCTTTGTGGAAGAAATTGGGCTTTAGGAAAATGGCAGAGTTGAGTTAAAATACAAGCGTGAATGGAAGTAGTCCCTGGGCCCGTATGTTGCCACACATCCAGTGGGCTGGACAGCTAGGGATATATGTCATTTGTTTAGAATTTGGCAAATAAGGAAGAAAATTTGCATATGGTTCTGCTCTGGGCTGACAGCTCTGGGGGGTAGGAAGGATCAGTATTCTCATCCTCACTTAAAAAAAATTTTTTTTAATGTTCATTTCTGAGACAGAGAGAGACAGAACACGAGCAGGGGAGGGGCACAGAGAGAGGGAGAGACAGTATCTGAAGCAGCCTCCAGGCTCTGAGCTGTCACCACAGAGCCCGACGCGGGGCTTGAACCCACGAACTGTGAGATCATGACCTGAGCCAAAGTCGGATGCTTAACTGATGGAGCCACCCAGGCGCCCCTCACCCCCTTTTAAGATAAGGAATCTTTTTTGGGGGCGCCTGGGTGGCTTAGTCGGTTAAGCGTCCGACTTTCGCTTAGGTCATGATCTCGCGGTTCGTGGGTTCGAGCCCCGCGTCGGGCTCTGTGCTGACTGCCAGCTCAGAGCCTGGAGCCTGTTTCAGTCTGTGACTCCCTCTCTCTCTGACCCTCCCCTGCTCATGCTGTCTCTCTCTCTCCTAGAAATAAATAAAATATTAAAAAAAAAAAAAAGGAATCTTTTGCAACTGCACAGCTGAACGGTCTCTTTCCACTCATTATGAGCAGGTCGGCTTGGCTTCCCAAGGGTGCTTTGACGCTCTCTGCGGAGTGAGTTTGCTCTTGGGACCAAGGTTGGGGTTTCGTTCTAGCAGTTCAGGCAGTGACCAGACAGGTCCGGGGTGGGGGGGGGGGTTAGGGGGTGCAACGCCAGCTGATTTCCGTGCACTACTGGCCTCCTACCCAGCCCTGTGAGTGGGGAGCAGGGGACAGACGTCACCAGTGGGTGCCAGCCTGGCGCTCCCACTACGTGATGCGGAACATGTGAGGGCAGGGCGAGTGAACTGCGGGTGACCCCGCGGAGCAGGGAGGCTAATTAAAGCTTGTCTTCTCCGCTCTTCAGTCACAGCCCCCTGCCCTTCCTCCTGATGGTGCGGCTGATAAGGAGGGATTGAATTTATGAAAAGCGATGAAGATGTTTGGATAAGCCGCAGTACCAAGGCAAGCCTGCCAGACGAGTTAGGGCCTGATGAGGCACTGCCAGAGGGGTTGCCTGAAAGCTGGAAGGGACAGGTGAGGCCAGGCCCAGAGGAAGGGGCGGGGCCTGAGGGTGACAGCGCATGGGCGTGGCCTCGGGCAGGCACACCTCCAGGGTCCAGTGGAAGTGTGCTCGCTGAGCGCTGGCTCTGTGGGGAGATGGTCTGGCTTGGTTCATGCCACCCGGGGCCCCCGACAGCTTCCAGACCTGCCACCTGTATCCCCGGCTCCCAGGAGAGCCTGTGCGGGCTGAATGAACAAGCGAACGTGGAGCCGATGAGTAAGGAAGGGGGGGGAGGCTAGGAAAGAGCTTCTCCCCTCCACAGGTGAAAGGGTTAGACTTTCCCCTGCAGGGACAGAAGCAGGAAGATGAAAATAGCCATCGGGTTTGAGCCTACACATGCCAGGCACTGTGCAGTGGGCTTTGCATGAAGTATCTCACTTAATCCTTTTTTATTTTTTACTTTTTTAAATTTATTTTTGAGAGAGAGAAACAGAGTGTGAGCAAGTGATTGGCAGAGAGAGAGGGAGACACAGAATGCGAGGCAGGCTCCAGGCTCTGAGCTGTCAGCACAGAGCCTGACAGGGGGCTCGAACTCACAGACCATGAGATTATGACCTGAGCTGAAGTCAGACGCTTAACCGACTGAGCCACCCAGACGCCCCAATCCATTTTTTTAAAAAGTTTCTTTTTCAGAGAGAGAAAGTGAACAAGGGAGGGGCGGAAAGAGGAGACAGAAAATCCCAAGCAGACTATGCACTGTCAGCACAAGCCTGACACAGGGCTTGAACTCACAGCTGTGAGGTCATGACCTGAGCTGAAATCAAGAGTCAGACGCTTAACACTGAGCCATCCAGGCGTCCCTCGCTTAATCCTTTGATATGAGTGGTATGGTTGTTATATCCATTGTACCGATACCCATTGTACTGTACTGGAAAATTAAGCTCAGAGAGGGTAGGTAGCCTGCCCAAGTCACACAGCTACACCTGGGAATCAAAAGCAAGTAGTGAAGAAAAAAAAAAAAAACACCCAAACAAACAAATAAGAGTCTGGAGGCTTTGTTGTAAATCAGCATGCCTCCATCCAGTCCTCGGCGCCACATGGCAGGGTAGGGGCAGGTAGATCTACCAGAATCTTCTGTCGTAGAATGTATTGACTCATTCCTTAGCAGGGCTCCTTACCTGTCTTTCCCTGCACCTCTCTAGTCTTCCTCAGGGAGTAGATGCTATCTGCCAGCTGGGAACACCCCCAAACCCTCAACACTGGCTCATGGGAGCACCAGCTTCGAAGGTCTTTGTTTTTTTGTTTTTTGTTTTTTTAATTTTAAAAAATGTTTTATTTATTTCTGAGAGAGAGATAGAGACAGTATGAGCAGTGGAGGGTCAGAGAGAGAGGAAGACACAGAATCCAAAGACAGGCTCCAGGCTCTGAGCTATCAGCACAGAGCCCGATGCGGGGCTCAAACCCACGAACCGTGAGATCATGACCTGACTGAAGTTGGACGCTTAACCCACTGAGCCACCCAGGCGCCCCTCGAAGGTCTTTGGAGTGGAATGCCCCAATAGCTGCCGAACCCTAAATACCCACGCGCTCCTGTTGCAGAGGAGCCTCGGGACTCCGTGGTCGCCTGGCCTCCTGGTCTGGCCCACGCATGCCCATCTCAGGGCTGCCTGGGAACGAAGGCTGCCTGTAGCTGTGTTTCTCCCTGATGCCACCCGCCTCCCCCCCCTTCACAGAGTCTATGATTCACCGGCAGATGATGCAGGCTGAGTGGCTGTGTTGGGCTGTGTCCCTGGCGCTAGGGGTGGGACCAGGGGGAAGGCAGGCTGCCTGGCGTGAGTGTGGCGTTCTGTGGGATGAATGCATCACTTACTTCTAAATTAAGGGAGACCACCAAGCCCAGCACGCTTGGGAAGTGGTAAGGACAGCAGTGGCTCGGGCTTCTCTTCCTTGGCAGGGTCTCTGCAACCCAGCCCTCGCAGACCCTGACTTTCTCTCGCCTCCCGGAGGCCAGCCTCAAGGAGGTGAGAATGGTAAGCGGCACGTGCTGTACCGGATCCTCCCCGCTGGGAGAGCCCTCCTCAAACTGGGTCCCCCCACCGCCCCCCCTTTATTTTTTAACCGTAGTGAAGACTCCTACCCATTTGAATCAGTCGATTCCACAGCACGCCCATCCCAGTGGATTCCAAAGTCACATGCAGTACATTATTTTCAATCCTAGATTTTCCATGAAATTTCCCGTGTTGGGAATCCCTTTTCACCAAGGAAACAGAACTAGGATCCCAGCAGTTAAAGCTGGGACCGTCTGGTGTGGTCTGGTCCAATCCAGTTGGGGCCAGGATATAGTAAGAAAGAATAAAGCCAGGGTGGAAGGAATGCCTGTGCATTTTGATCAGATACCCTCCATTCTGGTTAAATGCAGGGCACGATGTATAAAGCAGCCTGGGTCACTGAAGTTAACCGTGCAGACTCGGTTTTCATATTGGCCATGGCGCCTGAGACTCATCTCATTCGTGTCAGTTTAACAGTTGGGCACATGGGCCAGGGGTAACATTAATGATTACTTGTGAGTTCAGTGGACACGGAGCCCTTACGCACAATGCCAGCGGCACAGAGACCTTCACGGTGGCTGTCTCGGCCGGGCGCCCCTCCCTGGCGAGCTGTGGTAGGCAGGGCGCCGCCGTGGGTCTGGGCAGGCGGGAGTGCCAGGAGGAGAGCTTACGGAGAATCCCCTAAACCCCAGCAGGCCTGGCTGGGCCTCCCCTGGAGCTCGGCCCGGGAGGCCCCTGGGAAGGTGAGCTGCCGCCCCTTTGGGGCTGAGTCATTGTCTGAGCAAGAGCTTTCTCTACAGAGCCAGAGAACAGCTCAGGAGACGGCTCCCCAGGTTCCAGAAGAAACGAAGGGAGCCGCCCCTGGGCCTCTCTCCTGGGGAAGAAGCCACTTCTGCAGCCTGGGATGGGCTTTTCCTTGTGCCAAGATGGGAATGCCCCCCAGTGATTTATGCAGACATGTATACAGAAAGCATACAGGTTTGTTCATTCATAAAATAGAAGAACGGTGTGGGTTTTGTTTTGTTTTTTTTCCTTTGCCCTGGCTGGGCCCTGGGGCAGCTCTACAGGTAGTGTGGCTGATTGCAGTCATTTCTGGAAATGCCCTGATTTGCCGTCGGGGGAAGGCCAAGGTTGCATGGGAACAGGCCACAAATGGAGCCTGAGTACAGGCCACCTGCCCCATGGAGCAGAGCTGAGCTGGACTGTCAGGAAGGATCCCCTCCCTCTCCTGCGGCCCCGCAGCCCCCCCCCTTCCCCCATGCCTCTTCCAGAAGACAAGGAGGGGGCTGCGGCCGGAGCCATGTGACAGAGCACAAGGGGGCCACCTTGTCAGAAGACTGAGGAAGGGCATTCTTCTTGGCCTCGTCTGATCAGTCAGGCCGAGGGGTTCTGGGGAGCCTGACCTGACTGTGGCCACTGGCCCGGTGGGGGTTCAGGCCCACCCTCCCTAAGCAGCCAGCGTCCTTGGTTGAGCTGATGGTGACTCACCACGCCTGTGCTCATCGCGCAGCCATGCCTGCGGGCCTGGTGGGTGGGTGGGCAGCAGAGAACCAGTCTCGTCAGAAGTGAGACACCCAATAAATAGCGACTATTCCAAAGTTGCCCTGACCTCCCAGCTCTGAATGCCACGTACTATGTTCCGTGGGTTCTGGTGGGTGCATGTCCCACATCACAAGTGTGGCCAGGGGTAAACTCGGATTTTTTTTTTTTAAATATTTTATTTATTTCTAGTAGAGAGAGACAGCGCGAGCAGGGGAGGGTCAGAGAGAGAGGGAGTCACAGACTGAAACAGGCTCCAGGCTCTGAGCTGGCAGTCAGCACAGAGCCCGACGCGGGGCTCGAACCCACGAACCGCGAGATCATGACCTAAGCGAAAGTCGGACGCTTAACCGACTAAGCCACCCAGGCGCCCCTAAACTCGGATTTTTTTAAGCGAAAAATAGAATCCAACCAAAATGCAAAGTTCTATCTTCGGGGTCTTTCCGCCATCTTCTTTTGAGTCAAGGGCTCAGAAACTGGAGGCCTGGACCAGGTGAGCCCTCTCACCTCATCTCTTGAGGAATGCTACCAGTAACATGTCAGCCATAGACTGTCCGGAAAGACCCAGGGACGCTGTGAGCAGGGCAGGGGGAGCACAGACGAAGGGAGAAGAAAGAAGGGAAAGGCGGCGCGGGAGCCAAGAGGAAGGACAGAGTTCAGGCCCCTGTCTGTCTTCGTCTGCTCAGGTGGCCCTAACGAATCACCACAGCCTGAGAGGATTAGATGACAGACATCTATCTATTTGCTCACAGTTCTGGAAGCTGGAACTCCACGATTGGTTTCTCCCAAGGTTTCTCTCCTCGGGTTGCGAATGGCTGTCCCCTTGCCGCGTCCACTCAGCGCACACATGTCCGTGTCCTAATTTCCTTTTTTTACAAGGATGCTGATCAAGTTGAGATTGGGGCCCACCCATATGACCTCAGTTTACCTTTATTACCTCTTTCGAGGCCCTGTCTCCAGACACAGCTCTGGTTTCTGCGTTCTCCGGGCTACACTGAGCAGAGCAGCAGTGGGAAAATACGTTGTCTAATTTAACCACAGCACAGTCCCGAGGACTGTCCCGTTGACATAGGAGGGAGGCTCGTGGAACCTCAGGTCGAAGTGAATTATTCTGGGTGCCTGACTTCCAAAGCTCCCCCTCTTTAGCAAAAGGCAAGCAGAAGGGCACTGGAGGGAATGAATACAAGAACAAGGTTTGCATGAGGCTGGCATCCAAAACACTCCTGCAGGGGCTCGGCAGGCCTTGGGCATCCCCGTTTTGCTTAGGGCGGGAATCTGAAGGTCAGGATCAGTCTCCGTTCCCTGTGGTTCTTTGATGGGGGACCAGGTGACACAGTTTTCTCTCTGGACCATCCTCTAGCTAGTGCTGGCCCACCCATGTTCCCCTCCTAATCTGTAGGCCTTGTCCTCATTCTTTTTTTTTTTTTTTTAATGTTTTATTTATTTCTGAGAGAGAGAGAGAGAGACAGCATGAACAGGGGAGGGTCAGAGAGAGAGGGAGACACAGAATCCGAGGCAGGCTTCAGGCTCTGAGCTGGCTGTCAGCACAGAGCCTGACAGGGGGCTCAAACCCACAGACCACGAGATTATGACCTGAGCTGAAGTCGGACACTTAACCAACTGAGCCACCAAGGCGCCCAGCCTTGTCCTCATTCTGACCCCGGGGAGAGGGATGCACGGTGGCCCCTGAGTGGGTCCCCTTCTGCTAGGACATCCGGAGCCCTCACTCACCCTGCTTTGGGTGTGCTTCCTGGACAGACACCCTGGTCTCATCAGTGTCTTAAAGTTCCTCCCACGGGGAGGGCCCCAGGCCACATCTCACTGTTTGCTTCTGGACGTAACCCCAGCCCCCTGCCCCCTGCTGTGTGTGAGGGGCACAGGAGAACAGACGAAGCGGGGGGTGGGGGTGGGGGCTGTCACAGCGTGAGATCCTCAGCCAGGCACACTTTCATGCCTGTAAAGTGGATGGGGGTGAAGAAGAGCCCGGAACTACATGCTTGTTTGGGTTTGCTTTTTGTCGACATGAACTGACCCAAGTCAAGCAGGGGCTGGGATGCTCGTGACCAAACGCCCCATTGTGCGACTAGGCGGGTCTCCTGATGTTTTGAAACCTCAGTGCCACCATCTGTAAAATGGGAATAGAAAACCCTTACCTTTATTTATTATTGTTTTTTTTAAAAGGTCATGTGGGAGGGAAAGAACAGAAGCACAAAGAATTAGGCAGCTCTGGGGCCCAAAATGAGGGTAGTCACTGGGACTCTTCCATCCAGGCTGTTAAAATCTGCACAGAGTGCCACAAAAATTCAAAGAATGTGGCATTTAGAGCTGTAACGGGTGCAAGGGAATTGCACCTTCCTGCCTCTGCCTTTGCCTCTAAATCTGTTACTTTCGGCTCCAAGAAGTATCTCTGAAAGGGAATGGCAAATGGGCACTTTCCATAGTCATTTCTTTGACTATGTTTCTTATGTCTTTGTTCAGGTTGGTGTTAAGAGGGGCTCATCAGCCCCTCAACAAAGCAGATTCCTTCCTCTCCGCAGGATGTTGGAAAGGCCAAGCCTCCTGCTTCCTGGAAACTTTCCTGCCTTTCTGGAGGCTTCAGCTGCCTCATGACCCCATGGGGTATCCAAGTGAATAAGGTCCTTTTGGTACCAATTTAAAAAAAGATATAAATTTAAAAAGGGATGGGGGGGTGTCCCAAGGACACGGAAATCAGCTTGAAGGAGCACTCCCCTTGGCTAAGTCTGGGACCAAATTGAACACTGCAATGATTTAGTACGGGGATGAATTACTCTCTTAGCTCTGGCTGCTATAGCACAAACACCAGAGCTGGGGGAGGGACTTAAATGACACACGTGGGCGTCTTATAGTTCTGGAGGCCGGGAAGGCCGAGATCCAGGCACCAGTAGATTCAGGGTCTGGTGAGGACCCACGTCTTCGTTCAGAGGTGGGCATCTCCTTGCTGTGTCCTCACATGGGCAAGGAAAGGGAGGGTTCTCTGGGGTCTCTTTTATAAAGAACAAATCCCACTCCTGGAGTCTCCACCCTCATGGCCTAATCCCCTCCCAAAGGCCCCACCTCCCAAAACCATTTTTACCCACGGAGACTTGGGGGTGACTGGTTATCTCAGCATAATCCGTCCTGTCCTATCTTCGCTCGCTACGTCTTTGCAAATGTGATTGCCTCTGCTTAGAATATTCCCCCTCCTTCCACCTGGCAGAGTTTTATTCGTCTTCAAGTGCCCTATTCAGGTGTCACCTCCTTGCTGATGTCCCCTGAAGACAGAAACATCATCCATTCTAGGCATTGCTCCACTTTGACCATATTGGCAAGAATCTATTGAGTGCCTGCTGTATACCAGGTACTACACGGGGTGCCGGGATTGTACGCCATCAATACAATGGAGCCTGTGTCTTTCTGGGGCTTTCAGAGGGAGATGCTGTGCGCACAGCCTCAGTGTCCTTTTCTTGATATAAGTACCGTGAGTGTAGACTCGGGCTTAGCCATATTTCTGTTTCTACACCTGCCACAGAGTAGGAAATCGGCAAGTGCTTGCTAAACTACGCATGTTCCCCCTTCCCTCGTGCGTCTTCAGCCCTGATTCATGATGCTCCTGTGTGCAATTTGCACATATGTTTGTGACCCCTGTTTTGTCTCCCTTCCTGGACGTGGGACCCTCTGGGAGCCTGGCCGTGCCTTGTGGCCAGGACTGCCGGACGGGGTGGGGGCTGGATGTGCGGCCCATGTTTGCAGAGCGACTCTTGCTCACACCTCACAGGAGCAGGTCTGGAGATCATCAAACCGTTCCAATGACGTAATTGCTTATGCAGAAAATGGTAAACAGGTGATGCTGAAACGGAAGGCTTTCCATCTTCCAGGGCTACTACCACGTCATGGGCTTGTCTCGAACAATGAACAAGCGGGTGGGAGACAGAGTTCTGGGTCTAGTCCCAAATCTACCGGTGACTGTGTTTGTCATTCGGCTGGTCCCTTCCTTCTCTGGCCTTGATGGCCACATCTGCAAAATGGGGAGTGGACATGGATCTTTCTTTGACTCTTTGTTTCCTCAAAGGTGACATAAGTGGGTCTCTGAGGGATGTCTCTGGAAAGACTTCAGAAAGATCACTGGTGGTGGGGGGAACCTATACCTTTTGCACTGTTCAAGGGCAGGGAGAGGGCAGCCCTGGCTCCATCTGAGCCCTTGGACACACTGTCCAGTGGCCTGGGCTCCCGGGAACATTTTTTTAATGAAACAACACTGCTTCCCAGTCCCCAGAGAAAAATCTGGCAGAAGAGAGCTGTGCACACTCACCCTCCCCTCTGCGTGGGGGTAACACTTCAGTAGGCACTACAACGCGCCAGCTCCCCTCCCTAAAGCCATGCTTGTTTGCTTCTCCTAGGAGCCTGGCACAGAGCCCTAGGTACTGTCATTGTCTTGGGGACAGACATCCCTCCCCCGGCACCTTAAACGGCCCCTCTGCCAGGTTGGGTGGCTTCACCCAGAGCATTTCCTCTGTCCCCGAGGCTGCAGGGAGCCGCGTAAATGGGCTCGGCTGGTTCCGTGCGAGCGCGTGCGTCTTTCCGTTCAGCAAGTTCTCAGGCTGGGCTGGGGGTGCTGATCTGCAGACACTTCATTCACAACTTGTTGTTGGTTGGTTTTTCTCTTCCAAGGGAGGCGGGGGTGTGGCTGCAAAATAAATCTCAGGGTTTTTTCTTCTCCCCAAAGAAATCATTGTGTTGTAATGCAGGGAGAGCCCAAAGCTGATGACATTTTTATGGGGCTGCCTCTAGTGAAGACGGCAGTGTCTGCTAGGGCCATCCACAGAGCTGGTAGATCCCTCTCCCCCCCACCTCTTGCCACCGCCTGCCCCCTTTCTCTCACAGTAATACAACTTCGGCTCAATACTTGTCTAGAATTCTCAGTGGGGCTACCTAGGCCTAAAGGGGTGGGGGTGGGGGAGATGACATCATATCCTCACCAGCTGATTGGCTGCTTTCAGGCTTCAGGAATGATATCATCTCTGCTTCTGCCTCCCCACCCCCCCTTGGCTTCCAGTCCTTTCCTGGCCGGGCAAGCCCCCCTCCCCAGTACCCCACCCCAGGATACCCCGTTGCCTTGGAGACCACGAGTTTTCAACCCCGTTGTCTGAAGCAATGGTAATTCATTATATGTCTGACATGGGGGTGAAGGGTACAGGGAGGGAGACCCGGGCAGGATGGTTGTGAGGGGAGGTTGTGGACAAAAAAAATAAATAAATATAATGAACAAAAATATGTTTCACGCATGAGAAACTGTCAAAGATGGTGGAGAGGGAAAGGTCATTGCAAACGGCGTTTGTGAAATCGAAAAATGGAGACAGAATTCTAAAAAACAAGCAGTGGCCGAAATATGGTTGAAAATGCCCCCCCTCCCCACCCCCCACCAGGCAGCTCATTAGGAAGTTTTTGGAGAGAGAATCACAGGCCATCTGGGGCTGTTGTGTTATCTTTGGAGGAAAGGCCATCCCCTCGTTACCCTGTCCCTAGGTGTAGACACTGAGACAGCTCTCTCCTCCCACAAACTTTGTTCAGGGAGCAAGCTGCTTCTTGCAAAAAAAAAAAAAAAAGGATCAGATAAGGATCCATCCCTACCCTTGGTGTTTGTAAGTGTTTCCAAGAACAGAGCACCAATGCCTTGGTTTGAGTCCCCAGGAAACCAAGGCAGGAGTGAAGAATCCTTGGTTAGGGTTGCATGCGTGTGTGCGTATTTCCGTTGCCCATAGATTCTCTGTCTACATGGATCATATTCACTAGGGGATAATTCAATCCCTGATTTCCCTGGGGCAGTTTCAAGTCACCGTATCAATTAGCCTTGGTCCTACCCAATCTCATCTTGTGTCTTTTTCAGTCTCTTCTCTCCCCTTCGCTCCATGTGCTGCTGCTATGTATCTGTTTGTGGTTTCCCCTCTGTTTGTTTAGTGTTTTTTCTCTTGTCTGGAACATTCTTCTATTTTTATTTTTTTTTAAGGTTTTTATTTATTTCTAGGAGAGAGAGAGAGAGAGAGAGACAGCGTGAGCAGGGGAGGGTCAGAGAGAGAGAGGGAGTCACAGACTGGAACAGGCTCCAGGCTCCGAGCTGGCAGTCAGCACAGAGCCCGACACGGGGCCTGAACCCACGAACCGCGAGATCATGACCTAAGCGGAAGTCGGACGCTTAACTGACTAAGCCACCCAGGCGCCCCTTGTCTGGAACGTTCTTTAGAGTCCAGAATTTCAGATGTGTGGTTTAGAACATAGGAGGGGCACCTGCCTGCTCTGGTCCCTACTCCTCACTCCTAGCCCCCAAATGCTGGCCCCTCTTGGTTTCCTCGGTCCCTTACAGGGATTTCTGAACCTACAGTGGTGGAAAGGAAAATAGCAAATGACCAAAGTAGGTGTTACAGACACAGTTGCTCGGCAGTAGAGGAAAAGTCTATAGGTTTGTTTTAAGAATAGACTCTTCTAGATGTGTTTGTGTGTAGAGATTGATGGCTGTTTTTTCCTGTGTGCCGAGAACATACTCACAGATCAATAAAAGTTGGGTGTTGTTAGTTTCTTATGTATTCATACATATGTGTGTATTTATACAGCTAAAAATATATTTTAAAATACCAGCTAGACATGGATGTAACTCTAACTGTATAAATATGTTAACTGTATGTATAAATATACACATACATACATATACACACATGCACATACACGTATAGGTCTGTGTGTGTGTCTATGTGTGATGGCATTTTCTTATTTTTGTTTTTAAAGTTTCCAAATGTTTTGTGGTGAGTAGGTATTGCAAATGTAATCGGGGGGGGTGGGGGGTGGGGAGCTATTTAAGGAAATCAGTCATCGGGCAGGATGTTCCAAAGGCCAGATGAATATAACTCCCAAGATGAAGTAGCCGGATGTCTGTCAACTCAACGTAGCAGGGAAAACAAGGTATGCGTTTGTCCCCAGTGGGGTGGTGACGGGCACATCTCTGGAGTCCTGTGGCTTCCCTTCCATTTTGCCATGGCCTAATTTCTGAACCTCAGAGGGGAAGCAACATCACTGAGCACTAGGATGGAGGCGAGCTTGGACAGCATTCCGATCCACCCTCCTCACATCTAAATTGGACATTTAATGGCTCTTGAAAAGGTGAATATTAATCCGAGATTTTACCCAAGCTGTTGCCTCAGAATCCCCATGGCCAAAGGCAAAGTCATAATTTCCCCAGACTGTCTCCTACCACCCCTTAACTTTCCCACATCTGCCCCCAGAACCACTATTTTTGAACAAGCTAGAAAATTTGGAGCCACTTTTGATGTATTCCTAAATGTCAGTCTCCAAGAGATCTGTCAGAAACAGCTTGTTTTTCCTTCCACACTTGCCATTGCATTCCTCCTTCCCAACTTCCCACTCTCCTAATCCAATCCATCCTTCAACTTCCAGCTAAAATGCCATCTCCTCCATGAAGGCCTCCTTGATCATTCCTGCTTTTACTGATAAACATCTAACCTGAATTCCAACAAGATGAACAGACTCTGGTAGTACCATCCACCCTGGATCATGTAGCCTTAATTTGCTTGAGGGATTTGACTTGGTTTCTACCTAGACCACATAGCTCTAGAGAGCAGAGGCTTGATAAGGTCATATTGTAGGAGCTCAATACAAGTTATTGATTAAACAAGAGGAAACTATCTCCTCTCTTGACAAATCATGCTGTTGTTTCACCTTCTTCTGTTAATAGGTATTTGGCCAAACACCTGATCCTAATTAATGCCTGCTTTTTTTTTTAAATGCCTCCTTTTTAACTTAAGCAAACTCTTCCCTCTTGCATTTTCACTGAGTTTAATGTCTTATGTGTTCTTATTTTTGAAGATATTAATTCGACTCTAACTCTAGATTTTAATTACTCTCCCAATAAGTAGTTCCAAATTCTCTCAATTGATTTAAAAGGCAGGATAGTCTAATGTTTAAGAGTGTGGATTCTGAAACCAGACTGCCTAGATCTGGGAGTCCAATATGCTAGCCACTGGCCACATGGGGCCACCTAAATTTAAATACATTAAAATTAAATAAAATAAGAGTTCAGTTTCTTAGCCACACTAGCCTCACAGGCTCAAAAGCCATATGTAGCTAGTGGCTTCCATATTGGAAAGAGCTGATTCGGGACATAGCTACCCTTGGAGAAAGTCCTATTGGATAGCTCAGGCCAGAACCATGTCCCAACCTTGCCACTGACAAGTACTTAGCTTTCTGGGCCAAGTTCCTCATAGTGCCTACCTCCTTGGGTTGTTTGAGCCCCAGAGGAGTTAATGCATGTAAAACGCCTGTGTCCAGAGCATAATAACAGATCAACAGAGTTAGCCACAATGGTCCGCTCCATTTCCTTTTCTAGCTACTGACTCATCCCCATGGGTCTGTATCACATTTTTCATAACAGCCTTCTTACAATCTCCTTCCAAGAGTTCTCTTTGGCCTCCATTAAAATACAGCATTATCTGGCCGGAAGCTATTCACAGAGACCGTCTTCTTTCTCTCTCACGTTTCAATTACTCTATAAAACCTGGGAAGTGAGGATCGCTTTATGTTGGACCCTGATGGCCGTTAGGCTGGGCTCCTGGTCTTGGTTACAACCCGTCCAGTTCTTCTTCTCCCTCGGATCTAGGACAGCGAGTGGAGAAGCTCGGGTGACATTGCATCAGGCTGAGCATTCTTCACTGGTGACTTAATGAGTCGGCATGACTGAATGACCATTAGCTGGATGTTTGTGTGAACTGCAATAGAAAAGTTCCTCTAAACTTCCTGAAAAGGGAGATAATATATCTAAATAGCTTCCTGTCTCTCTGCTGCCAAGCAGCAGCAGAAGCAAACTAGAGTCTCTAGCAGGGAAATATTTAGCATGCTGGGTGCACTCGGCCTCTCCCTGTCAGAAGATGGAACCAAGCAGGGAAACGAGGGAGCCTCCAGGTACTCCCAGATGCCCGTGATATTTGGCAGATTGCTTCCAAGCTCGATGTCAGGGAGATGTCGAGACTGTATGGAAGGGTGGGAAGGGACATGGGACACAGGTGGGGTGACGTTCGGGCTCCTCTTGCCTACCTGGATAAGGTATCAAGCAATATTGATCTTTGCTTTGGTTCTTAGAAACCTCAGTTCGTGCCTTAGCAGGACAGAGAACAGATTGCTTCCTGCCTGCTGGGTGATTGCTTCCAAGCCTCTGTGCGTGTTGCTCTGGAAGACCTTTCTGTTGCTATTAAAACCATGTTTGGGGGCTTGACTTTAAATAGAAACTGCTATTTAACACAGCCAAGCCACAACCCAGGCGCCAGTAAAGCCCCTCTTCCATTTGCCATGGTTGAGCGTGGGCATGACAGAACGTTGACAGAGGTCCACACCACGGGTCCCTCCAACCCTCACTCCCTGAGGTGTGCACAGGGTGGCGAGGCAGGTGGTTTGAGAAAGACAAAGTGAGGCCTGTCCTGCCCCACTGGCTGTATCTCCGGGTACTAGCTCGTGCCTATCTGCCCAGCTCCCTGCGTTCAGCCCAGATGGGAGCTTTGGGGTTCCTCTCTCAGCACCCGTCCCTAAGCACCCTTTTCTCTTTTTCTCTGACTTCCAGATACACTAAGCCCCATCAACAGATATCCTGGGGATCTAGACCAGAGGGTGGCAAACTTTTTCTTAAAGGGCCAGAAAGTGACTCTTTTAGGCATTGCAGATCTAGAAGCAAAGTCAATTACTTATGTAGGTACTCAATAACCATTTAAAATCTAACCCTTTAAACATTAAGAAAATAAACAACAACCTTCTTAGCTTGAGGGCCATCCAAAAGCAGACGGTGGACTGGATTTGGCCTGTGGGCTATATAGTTTACTGACTCCTGATGCAGGGGGTAAGCCGTAATGAATCATTGCTGTTTCATGGTTGACGAATATTAATTGAGAAGTTACTGTGTGCTCGATGCCATCCTGGTGTTGGGGACACCACTGAAAAGCAAAACAAAGTCAACGACAGGCTGTGTCAAAAGTGTTCACTTTGTAACAGGGATGATCGCTTTATAAAAAGATCATTACAGGACAAATGTGGAGGAGCAAATGTTCATAGACAAGGCTGCACAAGGGCCAGCTCTGGGGCGTGTGGTGTGCACGTGTGAACGTGTGTGTGTGTGTGTGTGTGTGAGAGAGAGAGAGAGAGAGAGAGACAGAGAGAGTAAGGGGCACTAGAGAGGACAAGAAAAGACGCCCCAGTTCAGGGGATCCTCAGGCTGAGTCTTTAGGACCCCTTAGATCAAATAGGAATCACTGAGGTGAAGGCAGAGGACCAGGGAAGCAAGGCATTCCAGAACGGAGAGGAAAGCATGGAAGTAGGAAAGCACAGAATTCTGGGAGCAGAAATGCATGCCAAGAAGACCAGGAGTGGACCGTGCCAGCTATAGTCCTTATTCTCTGGCGGAAGGGGTCACTGGGGGCCTCACATGTGTGCTGGGGACTGACGTCCATTTTCAGAGACTCAGATACGACCCTGAGCTGTACTTGTGTGATTGTCTAGAATGGTACGGAAGAGTTTAGTAACACACAAAGCCGCGCAGAGAGATGGGGCCACATTCTAATGGAGTGCTGTGTGATCCTTACACTAAGCCATCCTCTGTCCCTCACTCGCATCACAGGGCTCCCAGACTCTATGGCTGTCCCCTCAATGGCTCTGCCAGCTCAGCTCACAAGGGTTTTGTCAGGAGCCCTCTCTGGTGTAAATGGCTAGTGGCTACTGTATTGGACGGTGCAGACATAGTACGTTCCCATGGTTGCAGAAACTTCTACTGGTTGAGAAAGAACTGAGTTGTGTTCCCAGCTTGGCTTTGGGGAACAGTTAGATAAGAAAAGAAAGAAATAAAGAAAGAAGGAAAGGAAGGGAAGGGAAAGGAAGGAAAAGAAAAACCAGGAATGGAAAGGAAAGGGAAAAAAAGGAATGGAAAGAAAGGAAAAAAGAACAGAAAAGAGAAGGAAAGAAAAAGGGGAGAGAAAGAAAAAGGGAGAGAAAGAGAGAAAGAAGGAAAGAAAGAAGGAAGGAAGGAAAGAAGGAAAGAGAAAGAAAGAAGAGAAAGAAACAAAACAAAACAAAACAAAACAAAACAAAAAATCCCGAAGCTCTTCTTTACAAACCAGGCGGTGCCTCGTGATGTGGGAATGTCAGGGCCTCTCAGTGAAGTGAGCAAGACAGAAGAGAAACAAATGGAGCTGAGGTGAGGACTTGGTGTTTTCCTCAATATTACTAAGCAACCGTGTCCTAAAATTTGCAGAGCCAGCGACAGCATTTTGTTTACCAGGAAGAAAACACTTGAAAAGGAGAATATTTGGCGGAAATGCGCTTGGGATTAGCAGGGTTTTTTCTTTCTTTCTTTTTTTCCTTTTAATGCTGTTTTGTTTTTCTTCTGGGTTGTTCAAGGTACTGACCTAGCGCTCAGCCCCCTTTGCCAAGAAACTCCTTCCCGGCCTAATTAGCCTGCGGTATTGTGCGCGGTTCTGGGGGGGAGGGGGTGCGCACGGCCAATGGGGGCCCCGCAGTTGGCCCAGGGAGGCGGGGGCCAGCCGGCTGGCCATTAGATGCCGAGGTCTTGAAAATCCCTCTGTAATTAATTTTCTCCTGCATTAATTAGAGAAATGTTGGACCGGGTGGGAGAGGGAGGGCTTTGAGGGGAATCCAGTTTAAACTGGGGCTACGGGAAGGCACGAGCTTTATTCTGCCTTGGGCAGGATGATGGTACATACCTCTTCCTGAACCTGGAGTGTCCGTGGGCGCGTGTGTACACACACACACACACACACACACACACACACACACACACGGATCACTGCTTCTCTATCATTTGCCCACGCACTCTGAATACACAAACATTTAGCCCAGTTCTCCATGAAGAGTCCCACTGCCCCTCTCCCTTGCCCTGATCCACAGCCAGCAGCCCTAGAATGTAGATGGGAGCCCCACGTGCCTGCACCCCCTCAAATGATTCCATGTTAGCCTGAACAGAAGCCGTGGTCATTTTCTCTGTGCTTTTTTTTTCTCTAAAGAATCAACTAGGATTACCCTCTCTCCAGTCAGTTTCTAGCCCTGTGGAAAAGAGGGCCCTGAGAAGATTCTAATAAAAGCTTCTGGAATCTTCCAGCCCACAGATTTTCTATCCCAAGTCCCAGTGTGTTGAAAATGACGTTGGGGAGACAGAAAGCCAGCACACTTCTAGAATCCAATGCCAGTTCCCTGGTCCCTGTTAGCCACTTTTATGGAAATTTGAATTGAGCCCAGCTTCTTCTAGACTCTGGTCCTGTATGGATGTTATTAATTCGACCAATGGCTTGAAGAGTTGTGCTCGAGCTGGTGGGCCGCATCCAACAAGCAATAACCCTGTGTCTTCGGGCCTGTCCCTAGGCCCAACACCTTCAGTGAATAATTCAGTGGAGTTCTCCCAAAGAGGGAGAGCCAGCCTAAGTCTGCTACTATTTTCCAAGTGGTCAAACCAGTGCAAAAGCTCTGGGCTCACATGCAGGAGATTTCTTTGGGGTCTGCTAACTAAAATCAATATATCTTCAGTAGAAAGAGGTTTCAGAGGATGGATGGGCTGGTTCACCTGTCTGAAGTTCTTTGATTCCACTCTCTTCCTCTACGGGCTTGGGTCCAAGCAACTGGTCCGGGGCACCCAGACATTCCATCTGCCATCTTTGCTGCCTACTGACCGCACTGCTTCCCTAAGTCTTTCGGGCTGTGGGTTTCTTCGCTAGGGCACAGGGTCTCAGGATTACCTCCCCAGCTCCATTCCCTGCTCATGACCAACAAGCCTTCCAGCGATGGGAAGAATCTTTGACCCGCTCTACTTGGGCCACGTGACTCTTATGTCCCTTGAGGGAGGGATGAGAGGAGATATGAGGAGAGTGTGGGGCAAGTTCTCGGCAGGAAATGGGGTTGGGAGGAAGAGTGATAAGAACGAGATGGAATCTCCTGGAAGCTATCAGCACCTCTGGGAAGCTGTCCGTGCCCTCTCTCCTCTCTCTCCCCAGGCCCAGCCCGACCACATTCTTCCCAGCAGCTGTTTCAACTCTTCTACTCCCTCCTCAGGCCTCTAAATCCACCCCCATCATTCACAGCGGATGACTTCACCTCCGGCTCTACCGGCGGGACGAAGCCACTTGTCTACATGGACTCCAGGCAGCCTGCGAGCCTGGCTGTTTGTGCTGTCAGGAGGACCTGGGTTTCAATCAGGGCTCTGCCACTTCCACGGTCGCTCGTGGGCAATTTCCTTCGCCTCACTCAGCCTCAGTTTCCTCACCTGTAAAATGGGTTGTGGTAAGGTTTAAATTAACACGTGGAACTCGCAGGTGAACAAAAAGTGAGGGTGGCCGTTAACTGTTGTGTCGTGGGACACACGAAGCCGATCTTGACTGTTACCACCACCGCTGCCACTCATGTCACATGGCCCAGTGTGACAGCTGCACTTCCTTCCAGCCCTTCACGACGATGGGGAGTCCTGTCTCTGGTCCATGGCCAGCCTCACCACTGAAACAGAAGCCTTCTTATTCCTAGTGAGCATCTCCAGCCTCTTGGAACTGCCTTCCCCTAGCCAGTTCGGATGTCCTCGGCTCCCATTTAACTCACCCTCTACCCCCCGCCGATGCTTGCCTTCTCTTGATTACTCCCTTAAACCACAGTTCCATCTCGTTCCTGCCTTTCACTAACACATCTACCCAAAGAATCGTCTGTGCCTGTTGACACCACTTCCTGGCCTCCCACTACCTCCTCAGCCCACTGCAATTTGCCTCCTGCCCCCGCTGCTCTGGCGAAATGGAACTTTCAAAGATCTTCCTAATGGCCCTCCTCCAGTCGACTCAGTCCATCGGGAGCATCTGGCTCTGCGGATCCAAGCAGTCAGCCCCAAACTCCCTTCTCCCTGGGCATCCGTGGTTCTGTTTCTTCCTGGCTCCTCATTTCTTTTACACATGACTCATCATCTGCCAGCGAGCCCCTGGAGTGCCGTCTTGTCTATTCTCTTCCTGGGTGGTCCTGCACACTCCCTCTCCAGCTACGATTTCACCCAAGAGTCTGCCAGATCCACATCTCCAGCTCTGACCCCTCCTGTGCCCCAGATTCCCATTTCCAGCTCCTTGCTATGCTTCTCCACAGAGTATATTGTGCACCCCATTCCTTCAACTCACCTAATCCCCAAATACCAGTCACCTTACACGCTCCCTCTTTCTTTCCTCTGCCGATGCTCAGGTCTCGCTGAACTTACTTTCAAAGTGGGTCGTTGATCTGTTAACTTTCTTTCTGTGCCCATCAGTTCTCTGCCTTTGGAGACTCTTATTTCCTACCCAGATACTTGAAATGGCTTTTGAACGGATCTCTCTGGGGCTAACCAATTTAAAAAAAATTTTTTTTAATGTTTTATTTACTTCTAGGAGAGAGAGAGAGAGAGACAGCGTGAGCAGGGGAGGGTCAGAGAGAGAGGGAGTCACAGACTGAAACAGGCTCCAGGCTCTGAGCTGGCAGTCAGCACAGAGCCCGACGCGGGGCTCGAACCCACGAACCGCGAGATCATGACCTAAGCGAAAGTCAGACGCTTAACCGACTAAGCCACCCAGGCGCCCCTGGGGCTAACCAATTTTTGCCCCAGTTTCTCCCATTGGTAGCGAGGTGAAAAATTGCTGTGGCCACATCATTAACTGTCCAAATAGAAACACTCTGGGAGTGAAAGGAGTGGGCAGCAGGACCGTCCTGGGCAGATAGAGATGCAGGTTCACGCTGTTAAATGACATTCAGATGATGCCACTTCCTGGTTTCGAAATCTCATGGTCCCCACTGATAACACGTCATCTCCGCACAGTGCTCATGGGTCCCTCATGATCTGGCCTCCTCAGTGATTTTAGCCTAGCCTTCTTTCTGGGCTCTCGTGCACCTGACCGTTCAGCTCACCTGAATGTGTCATCATTTCCTGAAGTGCTTTGTCCCTTTCTGTCTCTAGCCTGTGCTCTGACAGTTCTCCGACCCAGAAGACTCTCCCGCATCTCCATCCCTGTCCTTCGAGGCCCAGCTCAAACGTCACGGGCCCCTTGAAGCCTTCACCACGACTACTGGCTAGAACGAATCTCTCCCTCTTCTCTGTTCCGGTAGGCCATTGCACCGCCATGCCTGGTACCCAACATTGCAAGTGACCTGTGCATATAAATCTTGCTTCCTAAGGAACCAGCACTTGCAGTGTGGGGCCAGGTACCATTCTTCCCTGCACCTCTCGGAGTTATTAGCACCATTCCTTGCTTAAAGAAGGGAAGAGGGAATAAAATGTTCTGTCCTACACGGTGCCAGCTGTTCTCATGCGGGGTCTCTTGTTCCAATGAACAGCCCTGCACGATAGATATCACTGTGCCTCCCACCCCCACACAGTTCTTTTTTTCTTTAAATAGAGGAAAGATAAGGCTGGGGAGATTAAGTAATTCACACAACTGGGAAGTAATGGAACGGCGTATCAAACCGGGCCTCTCTTCTATAGCAAAAATGCCTAAGAAGCAGGCTGCGTGAATTACTTCTAATCCTGTGGGCTTTCAGTACACCACGCTCCTCCTAATATTTGTTTATGGAATGGGATTTCATAAGAAAAAAAAAGAGGACATGGTGGGCAGCAACACAGACCCTCAACACACCCTTGCTCCAATGAATCAGTAATCAAATGCCTCTAACCCGAGGAAATCAGAGAAGGACATGCATTACGGTCGTGAGCAGGAAAATAAGTCTCAGGCAGCTTAGTGGAGAGTGTAGGTAGAGGAGTGGATTTGGTGTAAATATTTTCTGTCTTAGGAATGGTGTGAGAGGCATTTTATGAGCAAAAGAAGCCACCGGGGGCTTCTAATTTTTTTTTCATTTATTTATTTTGAGAGAGAGAGCTTGAGCAGGGGAGGGGCAGAGAGAGAGGGAGACAGAGAATCCCAAGCAGCCTCCACGCTGTCAATGCAGAACCTGACTTGGGGCTCGAACCCATGAACCACAAGATCATGACCTGAGCCAAAACCAAGAGTCAGATGCTTAACCAACTGAACCACCCAGGCGCCCCTCTAATTTTTTTTAATACAAAATCTCCTTGTTCTCTTCTCTTCCTTATCACTGTTTAATTGCCAGGATGGTGGGGTCTCTATGAAAAGCCGAGATACACCAGTGCCTATGTCCTAGACTCACAACCTGTGAGTTGAGATTTAGAGTTAAGAGAAAATATGACTGTCAGACCAAGCCAAGGCAGGGGAATCAAAACCAAGAGTCAGAAGAGGACTTCTGGAAAAGCCCCCAATTACTGCTCTTTCTTTCCACTTGAGCCATCTTCACTCAATGGTTCCCAACTGGTTGTTTGATTGGGTTGTAGGGCAAAGTGACAAGGAAATAAAGACCCCTGGAATGTCACCTCCATTTCATAACCTCCGGCCACATCACCAGGTCTGATGGGCAGGCTGCTCTGAGCTGCCCTTCCTGCCTCCTGGACAAGTGTCCCATGTCTAAAATGGTTTCGATAAGGTGTCCCCACTGGAAACACACACCAGGAGTTGGGACAGGGAAAGAGAGGTGGGAGAGGGGAGAAAGACTACCTATACCATGATGGCCTGTGTCTATGCCAAGGTGAGTGTGATGGATTCCAATCCCAGGAAGGCGGATTTCAAAGCTTCGTATCGTACGTGAGTGTATATACAAGTGCATCATGTGCTCTCACCGAGGGTTCATTTTGTCTACAAAACCGAGCCCCACCCCCCAAACATCTCTTTGCACCCCTTTGAATATTGCTGAGGATGCAGCTAGTATATAGTCAGTCTTCCAGCCCTCTCCTGTCCTCCCTCTGGGACACAGTGGCCGGAGGAAAACAGAATCACAGACCTAGGACCCCGGGAGCCTCTACAGCCACATGGATGGCAGAGAGTGGAAATCTCTAACCAGCCATCAGCCGTGCCAAGTCTACAGTCTCAGCTGTCATCACTTAGACTTCTGGCTTTCTTCACGCCCCGCCCCACCATCTGCATTAGGGCCCAAGTGGGTGGTGCAGACCAACCCACTTGGACGGTGGTGTCCATGGTGGGAAGAGGAAGCACCTTGCAGTGGTGAATAAACAAGACCCGCAACAAGGGCCCTTCACTGACCACTTCTGAATAAAGACTTCAGACTGATCGACTCATCAGGAGAACGGGGAAGAACTTTGCCTCCTTCGATTCTTCTAGAAGTCTGAAACTATAATTTTTGTGTTTTCGTTTTTGTTTTTGTTTTTTAGGCTGGGAGAAATTCAAATCGTCTAGGCCAGGAGTCAGCAAACCAAGGCTATGGACTATAACAAACCTGCTAAGTTTGCAAATAAAGTTTTATTAGAACACACAGCCACTTGTTGATGTGTTATTTAAGGATGCTTTTGCCATACAGCAGCAGAGTCGAGTAGGTACAACAGAGACTTTGTGATCGGCAAAGCTTAACATGCATTTTTAAAATGCATTTGCTCTCTGGCCCTTTCCAGAAACCTTTAATCGTCTGTTGTTTGGGTTCTGGACAATGAGCTATGGCGGGACTGGGACCATGCTGAGCTACTTAGAAACATACATTACGCCACGTGAGCTCTTAAATAATTGTTTTAGTTATAAAATTATAATGAAGAAAATTAAAAAGCACCCATAATTCTATCACCTTCTAATAAGAGCTGTTAATATTTTGCTGTCTTTGTATCCAGTCTTTCCATATGCACATATAAAAGTATAAATATATGTAATTATGTAATTAAAATCCTACGGTATTTAGTTTTGTATCCTGTCCTTGTGTTTCACATTTTACAGTGGCCACTCTGCATGCCTTTGAATATTCCTTGTTAACATGACTGCTAATATGTGTCACAGCATCCCTGAACTTCTGGGTGGTTTTACTTATTCACAAATCAAAATACTGTGTGCTATAACAAATCCCACGGAGGAGAAATCTTTGTCCGATTCTTTGATTATTTCCTTGAGATAGATTCCCAGAAGTGAAATTACTGGGTTAAAGGGTAAGGGCAATTTTCAGGGTCTTGATAACATATTGCCAAATTGCTTTCCAGAAAGACTGTACCAATTTATGTTCCCACCAGCAATGTACGAAATTGCCACCTTACCCTACTCTCACCAGCGTGGAGTACTATCATTAAAAAAAAGTTACCAAATTGATAGGCAAAGATTGCATTTTGTTGTTTTGATTTGGATTTCTTTGATTACCGGTGAGGTTAAACATTTTTTTCATATGTTAAACACTTCTTCGTATGTTTATGGCCAAAGGGAATCTTAATAATGGTCTTTGAGTGTGCAAAGGGGTTATTTTGTAGATTGGGACCAGCTGTTCTGGAGAAGAAACTGGAAATGTTGAAACTTGAGCAAGAAAGCAATCTGCCGAAGGTCTTTTGGTGGAGGATGATCCCAAGAGTGGTCAAAGTCTAATGGGAGTCGCTGTGCTCCTCAGCCCTCTTTTCTCTAGGTACAAGGGACTGAGGACAAGTAGCTACAAATTGTGATTTACAAGTGATAGAAAGGCTGCTAACATTTACATATGTTTGCATTTAACTGCTCCCCCAAACCCTAGGAGAAAAACGGGGTGGAGGAGAGCTTATAGGCATCATTTATTATGAATTATCCCAAGCAGGATTGAAATCCTCACCCCAAAATCCTGGTTTCATAACCACACGACTACACTACCTCTGAGAGAGTGAATTAAATGAAAATTTCTGGCTTGAGGGTTTTGCAAAGTTTTCATAAACAAAATGAAGGAAGTGTGAACCAAATCTCCCAGAAGACCTCAGCGAGACCTCGCCTCTTACCATGTAGTCATTTGCTACCAAGAGCCCACTCTCTGCTCCGGTGTTTGCACTTTTGAAAAAAATGTTGGTTGAATGCATGGGCTTGCATAGCTGGGCTTGGTTCTTTCTTTTCCCATCTTTGTCTTTTAGCCCCACCCTGCTCCACAGCAGGTGTGTGCCTCACGACACTGTCATCTTCAGCAGCACATTGGCCAGTCGGGCAAAGCTTTCTTCCTTCTGTGTCCTCCCCTGGCCATGGGGATGGTGATGAGGGTAATGGAAACCCTCCACGGGCTCTCCTCCTCTCCACCACTCAAAGGGAGCTTTGTCTTCGCCAAGAACAAACCTGAAATCCATCCGGCCATGGCCATTGTTGTCTGCCATCCCCTGTGCCATTTGGATTCTGACTCTGTTAGAGATCTTGTAATTTAAACTTCAACCTGCTTATTAGAAATTCAAGGAAATCGTCTAATAATATCGAAAATCTAGGGAAAAGCAGGCAGAGCCTCTCCTCCCCCAACCCCCTTCCTTTGAGCATCCCTTACCTGTCCTTTTAGAGGTGCCTCTGAGATCCGGGTTCCAGACATGGTGATGGGTATTTATTCATATTCAACAAATATGGTGAATTGCCCTGGTGAGCAATTTCCAGGGGCACAAGGCAGGAAGGCCAGAGTTCCTTTTGTTCTGGGGGAGGAACTGACGGCATCGACTCTGGTCCTTCTGCCTCTTTGGTTTTTCAACTAAGAATTTTAGTGTTCTCATCTTCCAGAAGCTTGGAGGTTTTTTTTAAATTTATTATTATTATTTTTAAATGTTTATTCTTTGAGAGAGAGAGAGCATGCAAGCAGGGGAAGAGCAGAGAGAGAGGGGCATGGGGTACAGAGGATCCAAACAGGACTCTATGTTGAGAATGGAGAGCCTGATGTGGGGCTTGAACTCACAAACCATGAGATCATGGCCTGAGCTGAAGTCAGGCACTTAACCGACTGAGCCACCCAGGCGCCCCTGGAAGTTTGGAGTTCTTTATCCTGTGTGGTCCAACACAAGTTATTGCTCTGACTAGGGTTGCTGTAAAAACAATGATCCTTCATCTTCCCTACTTACTCATTTCCCACCCTCTGGCTCTTTGGAGTTCTGGCCCTTGTGAACCCGTGTGTGTGTGTGTGTGTGTGTGTGTGTGTGTGTGTGTGTGTGTGTGTGTGTGTTTGGAGGGGGTGGATGGAGAGAGGAGCTGTTTTGCTCATTTGTGGTTGAGATGGCAATTCAAGCATCATCATTTCAATAATGGGCTTGCTCCTGCCCTCCTCACCTCTGAGCCTAGAAGGCACCTGTGCTGCCTTGAGCAAGGAAACATAGCTCTACTATTGTAGGGAGAGCCAGGAGGTTTAGGTCACTGTGGCTCTGCCCTGGTTTGCTGTGTGAGCTGCTTCCTCCCACTGGGTTCACTTCCTTCCTTTTTACAATGTAGGCGTTTTGACCACCATAGTCCATTTCATGTCCCTAAGCCTGTATTTCCACAGCAAGGAGCCATTTCCAGAGTGGCGGGTGACTTGTATGCCTAGTGTCAAAGTGTCAGGCCCCTTGGCCCCCCTCCCCCAAACCTAAGCTCAACCTTCCCTAGCTCTTTCATCCAGCTTTGCCTTCCATCTGAGTAGAGAAGGCAAGTCCTAGTGATGGCTTGGTTGCATTGGATGCATGAAGGGTAATCCTCTAGGCGAGTGGTTCTCCAAGACTCACCCAGGACCAATAGCGTCTCATCACCCGGGAGCTTGTTAGAAATGCAAAGTCTGGGTCCCAACTCAGACTACTGAATAAGACGCTGTGGGGATGGGTCCTAGGAGTCTGAGTTTTAACATCTAGGGAGTTTGAATGCATGCTCAAGTCCCAGACCCACTGCTCTGGCTGAATCTGCAGAGGAGAATCCAGATACATCACAGGTCCCCCCTGTCCCACCACACACTGTACAAGAAAAGAAGAGAGGTAGGATCCTTTCCCTTGTCCTCCTGTGCGTGGGAGGGGAGCCAGATCCTCCTGGAGAGATCTGATATTTTCTAAATGAGCTCAGGCTCTTTAACACTAATTCCCCCCCCCCACCCCCACCCTGGAAAAATGGGCTTCTCCTCACTCTGGGGTGTGGCAGCAAGATTGTTTGGAATTGGGAGAACGGGTGCCTAGGGAATGAGGATACAGTAAATAATCAAATGGAGACAATATGGTTTTCAGTTGGGCCACACAGCTTAACATTAACTGATGGTTTAGCAGTTAATAGTGATTAATATTCTTTTGCATGTATGATCTCAGAAACCACAAGGCACGGCTGAACTGAAATGAACTTGGGTGCAGAAGGCGGCACGGCATATGACCCCATGGGCAGGTTTAATGTTGAGGCCTCCTGACTCCTTATGCTGGTGATGAAGGAGGTTATGCCAGGGACGCCCTTTCCTTCACCCACAGTTAAGCTGAGTCTGTAAGTAGGAACTGAGTCTATAAGCAGCTGACTGTTAGATCCTTAATACATAAAATGTTGTTTATCAACTGTCTGGTCCTGAATGTCTCAGTACTGAGCATGGCTTACAACAACCAACCAAACAAATGAACCAAACCCCCAAATAAGTCTTACAAAGCTAACGATTAGTCTTACCATGTAATCTAGCAGTTGTGTTCCTGGACGTTTACCTACCTCATTTGAAGACATATGCCCTACACACAAATGTCTATAACAGCTTTATTCATGATCACCAAAAACTGGAAGCCGCTATGATGCCCTCCAGTAGATGAAATGGATCAAGACACTTTGGTGGTACCTACAATGATCAATGGAGTACTATTCAGTGGAGAAAAAGGAATGGACTACCAAACTACACAAATTATACTTTGCTAAGTGTAAGGAACCAGTCCAAAAGGCTACATACTGTGTGATTTCATTTTTATGATATTTTGGAAAAGGCAAAAATACAGATGGCAAAAGCAGAGAAGAAAATTAGTGATTGCCAGGGGTCTTGGAGGGAAGGAGAGTTGAACAGGCAAAGCCCAGGGGATTTTTTAGGACAACGGAAGGAACAATTATGTTGAATATGGTAATGGTGTATACACGACACTATGTATTTGTCAAAACCCATAGAACTTCAGAGCCCAAAGAGCAAACCTTAATGTATGCAATAAGAAAAAATATTTAGGAAGTTGGGAAATCCTAGGATGGAAGGCAAATGTGATAGTAGAATCTAACTGTATTGAAAATGTATGCAGCGATCTCATGGGAGGGCTAGGGAGGGAAAGGTGTGGACCTTGTGACCCTGCAAATGTGTCTATAAGACTAAAGGCAAAAGGAACTGCACATAACTGAGTGTGGTTCATTAAGTTGGTTCCCGTGGGGGCATGGTTAGCAGTTCTACTGGTACACGCTTCCTGGAACTGAACAAGTAAGTAAATGGACAGTGGATGGTGGGAGCCCAGCTTCTCACTGTTGGGATGGACTTTTCAGATAAGCAAAGGGAGGAGGCTAGTATGATCCATGTGGTAATGGATTAGAGTTGGAAATATCATTATGAACTAGTACTAATATGAGTTTAATATACATACAGATGATTACCTACAGAAACATTTATAAGTGTGTGTGTGTGTGTGTGTGTGTAAACATGGATTTGTATACACATGTATTTCCTTGCTCTGTCCATTGAGAGGATTTAGAATTAACATCACCGTACTGTCAATGAGCACACTGAATGCCCTTTGTTTCTGGCCCTATTCTTTAGGAAGAAGAACCAGGGCTCCTTAGAGAAAAGACTGATTTCAGGTCTGAGGCAGGAAATATCCAAGATGAGCTTGGAGCATCTGCCTTGCCAGAAAGTAAGGGAATGCCTAAGTTACAAACAAATAAAACAAAAACCAAAACACACATACACACAATGATGAGGGTATGTCAAAGGAACACGGGAACCAAAGTAAAAGAGCTCTCAATGGCCAAAGCTGAAATAACTTGAGCAAGAAAATAAATAATGTAGTATTGGATTATAAACCAGAGAATAAAATAAATATCCATGAGAGTCAATACTGATGTAAATAAATTATTGAATAAATAAATAAATGGGGAAGATAATTCTCTGTGCAGAAGAATTTCAAAGAAGTTATGTAGACACTCTACCATCAAGGGGATGGGACCTAGTGACTTCCCTCTGAAGAGCACAGTCAGGAAAGGAAGGGAGAGAGGAAACTTCCCAGTGGAGAAGCCTGATGAATACTACCTCAACCAGGAGGTCAAGGTCAGTATCAACAGTAATAAAGCATGTTGAGAGCATGTAGCCATGAGATGATATGATAGAGATGGTTCTTCACCTCTGTGCCCTTCTTTCCCCAAGCTTGTAACTGCAGTCTTACCATGAAAAAATGCCAGACAAGTAAAACTGGACGAAGATTCTCCAGCATTTCTGACCAGTACTCTGCAAAACTACCAAGGTCATGAAAAGCAAGGGAAGCTTGAAAACTCTCACAGCCAAGAAACACGGGAGGGGACAATGATAACTAAGTGTAATGTGTTCTGGCTGAGAAACTGCAACAACTACAACAACAAAAAAAAAACATTAGGAAAGGCTAAGAAAATCTGAAAAATTTATGGGCTTCATTTAATAATAATGCATCCACATTGGCTCATTAATTGTTACCAATCTACCACAGTAATGTAAGATGTTAATAACAAGGGAAACTGGGGTGTATAGGAACTTGCTGTACCAACCTCCCCACTTTTCTGTGAATTGAAAACTATTTTAGAATCAGAAGTTTAGTAAAGAAAGTCCAGAGGAGAGTGTTGCCTTTGAGATTAAAGTCAAGAACATAGACATTGATATGAAGTCATATGAAGAACAGAGTTGATATTGAACTATGAAAGAAATAAGTGAATGAAGTGAATATATTTTATGTCCAACTAAATATGTCAACCTATATAGGCTACGTGAAAGCAACAAGTCATTCCATCTCCTTAGCTGCCATGTTCCCAGCAGGTGAGGGGATGAGTTCCTTGGGAGCATTGGGGAAGTTGCAATTTTATTTTTTTTAATTTTTATTTTTTTAAATATTTTTATTTATTTCTAGGAAACAGAGAGAGAGAGAGAGAGACAGCATGAGCAGGGGAGGGTCAGAGAGAGAGGGAGACACGGACTCTGAAACAGGCTCCAGGCTCCGAGCTGGCAGTCAGCACAGAGCCCGACGCGGGGCTCAAACCCACAAACCGCGAGATCATGACCTAAGCGAAAGTCGGACGCTTAACCGACTAAGCCACCCAGGCGCCCCGGGGAAGTTGCAATTTTAAATATGGTGGTCTGAGAAGGCTGCATAAGAAGGTGACATTTAAGCGGTGCCTGGATGGCTCCGTTGATTGAGCATCCAATGACTTGATTTCGGCTCGGGTCATGATCTCACAGTTGTGAGATCGAGTCCTGTGTCAGGCTCTGCACTGACAGTGTGGAGCCTGCTTGGGATTCTCTCTCTTCCCCTCTCTCTTTGCCTCTCCCTTGCTTACCATTTCTCTTTCAAAATAAATACATAAATATATATATATATATTTTAATATTTGATTTGCTTTTATTTATTTTTATTTTTATTTTATTTATTTATTTATTTATTTATTTTAAATATATATTTTTTTAATTTTTATTTCAAGGAGAGAGACAGCGTGAGCAGGGGAGGGTCAGAGAGAGAGGGAGTGACAGACTCTGAAATAGGCTCCAGGCTCTGAGCTGGCAGTCAGCACAGAGTCCGACGCGGGGCTCGAACTCACAAACCGCGAGATCATGACCTAAGCGAAAGTCGGACGCTTAACCGACTAAGCCACCCAGGCGCCCCATAAATATATTTTTTTAACTACAGCAAAAAAGTGACGTTTAGGAAAAATCTGAAGGACAGAATAAGCCAGGTATTTTTTGGTGGGACAGCGTGGGGGACTGAGCTTAACAGCATGGAAATAAAATTCTTGCATCTAATGACACCAGGGTAAAAAAGGTAATACCAGATTTAAACGAGTAAGTGTTCTGCTATATAGTAATGACCATACCTGTACTAGCATTCAGTGAAGGGAAAAGTCATTGGGGTTGGAGACATTCGACAAGGCTTTGGGGAAAGCTGGGTTTGTGCTAGGGCTGGAGGAATGGGAAGGAGGTAGGGACAACGACTCTGTGCTGCCCAGAGGATGCAGTGGGGATGCGGGAGGCAGAATGCAGACAGACAGGACTCACCTGGGATGAAAGTAAGGCTGCGAGTGCGGGGAAGCAAAATGTGACAAAGAGAACTTGAAAGTCAGTGAAAGATCTTGACTTTGCTATATGAAGCATGAATGTGGTGTCTGGAAAATGTTGTCTTAAAAAAATTTTTTTTTTTAATTTGAGAGAGAGAGACAGAGGAGAGCATGAGCAAGGGTGGGGCAGAAAGAGAAAGAATCCCAAGCAGGCTCCACTCTCAGCAAGGAACCCAATGAGGAGCTCGATCCTATGACAGTGCGATCAAGACCTGAACCAAAGTCAGGAGTCGGCCACTCAACCGAATGAGCCACCCAGGTATCCCCAAGGGGTGTTGTCTTGACTGGAGAGATGAAGGATTGAAGGAGGAAGATGGGAAGACCAGGTCTTCCTATAGTAACACCTTGGGTGTCTGGATAAAGGATGCAGGGCGCTTTGCTTTGGGTGGTGGCAGTGAGAATGGAGAGGAAATGGCAAGTGAGGAGGGGGATTAACTGCTGATTTGGGAGCAGAAATCTTCAGAGAACTGATGGAGGGGACGAGGTCAGAGGCGAGGCTTCTGGAAAGGCTCTTGAAATTGGCAAGAGGAAGACAATGGCGATAAATACTCTCTGTCCTTAGAATCAATAAGAAAGCTTGTGGGCTGTGCACCTAATGTAGGTACTGCTCGCGCTCAGTGGGCCATTCTCATTGTCTGATGGAATTGACTGGTTGTTGTCACTGAGTGAAAACAGAAGGAAGCTGGGTGTCGCCACGATAATAGCTATAATGCCTTCTAACCCCACTACAAGCATCATACTGGTCTGAGTGTATCTGTATTAGTGGTTCTCAGTGAAGGAGGTGTGGTTTTGCCCCCCAGGGAACATGTGGCAATGTCTGGAGACATGTTTGAATGTCACAGCTTGGGAGAAGGGTGCTCCTGGCATGTAGTGGGTCAAGGCCAGAGAAACAGCTAGACACAGCATGCAGGACAGACCCCCGTGATAAACACGCATCTAGTCCAAGATGTCAGTGGTGCTGAGGTTAAGAAAGCTTGGTCTTTATATATGGAAATCTCTAGGTCCTCATGACCTGCACACAAGGATGGCCTCTTTCTCATTCTAGAGCCAAAGTTTATGAGACTCTGAGTGGCCCAGTGGCTCCCCTCTAGGTATGGCACTGTCCCCTTAAGGGATATTTGAAACATGTAGGATGATTTGGGGGGTCCTCCAGGTGGGGCACTGCTTGCAGTGAGTGGGCAGGTGAGTTCTAGGGATGCTAAATGTCGTATGAAGCATGGACATTCCTGCCAATACCTTTCTCATGGAGAACGCTCTGGAATCCATGTGTCCAAGACCAGATGGCTATGAGGGGCAGAGCCAGGCTTCCAGCTTCAGCCTGACTGCCTACCTCTTCCTCCTCCGGGATGTGTTTCCTTGGATCAGGAGAACTCACAGCTCCGTGACTGCCATCTCCCACCAACCATGAGCAGAGCTCATCTCAGGAGGCCTCTCCATTGGCCAAGATGCACCAGATTCCCAAGCCATCCATCATGAACTTCATATACAACTAATGTCCTTGGTTTTGCACCTGTTATTATCATGAGGATGAAATGACTGTGTCACGACACAGCGACTGGTGGTAGTCCTATAAAGTCTTACATCTTGCCTATGACACGGTGAGCAGTGACAGTCTGGGAGGGAGACATTGAGCAGAGAGCCCAGTAGGGTACAAGAGTTGTCCACAACTTCATGAGCGATATCCACGGGGCATCAGAGAGGCCCCAGGGAAACATAATTATCCCTGGAGACCTGCTGTAGAGTATAAAGTACTTTTGATGAGTGTATTTATTTCCTGGGCTGGCATCACAAACCCCAGTCAGGTGGCTTAAACAACAGAAACGTAATGCCTCAGCTCTGGAGGCTGGAAATGTGCTATCAACCTGTCACTGGGGTTGGTTCCTTTTGAGAGTGAATGGGACCCTTCTATCAGAAATCACGTCCCCTCTTAGCGCACCCAATTCCTCTTTCAACCATTCTGAGACACTCGCTCAGGGTCCAGCGGTAAAGGAAGCCTAGAATCTGGCCCCTCCATGGCCAAGTGCAAGGCCCAGAGCAAAGCAACAGTGCTGACTGTTACCCTGGGAAGGGAGCTCTTCCAGAAGATTGACTTCAAGGAGAGAAACCATAATGGCATGGACCCATTTACCGCCACCCTTGAGCCTCACACCAGCGAGCTGCTGCGTGTGACAAGAAGCTGATCCAGCAAATATTTTTTGCCTTTGAATGATGTGTGTCCCCACACGGCGTTAGCGAATGCCATACACAGTGGTTGCATGCATGCAAATAGTTTTGCATTGGGTGTTCCTCAAAGGAACACGGAGAATCGCATTTGGTTACATCCAGTCTGCACCCTGATTAATCCCAGCTCCCTTTTTGCTTGAACACGGTCCCTCTAACCCTTATCACTTCCTGCTATGGGATGCCCTTGCTCTAAATCTGCGGGTTTCTGTTGTTCCGTTGCAATGAATTACCCACTGCTGTTATCTCACGCAAATAAGCAGGGATGGGTTATGGGGAAGCTGGTGGGAGGCACCTCAGCAAACTTCCCTGTATCCTGGTCCCAACGTGCAGGTTGCAAAGAGAATAAACAGGAGTAACCCGTGCAGAGCCCCGGGGCCACCAGCCCAGGCTGTTTCCTGCAGGGCTCATGGGGGTCAGGAGCTGCAGGCTGGGAGTGAGCGCTAACCTGCTTTTGCGACCAGCCAGAGCCATCCGTCCCTTTCGAGGTTACTCAGGGATGCCGCTGCCCTGCCGCTTCCCGCCTTGAAAGAGGACAGTCCCGGGTCTGTCCCTGGCCGCCTCCCCACCCCATGCCCGCCCTTCCCCTCATGGGCTCCAGTCCGAGCATCTGCCTCAGCCATTTGCACACGTGGTTCTGTTCCGAATGCTTTTCCCCTAGAAGGGCCCAGGGTGGGGTGCTGTCCTCCGTGGAGGTCTGTTGGAGTGTTCTCTCCCCAAGGAGGCCTCCCCGCTGGCCTTTGTGCACAATGGCGTCTCACAAGCTCGCCATCACTTGCCCCCGCCGGCCTTTCTTCCAGCCCTTTGGGCCACTCCGTGCCATGGGCGTTGCCGGCTGGCACCACGTGCCACGGGCCTTCACCTGCGTCCCTCTGGTCGCCGCCTTGAGTCCACAGCGCAGAGCGAGTCTGGCCTGGAGGCCCGCGGTGTGCATCCGAAGGAAGGGCTCAAGAGACCACGCTCTCCCGTTTGCGAGGCGCTTTCACGCAGGATGTGTCACTTGCCCCTCACAGTGGCTCCGTGACGTATGCGGGGTGGTCAGGGCCAGGTGGAGGTGAGGAGAGGGCGGGCAGAAGCTCTCTTGGTCTTGAGGGTCAGTCGGTGCCACATTCAAATTTCAGGGCGCACAGCCATAGAGAAATTATATATGTGGGCCCAGAAGGCAGGGGTGAGTCCACTTCTGGTCTCATGAGTCGTTGGCGGATTAACCGAGCATGTGAGATGCTTAGCGTCTCGCTGACCCAGGAAGCCCTACGCACTGTGGGCCATTATTATTATCGCTGCTGTCGTGGCTATTAGTGCTTTCCTGACAGTGTCCTACAGCTGCGGGGGCAGAGATGCTAGTGCCTGTGACTCTTCATCCGACAGAGGGGTCCCCAAATGGCATGTGGAGTGTAGGGGGCTCTGGGGACGCGTGAGTCTCACCTGCTGGTGCCCTATCTGGCTTCATGAAGTACCTTCTCCCTCAGATTCAATAACTATGCTTCTGTCTTATTCCATTCTGTCTAGACTTTTCCATCACAAACCTCTGCCATTTCCTCATTTCCTGCAGCATTTTGAATCAATGCTCTTTCGTATTTCCATTTCTTCTCTGATCAGACTGAGCCGGTCGCATCTTCTTTCTAACACATTTTTTAAAGCCAGCTACTGTGCCGAAGTGTCTTGAACCCAGCGCTGAGCAATCCAAAAAGAGAGGCTTGGCGGCTGCAGTGGACAGCCAGGGAGGGCACAGTCCGGGTGCCGTGTGTCACAGGCTGGTGGAGAGGCTTTCTGTAAGCTTGGAAGCTTTGGGGTCCGCAGAGAGAGAGGCTCTCGTTGATTTCGTTTTGTAATTCCCAGCTTTTCTTGGTAAGCTTTGGAATTTGCATTTTAAACTGTGCCTCTAGATGGCTAAAGGCCCTAAAATCGGTCCTAGCAACTGCTCTGGGGAATAAAGAGGGACGGGAGGAAGACACTCCAGTCCTTGACCCCATTTCCATCACACCCTCTTGACTTTGTGTTGCCTTATATCATGGGCATTCACATGTGAGTTTTCTGCAGCTCTGCAGCTAATATTTCAGAAAATCACTATATTGTATTTTTTTGTGGCTTAAAATCCTTTTCTGAGATTTCACTGTACCGTGTTGTAAGCTTCTAGAGAAACGCATCTCCAGCTCCCATAATAAATGCCATCAGGGAAATACGATTTGATTCTTTGGACGGTACTTAGAGGAAACTCTCCAGGAAAGGGAGATATTGTGAGTGAGATATTCCTCCCAGAGCCTGGGAGTGTTTTGGATGGATTACATTGCACTTATTTTATTATGCATTTACTTATTTTCTGAAATACATATCTGTTGTGTACTTTTTGTAAGCTAGACATTAACCATATAGCAGAGAATAGAGACCCAACATTGGTGCCCTTATGAGGTTGATTGGTAGCGAGGGAGACAGATAATAAATATATTTGTACTGTTCATGTCTGATAGTGATATATTGAGAGAAAAATAAAGCAGGGTCAGAAGACAGAGTAACCACAGGGCTGTCGCAAGTAGAATGGCCAGAGGAGCCTCCCCAGAGGGACACAGGGAAGCAGAGACTGAATGAAGTATGGGAGCAAGCCATTGGCATGTCTGTGGGAAGAACATTCCAGACAGAGGGAAGAGAAAATGCCAAGCCTCTGAGGCAGGAGCATTCTTGGCATGTTCAAGACACAGCCAGAAGCCCGGAGTAGCTAGAGAGGAGTAAATGAGGCAAAACTCGTATGGCATGTGTTCAGAAAAGTAGGTAGGGACCAGATCATGGAAGGTCTTAATGGTCAGAGGGAAGGAGGTTTGATGTTATTCTCATTTTAAACTATATTTGTTCATCTGTTATCTTTATAGACTCTGCATTCTGGACAGAGGGAACATGGCTTCTTTGTTTTGCATTTTTGGGACCTGGGGACAGAGTAAGTGCTCAGTAAATACATGTCGAGGGGTGTCTTTTGCTTCCTTGTGAAAATCCAAGTGGGAATAACTTCTCTCCCTAGTCTGTCTCCTTTTGGCCCGTGATCTGGGAGGAGGGGTGTGGCAGCCATCTGCAGAAGAATCCAGAATGTCTTTAGGGTGCAGCCTGTATGGTGGAATCTCTTATCGCTCCTGCTCGTTTTTCACATCCTTTCCTCGAAACTGTGGCAATAGGTGCAAACAGCCCTCTGTGTATTCTCAACACACGAGAATTCTCAACACCCGTGTGTGTGTGTGCATGTGTATGTGCGTGCAGGTGTGCGCACGCGTGCATGAGCGTGGCCCTTGGGGGCAGAGTCTTGTGGATCTGGATGGGGAAGAGCAACAGCCCACCGTGTAGATGCCTGCAGTCTTTAAAGGACTTTTACTGACCTCGGACCCCGGCTGCTCGCGGGAGGGAGGGTGTGGTGGGTGGCTGGACCAGGGGACGCATGGAGTGGAACTATAGGAACAAATGTCACCCATGAGCAGCAGCTTGGATGAAACAACACGAAGCACAGCCAAGAAGTCACAGTCGGCAGCAACCATTCGACTTCGTGATTCCTTGAAGGCCCTTTCAAAGCCGGATGGGCAGGGTGTGGAAAGGGTCATTTCCCCGGTGGCCCCGGGGTGGGGACGGACGCGGCGGGGGAGAGACGGTGGATTTCTCTCCTGAGTGACTGCAAGAGCCGGTTAGTCTCAGCCCCTGACCAGAAACCGAGATTTATGTCTCTCTGGCTACAAGAGAGTTATTTCAAAATCTTCTTCCTCCGTTACAAAACTCCCCCCTGGGAGCGCGGTTGGCTAAAACGGCCCCAATCTTGGTTTCTCTGCCTTCTCTGCATCTAGAGTTACATGCAGAAAATGAGGGTTTGGGTTCTGGAGGGGCAGGCTCGGGGTCCGTGCCGTCCCTGTCGCTGTCAGCTGGCCGCCCTGGAAAAGGGGTCCGGCCTCTGGGGCGCTCTGCCACGCCCCACCTTCTTGTGTGCGTGTGGATAAATATTCCCTCCGCCAGCAAAAACAAACCTCCGGCAAAAGTGCGGGGAGTTTTGTTTGTTTTTACATTTCTATTTTGTTTTATTTTTTGTTTTGTTTTTGTTTTGCTTTGCATAGCTTTCTCGATAGAATGCTCGATTTTTAACCACAAATAACTATAGCTGAGTCCCAGGAAGTCAGGGAATCTTGGAGAGGGGGAGCCGAGCCCTTCACTTTCGGGAGGCAATGCTAATGACTGCATCCTTTCTGGAATTGTGACCAGTGTCCGGGTCCCATGTTAGCGTGATGTCTGGCCCTGCCTACTACTCTTTATAGCACGTGCAGCCATCTGAAGGTACTACACGTTTACTTGGGTGGGTTGGCTCGCATCTCCATCGCCATTAGAACATACATTGCACGAAGACAAGGAATTTATTCTATTTTGTCCGGCGCTTTATTTCCTGTACTGAGAACAGAATGCGTCCAGGACAGGTTCTCACTAACCATCTCGCAAAATGACAAACAAATGTGCCTGGCACTCAACTGTGCCTTTGGAAGCATTACCTCACGTTTTCTTTATTTTTCTTCTCCAAACTCTATCCGTAGGCATGGGTCTTATCCCAAGTGTTTGGAAGAGAAAACAGGGGGAGAGGGGAACGGCACTGACTGCTCTCACAGGGCAGGTGAGCGGTGGGGGGGCACCTGAAGTTCGGCAGGGGGACTGGGACCCAGCTGAGGCATGTGACCCCATGTGTGAGGACCTTTGGAAACTCACTTGCTCCATAGAGGTCCGGCCCTGCCTGGCTGACCACCCGCTTTTGAACCTGAGCTTTTCCTCATGGAACCGAATGGCCTGTTGTGTGGGGTTAACTGAGACATACTCACACACGGTTATATACACTCAGACCCTTGCTCACACACATTTACACACCCATCCACTCACACATGAACACGCTCACAGTGTGCGTGCACACACACGCACGCTAGCACGTTCATACTCACACACGCATATACCCACCTTCTCTCCACCACAAATGGTCTCACACTGATGCACACACACACACACACACTCACTCACACACATACACACGTACACACCAATGCTACGTGCGATCGTGGCTTTGGGGTCTGACTACTCCTTACCAGAAGCCAGGGAAATGGACCTGGATCAGCACCTTTCCGATTCACATCGTAACCAGGAAGAATTCCTCCTTTGGGCCCACGGGCTTTCGAAGAATCCAGTCAAAATGCAGCTTTCTCCAGCTAAGCCTCAAAGAGACCTCTGCTAGAGGTTCCAAGTCTGATGCCTTGACGTCTACATGGAAGCCCATTAACTGAAACAATTCCCAGGCCCCAGCCTCTGAGGGTTGGATTCATAGTTCTGGGCAGGATCCAGACACTGGGTTTCTAATCGCTCCCCCGAGTGACTCTGAGCCCACCAGGCTGTGGGCCAGCCGGCACTGGGAAACCACTGGAGCAAGCTGAGGGTGTCTCCTTAGGGACAGGGCACCCCTGGAAGATAGGTATGGCCGAGGCACCTTCTAGCATGAGTGCCTTACTCCTCCTAGACGATCCTCCATAAATATTCACCGAAGCCGTTTGCCATCATGGGAGGGAGTAGTCGCCAATTCTGAATCATTGCCAACTCTATAATTGCACAAGGTTTCTCCCAACGTGGTCTAGACCTTAGCAGCATAAAAATCTAGCCATGCCCGGGGCTACCCCCACCCCCATTCTGACTTAATTGACTTGGGGTAGGCCCCCGTCGGTAATTTTCGCAGCCTCCTGGGTGATTCTAATGTAGTGCTAAGGTTGTGGCTATTGTAGACCAGGAGATGGCAAACACTTCCTGAACAGGGTCAGGCTTTGAGGGACACAGGATCTCGGTCACAGTTACTCAGCTCTGCCATTGTATTGCAAAAGCAGCCCTAAACGATATATATAAACAAGTGGAGGTGGCTGTATTTCAATAAAGCTTTATTTATAAAACCAGGCCATGGGCTGCATTCTGCCCACAGGCTCTAGTTTGCCAATCCCTGTTCTAGACTATCCTAGCCTCTTAAAACGTGTGTTGAAAATCATCAGAAGGATGTCTTAAACTACTAAATCCTTGGCCCCCTTTGACGATCTTCTCCTAAGTCTGGGTGGTGACCTGGTAATCAGTATTGATGGGAAGCCTCCCAGATTCTGGGTCTATCCTGACTCTGGGAGCCAGTGACCCACACTCGGAAATACCCAACAGTCATCTAACTCATCAGCCAAGGCGCTAATCTTTCGCCACACGTTCACCCTGCCAGGCTTTCTCCCTCCAGAGGTGTGTGAGCTTACCTGGCCTGTGTCACCTTCCTTCTCTCCTTCCTTTCTATTCTTTGTACTTTTGTCCTTCAAGCCCTTCCCAGGGCTCGAGCCATGTGAGGACAGACTTGGTGCCAGGCCTTGTGACCCGAGAGGGTGGGAAGGAGGTGGAGAGGCAGGCTATGGGGACAGCAGGAAGGCGGCTCCCATCGAGGCCACCCTTGTTCCACCAGTCACAAGTGTGACGCCGGCTCCTTCGAAGCCCAAACTCTGTGCGTCTGCACCCTGCCTGTTCCTGCTGGCTTGTTTCCACAGGTGAGGCGACAGCAGCCTCTTCCCCGTCTCGGCTTGGTGAGAAGACGCTTATCTCGCTGGCCGGCTCCGGGCTCCGGGGCGATGGCTCTGCAGAGGCCTCAGCTTCTGCTCGCTTGTTCCTAATTAAACTTGAAATCGACTTGAACAAGAGGGCTTTGGGAGCTTGGTGGGCTGCAGGCCAAGGGCCTAAGCAACTGCCACGGAATAGCACCACCTCCCACAGTCCTGATCCCTGGGACGTGTGCACAGATTATGGAGAAATCCTTCTGCAATGAAGTTATGTGAACTCTCAAGCCTGGGTGCTGGATTTCAAAAACAACCAGGGATCAGGGGCAGAGAAACTGGCTTTGCTTGCTGAGCATCGGGAGGGGTTATCTGGGGCCATAGAAATCAGGACCCCCCCACCCCAGGAGAGGTCTTTGAGTCCTGAAACATGACTCACCCCACCAACTGTATCCCCCCAACCTTTATTAGAGGCTTTTCCCTTAAAGTGACCCAAGGGGTTGGTATATCTGGAATAGAATATTTGGGGCTTATGGGAAATGTACGAAGCACAGAGGTCGGGATGGTGCCAGCCATCTACAGACAGGGACAAGTGGCCTGGGGCTGGCTGGGGGTCAGCCACCCTGAGGTGACCGCTTCCTGGTACTTCCATATGGACAACAGTAGGTTCTGGGGAGCCTTGCCTGTCACACACACAGAGGGCAGTGGGAGTTGTGCAGCACACAGCAGTGGATAACACCCAGCACCGACTACACACGCACATGCTTTGCATACGCTCTCTTATTGAGTCATTACAATAACACTGACAGTCACCATTATCTCCACCAAGAGATGAAGAAACTGAGGCATGGAGAGGTGAAGTAATTTGCTCAGGGCCATGCAGGTGGTAAGTGACGGAACTGGTATCCGATCTCAGGCCAGCCCGTCGCCAAAAGAACTGGGAAATGTTTTCAGATTTTGTTTATTTTTTTAAGTTTATTTATTTTTGAGAGAGAGAGCACAAGTGGGAGAGGGGCAGAGAGAGATAGAGAGAGAGAATCTGAAGCAGGCTCCAGGCTCTGAGCTGTCAGCACAGAGCCCCACGCGGGACTTGAACCCACAGACCGTGAGATCATGACCTGAGCTGAAGTCGGACGCTTTGCGCACTGAGCCACCCAGGCACCCCAGAACTGGGAAGTGTTTTAAAGGTGCCCACATATGCCCCCCTGTCACAATGAAGGTACTTTCAAGGCAGCCCAGGAGCAAACGAGGTGTAGCTTGTTAGGGTCTGCAGGGAGTCAGTGCGATAGCAGGTTATTGGTGTGACAGAGGAGAAGTGGAGCTAGTGAAAACCTCCAAATTCTGCTCACGGCCGATAGTTGCAGGGAAGTGACACCAGCGTGTCACCCGAGGGTCACGGGCAAGGGAAGTAGTGGCAAATGTAACAGCCAGATGAAGGATGGGTAAGGAGCACCGGGCACCGAGGCCAGCCCTGGGCAGCACTGTGAGCCTGTGTCCCTCTCCCCACCTCCCCTGGGGTGGCTGAGCCTTTCTTTCAGGCTTTCTTCCTCCTCAAGCCTCTTTCTCTCTTTGGCTTCTGTCCCAAAGAAAGGAGGTTGCTTAATTAGGGTTGTGTTGTTTTGGAGTCCTAGTCCCCAGCCCCACAGGGTGGGACCTTATCTGGAGATGGGGTCTTTTCGAAGGTGATCAAGTCAAGGTGAGATCAGTAGAGTGGTCCCTAACCCAATATGACTGGTGTCCCTATAGAAAGGAAATCTGGACACAGGGACACATATCCAGGGAAGATGACGTGAAGAGCCACAGGGACAAGACGGCCATCTGCAAGCCGAGGAGAGAGGCCTGGACGGTGGACGGATCCTTCCTTTGGGGGCGTCAGAAGGGGCCAGCCTGCTCACACATTGATGCCATCTTGACACAGACCTGCAGCTTCCAGAAGATGACATGCTTATGTCTAAGATACTTTGTCACTGCAGCCCTAGCGAGCTAAAACAGCAAGCGATTTATATCCCAGCATGAATCAGGGAAACCTACAATTTCAGAAGCATTTTCAATTTAAAAGAAGAGAAAAAGGTCAAAGCAGTGCATCTCAAGGGCCGGCACCCAGGGCCGCTCTACAAGGTGGTGGGAGAGATGGTGTGGGGGCGCAGGGGGGCAGATTTCCACAGGCCCCAGGCTTCCTGGCTTCTCCCCTTCTGGGAACTTGGTGTCTGTTTAGCTGCTTAGTTTTGGTATCCTGGAAACTGAGCAATGCCAGGCGTTGCCACCCCCAGCAAGCAGGGCTCCCTAGAGCTGTGACTTCTGGAAACAGAATGTTCCTGCCTTCCAGAAGGTGAAAAAGTTCCCTGGGGTCACTTTCTCCTTAGCGGCCAATGGGTAGTGTCCAAACCCTGCTTGAGTTTTACCCGGCACTTGTATAGCCTGCCCTGCTCAGCGTGTGGCTCGCACAGGTAAAGCTGCACCTTTACATGTAGGGGTGAATAAGGAATCTGGGCTGGGTTTGGGCAATCTTCGCTGGTGTCTTTATTTGTGTCTTCTGCAAGGCAAGCGGGATTCATCTGTTCGTCCACAGGCTGCAGAGATCACCATGAACGTGTCTGACATTCTTGGGCTGTCCATCTAAGGAGGGAAAAACCACAGTGAAAGCAGACTTTCAAATCTGCTCAGTTCAGAAAGGGAGAGTGTGGATTCCATGCCCTCTGCTCCTAACCTGATGTCTATGGACCTTTATGTGTCCGTTCCCATCAATCTTAGATTATAAACGTTGAAGGCACAGCCATGTCACTGTCATATTTCCTCCCAGAGCCTACATGTACTTCCAGTATATGGAGGAAATGGCTTTTACCAAACCTGAGCAAACATTAATCACTCAGGGAGGTTGTGAAAATGCAGATTCCTTGGCCCTGCCTATAGAGGCTCTGAATTCATGGATTAGGGGTAGGACCCAGAGATGTGTATGTTTTTAAGTTTATTTATTTATTTTGAGAGACAGACAGAGACAGAGAGGCAGAAAGAGAGGGAGAGAGAGAAAGAATCCAAATAGGCTCTGTGCCAGGAGCACAGAGAACCACATAGGCTTAAACCCACGAACCAGGAGATCATGATCTGAGCCAAAACCAAGAGTTGGATGCTTAACCGACTGAGCCACCCCAAGTACCCCAAGGATGTGCATTTTTAACAAGAACCCCACACCCCCAAGTGACAAGGATAGTTGAAATGGGCACACTACAGGAGAATGTTCTCCTAGGATCCGGGGCCACGTGATATTTTTCTTTGTATTTTCACAAAGGAGACAGAATGGGGGAAAAAACACCAAAAAACAAAAACAAAAAATAAAACTATGAAACTGGCAAATGTCAAGGAGGAAAAAAAATATTTTGCAGAAACTAGCAAGTCAATTAAATGTCAGTTGGATTGAATTGGATCCCTGCCACCAAAGAAATTTTTTTTGAGCTTTATTATTTTTTTAGGGCAGTTTTAGGTTCCCAGCAAAACCAAGAAGAAGGTACAAAGATTCCCCATACACCCCTGCCCTCACACGTACAGCTTCCACAACTGTCCACACCCCGACCAGAGCGGTGCGTTTGTGACGGTAGATGAGCCAATGTTGACACGTCCTTATCGCCCAGAGCCCGTAGCCGACATCAGAGTTCGCTCCCTGTCACATGCTGTGTGTTTGGACAAAGCTGTGAGGACGTGTAGCCACCATCCCAGCGTCCAAGCTCTGCCGCTCTGAGAGTCCTCTGTGCTCCTCCTGTGCATCCCTCCCTTAACCTCCCCCTGCCCACTCCTCAGACTTTTACCTCTCCATCTTCTTTTTTTCAGAATGTCAGGGATTTGGAATCATACCACATGCATCCTTTTCAGTCTGGCTTCTTTCACTGAATGCTATGCATTTGAGGCTCCTCCATACTTTTTTGTGGCTTACTGGCTCATTTCTTTTTAGTGTGGAAGAATATTACATTGTCTGGATGGACCACAGATTATGTATCCTGTTGTTTGCTTTCCTAAGGACACTGAGGGAGATGGTGTAGTGTTTACATCGGCCGTGGGTCCCTTCCCTTTTTAATAATAAAGAGCCACGAGAGCCCCAAGCTTTATGGTGTTTGATTGAAAACCACGAAGGGGATTGAATCCCTTTGATTTTCTTATGATTGGGAGCTTGTTGGGTTATTTAATGCTTTATTTCTGAAAGAGAGAGAGAGACAGCATGAACAGGGGAGGGTCAGAGAGAGAGGGAGATACAGATATGAAGCAGGCTTCAGGCTCTGAGCTAGCTGTCAGCACAGAGCCTGATGTGGGGCTCAAACCCACGGACCGTGAGATCAAGACCTGAGCTGAAGTCAGATGCTCAACTGACTGAGCCACCCAGGCACCCCGGGAGCTTGTTAATCACTGATCCTGGACTCTAATCTGGACTGAGACCACAAGGTAGGTGGATGGTGTCACCTAGGTGCCCCTCCTGAAGGCTACAGGTGACAAGGTGGTGGAGAACTGTGAGGTCAGTGTCGCCATGGAGGCAGACATGTGGGGTCCATGTACCAGCACTTCTGCATTGTCCTTGCATATTGTCTTGTCCTGAGGGCCAAAAAAGCAAAGTCTTGCCAGCCAGCTGGGTCACTGTGTGTCTTAGAGAAACTCCTTGCCCTCTCCGAGCTTTGGTTTGTTTATCTGCAAAACAGCGGTACCTAAGAACTGCACTGACTTGGACGTTTTATGGCATGGCCACATCAAAATCAAAACCGGGTCATCGCCCTCGCCTCATCGTCCCCATCCTGCCTGCCCTGGTCCATTTGTCAACTCAGGTCGGGAACAGCATGAGTCGCAGAGGAAGCACTCAATACGTGTCTATAGATGGCTCTTTGGTTCTCAGACCCGACCCCTCTGTATCTTGGCATATTTCTATCTGAGTTGGGTAGAAAGAACAAAGCTGGAATCAGTGATATTATTTTCCTTAGGGATCCCCCCTCCTTTTCCTTCAGCCCCATCCGGCTGCTGGCACCCTGGGCCCCTGAACGTAGAGCCAGTTTCCTTCCCACTTCTTCTGACTCATATCTTTCATCATGTCCCAGGGGAGCAGCGTCTGTCACTCCCTTCTCCTGGTGAACAGGAGCGGCTTGGGCACGATCTGAGCTGGAACTCAGTGCAACCAGGAGCAGGCATGATCCAGGAGCAATTAGCAAAGCCGTGAGGTCTGCTTCGGTGTGCCAGGCGCACGGGGGTGCAGAGAGTTTCCCGATCACCTTCTTGCCTCCCCCATGAAGCATTAAGTAGGGAGAGGGAAGCTTTCTTGCTTCTTTTCCTTCTCCTCCCGGAGTGGTGACTTGGAAGGACACTACACATTATCTGCTTTGCGGTGGAGGCTTCTGCATTTTTCACCAGCAGGGCATAGTGGGGGTGGATACACTCAGGGCCGGTGTGCATGTTGGAACCACCAGAGTCCCACCTCCTTCCATGACTCCGGCCTCTTTGCCTTGAGATTTCCAGACCCCATCTGTGCTGAAAACCCAACCAGAACCCTTGCCAATGTGTTTGGGAGAGGAAAGCTTACTTTAGATGGGCTTTCCAGTGCACTCCTATAATTACAGCTTGATTCCAAAGCACTAAATGGCTATTATTATAAAACCAGTGTGTTTGCTGCCAAGGCGATAGGAAAGACACCCTGTAAGCCACAGCAACACAAGCTTCGGGGAAATCAAGACTTCTTACTGGGTTTGAGAGAAGGCATAACGGTGAGAACAGAAGACGGGGCTCTTCAGCCGTGTATGCAAACTCACAGGTTCTTAGGGGGACAGAGGAGAAGGGAGGAAATGAAATGGAGGAGAGAAACCCCTAAGGACGGTGGCAGACACAGCAGTGACTTTGCACAGACACAAAGTCAAATAACCATTTGCAAGGGCTCTAGAATATACCGACTGCTGTGATGTTGAAATGTAGATTTCCCCAAACTCTTACTCATTTCAAAGTGTTTACATAGCGCGCTATGTGCCAGGCATTGTCCCAAACCCTCGACATATATTAACTCATTTAATTAAATTTCCATTGAGTTTCACAGTTTCTAGATTTATGGAATTTTCACCTGGAGACTTAGTCAAATCTGTGATCACTCCTCACCCAAAGAAGCTCTTGGAACGGTGACAGATCATTCTAGATTCCAGCCCACACTTTCTCGGTTAGCACCTGCCCCTCTGTGGCCTGGCCTTTCTACTTCTGGGAACACTTAACCCTCTGTGTGCTGGACAAGACAAGAGCTAGTGAACAGGGAAGGGGAGTGGGGAGAGGCTGAAGGGTCGGGGGAGGGGAGAAGACAGGCTGGGGAGGAAAAGGACCCGGATCTGAAGGCAAACTCAGAGGAAAGCTGCGGCCTGATCACTTGAGACTCTTTTTCTTAAGACCGGCCACCTAAGCAGCAGGAGGAAGGTCTGCCGAGAGCTTCTGATTCGGCCAGGCTTCCCCCTTAGCTCCTTCTGTTCAAGTTCATCTCACAGCAGTGGGCAAAGAATTTGTGATGAGCTAATGCTCCCAGGAACTAGGAGAGGGAGCTTGCCTTGCCAGGGCACTGTCCCATTCTTTGAAGGCTTGGTTTTGAAGAAGGACCTAAGTCAGGCTTGATGCAGCAAAAACAGGGCACACGGTGGCTTTGCTTTGACACCGGGACTTGTCTCTGTCCCTGTCTGGACTTCCTTTCCCCACTTGACATCATCAAGCGCCTGTGTGGTGCTGATTTTGGGGGTGGAGGGGTGGAGGAGTGACGTTCTTCCCAGGAGCCTTTGCTGTGGCCCCTTCTGCTTGAGTGAGGGGCTGGTTTTGGGAGGCGTGGAGGCGGGTGGATGGAATGCAAGGCAAGGCAAAACCAAACCAGAAGCCCATTAAGATGAATCAGAGGTCGGTGTGGGAGGTCATGCTAAGAAGGCCAGAGGTAGACTACTTTGGAAGAGTTCCAAGCCCACGAGTGAAGGAGAGGATGCTGGTTCTGGGATGAAGCAGAGAGCACCCAAGACAGCCACGGGGAAAGGCTTGGGGGAGTGTGTGCTCCCTTCAGCATGGCACATTTGGGGCTTCAGGGAGAGGTCATAGGCAGTCTCCTCACAGGGCGAGGCAAAAAGTCTCTTGTGGCTCTATTAAATGACACAGTTCATGACACATGCCTAAGAGAGTGCCGGATGTCCAGATTTATTAGGTTAGCTTTTAGGATTATATTTTGGGACCCAAAGTCTTCAGAGGTCATAATAAAATCCACCGCTGTCTGGCCTGCTTCCCAGCAAGCACATGGTGACATTTGCTTCAGGTGGCAGGAGACAGCCGGATACATTTTCTCCATCCTGGCCTGATGTTTTCGGAGTCCTGGGTCGATGGGTCTGCGCTCGTGTGCGTGGCACAGAAACGCCAGCCACTGAATTCGGGGAACTATAAAAAGAATCTAGTTTCGGGGTTGGTGATTTGAAAGAGGAGTGGCCGAGATGGTGGATCCAGTGTTTGGTTGCTCTCCATCAGGAGTCTGACAGTGACTTGGAGAGGGAATGGAAGAAGCTTGGTTTACATGTATTTGAACTTGAGGATCCTTTGGTGTGTCTGAGGGATGGAGAGGGGGATGGAAGAGCCGGGGCATAGACCATAGGGAGATCCTTGCTATGAAGTCATCCAAAGCAGTGTTCCCTAACTGCAAGAGCGCCCCAAATTATATTAGCTGGCCTAAAACACGTTGAGATTCCTTGCTCTATCGTAAATGGCGACATGATAAAAAAATTTTTTCTTTTTTTTCTTGAAGCCATTTCTCTCTTGCTCCCTTCTTTGACATGGCTCTGTTCCTAGGAGCCTTGCTTCTTTGGAGGTCTGAAAAAGGCAAAATATCTTTTTCGGAAGATTTTGGAAGCTGGAAAACCAGGGATGCTTGGGTGGTTCAATCAGTTAAGCATCTGACTTCTACTCAGGTCATGATCTCGCGGTTCGAGGGTTCAAACCCTGCGTTGGGCTCTGCGTCCTGCAGCTCAGAGCCTGGAGCCTGCTTCAGATTCTGTGTCTCCCTCTCTCTCTGCCCCTCCCCTGCTTGTGCTCTCTCTCTCTCTCTTTAAACAAAATTTAAACAAACGTTAAAAAATCTTTTTTAAATGTTTATTTATTTCTAGGAGAGAGAGAGAGAGAGAGAGCGTGAGCAGGGGAGGGTCAGAGAGAGAGGGAGTCACAGACTGAAACAGGCTCCAGGCTCTGAGCTGGCAGTCAGCACAGAGCCCGACGCGGGGCTCGAACCCACGAACCGCGAGATCATGACCTAAGTGAAAGTCGGACGCTTAACCGACTAAGCCACCCAGGAGCCCCTAAAAAAATTTTTTTAAGAAGCTGGAAAACCAGACTGGAATTGGGGAGCACCCCTTCCTGGCTGGCTCCCCCTGCATGCTCTTGTTCCCCCAGCCCAGGCTTGGCTTGTCGCTAAGTCATATAGCCAAGAAGCTGTAGGCAGGTGGAGCTGCAACTCTCACCTTGACTCCATCTCCCATCTCTGCTGGGCTGAGGCACCTGCTCCAACAGAGAGAATCTGTTTCAGTGAATTTACAGTAATGATAGAAAGGGTCTGTGAGATAGCCAACAGACACATGAAACGATGCTCAGCATCCCTCCTCATCAGGGAAATACAAATCAAAACGACACTGAGATACCACCTCACACCGGTCAGAGTGGCTAAAATGAGCAAATCAGAGAACTCTAGATGCTGGCGAGGATGTGGAGAAACGGGCGCCCTCCTACACTGTTGGTGGGAATGTAAACTGGTGCAGCCCCTCTGGAAAACAGTGTGGAGGTTCCTCAGGAAACTAACACTAGAACGCCCCTATGACCCAGCAATAGCACTGCTAGGAATTTACCCAAGGGATACAGGAGTGCTGAGGCATAGGAGCACATGTACCCCAATGTTCACAGCAGCACTCCCAACAATAGCTAAAACACGGAAAGAGCCTAAGTGTCCATCAACGGATGAATGGATCAAGAAGATGTGGTTTATCTATACCATGGAATACTACATGGCAATGAGAAACAATGAAATCTGGTCATTTGTAGCAACATGGATGGACCTTGAGGGTGTTATGCTGAGCGAAATAAGTCAGGCAGAGAAGGACAAATATCATATGTTTGCACGTATAGGAGGATTAGGAGGAATTTAACTGAGGAACAAGGGGGAGAAGAAGGGAGGAAATGGTGGAGGAAAGGGAGATAGGCAAACCATGAGAGACTCTTGATTGCTGACAAAAACTGAGGACTGATGGATGTGGGGGTGGGGTGGGGGGATGGGCATGGAGGAGGGCACTTGTGGGGATGAGCACTGGGTGTTATGTGGAAACTAATTTGACAATAAACTATTTGTAAAAAAAAAAAATAGAAAGAAAGAAAGAAAGAAAAGAAAGGGGGCGCCTGGGTGGCTTAGTCGGTTAAACGTCCGACTTTCACTTGGGTCATGATCTTGCGGTTCGTGGGTTCGAGCCCTGTGTCGGGCTCTGTGCTGACTGCCAGCTCAGAGCCTGGAGCCTGTTTCAGAGTCTGTATCTCCCTCTCTCTCTGACCCTCCCCTGCTCACGCTGTCTCTCTCTCTCTCTCTCTATCTCCTAGAAATAAATAAAAAACATTTAAAAAAAAAAAAAGAAAAGAAAAGAAAGGGTCTGTGAGAGCAGCAACCTAACACATGGGGAGACTGTTCTCTGGGGTGCAGACTGATCTGCTCCAGGAGCCACAGTCCAGTGGCCAGATGCTCAGAGGTGAGGCCTTTATTTCTGGGGTGGTGGGGACATGGAGTCGGAAGCTGAAGGGAGCTTAGCACACAGTGAACACTCCACAGATTTGAGGGCTGACTTGATATTAGCAATCCCATACTTCAGATAATAGAAGCTCACACATAGTTATGAGTCTACTTACAGACATCCCGTGTTAGTTGTATGACTCTGTTTTTGAAATAATATTCTAGATAAAAGCCATCGTATTTGGACCTGGCTGCATTTATTGAGGTCATCTCCTTTTCTTCTTTTGGCATGTTTGTTCTCAGCTGTATATATTTGAGATTAAAGATTGGGAGTGGTATTTCTTCTTTTAGTTCATTTATTCACGTATTTGCTCTACATAATTTTATGAGTACTCACTATACCTGAGTCTAAGCCCTGGGAACATAAAGACAAAAGAACATGGCTCCTCTCTTGGAAGAAAGAAAGGGACAGATAAACAACCCCATACAATGTGACTGAGCCCCATTGTCTTCCATGTGGTCAGGGGAGACTCCTCAAGAGCGGAAACCCTCAAGACAGGCAAGAGACTGGAGGGGCACAGGATTAGAGAAGATCTATTTCAGACAGGTGAAAAACCAAATGGCAAGAGACTGAGGTAGTCAGAGCATGTGATGGTGAGCAATTATGGATGCCTGGAGTGTCACACACAAGAGCGACCATGATGAGAGATGAGGCCGGACAAGAGGGAAGGGACCAAGCTCACAGAAAGTCTGATGCCATGAGGAATACCTTTCATTCTGTCCTCAGTAAGGAGCCAGGAAGGAGCCTTACACGCATGGGGATGAGATGATCAGATGATCATTTTTTGCATGCTGCAAGGATGACTCCAGCATGGTGCACAGGATAGGCGAGAGGGAGTTAGACTGGCGGCGAGAAGACTAGATAAGGGAATTTTCCAAATTCCAGGCAAAGGAAGCTGACAGTAATGGTATGCAGATGGTGGTGCAAAGGGGGTAGGGGGTGGTTGAGAGATTTGGGGATCAACCAGATTTGATTTTTAATCACGTGTGAGTAATGAGGGGAGCATTCAGCATGGCTTTTGGTTTTTTCACTTGGACAATCAGTGGTTGGTGGTTCTATTCGTGGAGGGAGATAGAAAGATGAAGAGAACCAGCCGTTAGAGAGGTGTCTGATGTGCTGAGTCGGAGGCACTCCAGGGAGGTTCCAGTGTGGATGACCAGCATGCAGCTGGCATGGGCGGGTCACCCCCGGGGAAAGGAGGTAGTGAGTCTTGGGAAACACCGACATCCAAGGGATGGGGAGGGAAAGACAAGTCCATGTAGGGCTAATGGGGTGCATTGGGAGAAGAAGGGAGCCAATTAGGAGGTAGTGGCAAGTGTCTGAAATAAAGGCAGGATGGCATCCAGAGAAGGAAGTGTGGATAATGTGAAAACATGGCAGAAAGGGCAAACAAAACCACCAAAAATCACTCTTGTGTCTGGGAGATAGGAGGCCACATGGGACCTTGAAGAGAGCTGTTTCAGTGGAGAGAAGGAGGGGCCACATCCAGTGAGCTGAGGCGTGTTGACAAGGGACAAAGTAGCCACTCTAAACACAAGCTTCACTGCAGAAACCCTGGTAGTGTGCATGCAGGGAGACAGACGGACGGCTGATCAATGGATACGTAGATGATAAGTAGACCATGGACAGTATTTAGAGGGGATGTGAAGTTAAGAGACTCTTTAAGAGAGAAAACTCTTGAATATGTCAATAGACTGACAGGGAGAAGCGAATGGAGAGACAGAAGTAGAAAACACAGGAAATGTCAAGGCCAGCTGCTCGAAGGAGGTCATAGGAGAAATGGGCGTGACATGTGGGTTCTTCTTGGATGCAAGGCAGGTACCACTCATATTAGAGATGTGGGAAGGAAGTATGGATGCAGTGGGTACCAAGTGAGGAAGTTAACGTCTGCTTGCCTCTTTTTTCTTTCCATTTGTTTCAGTGAGACAGGCAAGATCCCCTCTGATAGGAAAGATGGCAGAAGGGACTTCAATTATGTCATTGCTGTGAGGCAAATGGAGCGTGAGGTTGATCAGTAACTTGCAGGAGGGTGACTGAGCATGGAGGGATTCATCGAAGGCTGGCTCTTGGCACCTGGGGTCCCACCCGTGTCGGAGTCTGTGAGCCATTCTCGGAGGCACCCAGGCATCAGGATGTGGGAGCAGAGCAGACCTGTGGCTGGGCTGGCACACGGTTGGGGCTGAAAGTGGAAAGGTAGCCAGCATTGTTGTGGCTGTTGGCATGCCAGTGGCCGTGGCCAGATGGGCTTACCTGGGAAGAAAAGGACAGAAGGAGAAAGGTGACAAAGTGTGAGAAAAGAGAAGAGTCCAGAGTCTGGAGAGCATGACGAGGTGAGAGATTGAGCAAGAGTAAGAGCTGGAAAGTTGGGACACTGTGTCAGGGATCTCAGGTTTTACACGCCAGAGGCCAGACAGTTTGGGATGATGGCGGGTCCAAGACGTGGCCATAAAAGTGAGTCGGTGATGGGCGAGGACAGTGACAAGCCCTTAAAGTGGGGTCAAAGAAGCAGAAAGCTAGCGGGCCCACCGGACATCAACCACCTCTGGGCACTTGAGGGATTTGTTGTGGGAAGAGGCCTCGAACCAGCAGGTGTGAGATGGAAGGATCCAGAGACCTCAACAAGGTGATTGAGTCAACAAGTGTTATTTTAGCAAGAAAGACTCGAAAGTCAGAATTCTTGATAAACATGGTCTCCTGAGCGAAACAGACGATGGGCAGGGTGGGCCCCTACTGTTTGGTTTCATTTTCTGGTCTATCAGTTCTTGGGCCTGTGGACCTCTGTTTGTTTTATTTTTTATTATTTATTTATTAAAAAACATTTTTTAATGTTTATTTTTGAGAAAGACAGAGCGTGAGCAGGGGAAGGGTAGAGAGAGAGGGAAGCACAGAATCCGAAGCAGGCTCCAGGCTCCGAGCTGTCAGCACAGAGCCCGACGCGGGGCTCGAACTCACGAACCATGTGAGATCATGACCTGAACCGAAGTCGGACACTTAACTGACTGAGCCACCCTGGGGCCCCCGTCTGCTTGTTTTAATAATGAAGGGGCAAGGCTGGTTATTTCCAGGATATGGAGAAATGGAAACTTCAATAAGTGTGTTGGTGACTTTGCCCAAAATGACACCACCCAAGTGCTGACCTCAGTCTGTCACTCCTTCTCCCTCGCTCTCCCTGCTTGGCCTCCTTGCTCTCTGTTTAACTGTTTAACGCATGCCCTCCAGAGATCTGGCACTGAGATTCGATACAGGGATGTGGACGGGAATTTTCCCACTTGGCACAGTGGTGTGAAAATCAGGAGGGAATGTTTTTCCTGCTTGGCAACCAGAGGTATCAGATCATTACTTCTTTCTCCTTCCAACTCATTTGCTATTTATGTACATGTATCTGTTCCCTAACAATCCCTTTTGCTTAGCAGGAGCCTTCTCTTACTAAAAGCAAAACAACAACAACAAAACCTGTATTTTTAATTCTAGAAGTAGACATGCTTGCTTGTCTTTCCACCTTCCACTTTTTAAGAAAAATAAATATAATGATCTATAGATACATTTACCTCATGGCGCCTGGGTGGCTCAGTCGGTTGAGCGTCCGACTTCGGCTCAGGTCATGATCTCACCATTTGTGAGTTCGAGCTCCCCGTCGGGCTCTGTGCTGACAGCTCAAAGCCTGGTGCCTGCTTCAGATTCTGTGTCTCCCTCTCTCTCTCTGCCCCTCCCCCACTCACGATCTGTCTCTCTCTCTCTCTCTCTCTCTCTAAAAATAAATAAACATTCTATATACATTTACCCCTCACCAATCTGACCCATGTGAAGGTGTGAGGTCCTTGAAAATTGGGATCTATGGAGTCTTACTGACTTTAGAACCCCCTAAACTCTTTTAGTCCTTAGCACACGGCAAGCGTGTTTGTTGAGTGAATAAGGCGTGTTTACTGAAGGAACAGTGGTTTTGCCCACCACTCTAAATCAGGGGCTTTGAGGCCTGAATAACTGGGGCAGGTTTCATTCTGCCCAGCCTTGGTCTCGTACTCCTTATTCTCTGTGGTCAAGACCGCATCTATGGTAAAAGGAAACAGGACCAGGTCTTAATACCACTGGGTTTGTTTTTTTAAAATGTTTTATTTATTTCTGAGAGAGACCACGTGAGCAGGGGAGGGTCAGAGAGAGAGGGAGACAAAGAATCTGAAACAGGCTCCAGGCTCTGATCTAGCTGTCCGCACAAAGCCCGACGCGGGGCTCAAACCCATGAACCGCGAGATCATGACCTGAGCCGAAGTCAGACGCTTAACGGACTGAGCCACCCAAGCACCCCTATACTGCTGGGTTTAATTTTGGCTTTCCCACTGGCTGTGAAGCCTCAGGTAAACTGTTGAACCTCTGAATCCACGTTTGTTCAGATAAAAATTCATTAGGAGGATTAAATTAGAGGTAGCCTGGTAACCTAAATCTAGGAACTGATGGATTAAGAAAAGATTCTTTCTTGACTCCCATCCATATAGACAACCATCTATATGGGTGTCAGGACAAGGATCTCTGAGGTGTTGAACCAGTTAAGAAGTGGTTCCCGAAGTCATGGAAGAGCTTTGTGCTCTGTATAGAATTAATCTGGAACCGATTTCATGATCAGGACTTAGTACAAGCCATGCTCTGAAAACACCAATTAGATCAGATGCCCATGTCGGGGAGTTGAGGCTGCAGATAGAAGGTTCCCTATGAAACACTGTCCCTCCTGTCACTAGACTGTACTTCGCTTCAGAACACAAGAAGAGGAACCTCTCTCCCCAAAGAGGTGAGGGGACATGTGGGTGGTGGCCAGGAACCTCAAAGATCAACGAAAGAACATGAACATGAGAACTTCCTTTTTGTGGATATTCACCATGTCTCAGACATGTACTAGGTGCTTTCTATTTACAACATCTTTTCATTATTGAACAACACACTTCAAGGGGTTGGGAAAGCTGGAATCCTGGAAGATAGAAGTTCTGGGTATGTCAAGCTTTCCAACTACCTCTGAGTTTTAAAAAATGGGAGTACAGATTGGGTTGTGCAAAGCTAACCTATGCCATCAGGATAGAAAGTAATTGAAATCACTGTACTTGGAGACGGTCCGTGTCAGTGGACAGTAGACTGTAAGGGTCATGAGAAGTCAGGGATCCCATCTGTTTGGCCCAGTGCTCAGCAGATGATAGGTGCTCAGTCCAGGGTTTGATGTTTGGACCTGCAGTGGCCATTTTGTGACCATGAGGAAACATGAGGAAAATTTCAGGGAAGGTGACCCAGAGCCCTGACATGTTTGAGCTGCCAGATTAACTCACCCTGGGACGACCTGCCTTCAGACCTCTTACTCTATGATATAATTAAACGTATTTATTCTTAAAAGTCATTTTTCTCTGGATATTTTTTTTTTTAAATCATGGCCAGAAACATCTTAGTTGACCCAATCCCTAAATATGAGCTTGGTTGGCCATTCGACATTTCTCTGCTTCAGTCGGATGAGCACAGTTGTGCTCTTTAATGGGGCAACACCATATATGAATGATGGCAGGCACCTATTTCCTAAGGCAAAACCATAAAATTTGTCAGGACCCTTGCGCTCATCTCCTCTACTTTTAAACAAACTCTCATTTCATCCAGAGTTGGGTTCCTGGCAGTGCAGGTGGCAGAGAATGAGCCTGGCACTTTCGTATTTGGTTTGTCGAGGGTACCCCATGGAGCTGGGTGTTATGTTACGTGAGCTGGGCCATCTCTCTGACCCGCCCGCTGCCATGCCCCCTGGCAGGCCAGCAGTGGAGACCAAAGCATAGTTCACATTCTTCCCTCTTCTGGAGAATTCTGAGGAAAGACACCTGAACTGGTGTCATAGGCATTTTCTCCTCCCTTTTCCTGGTGGATCTGCATCTCTTGAAGCTAAACCATGCTGAGAGGGAGACACCGGTGCACTTGGAGGCGTTAGCAACCCTTCATCAGAGAAGACAGGGATTTGCATAAGTGTTTAGGGCAAATATTTAGGAGTATCTGTGACCGAGGTAGGTGGTGCATCTGTATATCCGTATCTCATGTAGATGAAGTCATCTGACTTTGTCTCAAACATGCTACCCTGACATGTGTCTGGCTGCCTTGGAAAACCCATTCCATCCCAGGAGCCACTGGATTCCCCTGTGATTTTCCCTGGGGTGTGTGGGAGAGGGGCTCAAATTAGTAAGGAGAAAGAGGTGACATGAGGCCTGAAATGTAGCTGAGAAACTGGTGCTGAAAGGTTTGTTAATACTGGAGGGGTGAGGGCTGCGTTTTCAGCTCCTCCTCTTGGAAGAAGGGAGCTCTTCCTGCTGGGACTCTGTCGTTGCCCTAGTGAGCTCCAGGCCACCAGGCTCCACAGAGAGGAGCGGGGAGAGGGTCCAGATAGGACAGACAGCCGCATCGCACAGCGACAGCTGGCACACTGTAGGGGAGCAAAGAAGGAAGCAAAGCCTGCCCAGGAAACTGCTGGTAACGCCCACAGCATGAGAAGGGTGTTCTGGAACAGAAGAATGTCTGCGGTGAACCAGAACCAGGCGGTTGTTTTAGCCTCATTGTGAATCATCACAAGTGAGGAGGACCCACTTTAGAATTTTCCATATCCCCCTCCCCTGTGCTTCATTGACATGAAATTGTATGGTCGAACCTGTAGCTCCCAATTACAGTTTGAGCCCCATCGACTGTAATCCCCAACCTCTTTGTCTTGATTGAATCCCAAATTTAGTTTCCTTACTGCTACATTTTGGTATCTGTCTCTTATCACCCTATGGGGGCTCTTTTTCATTACTGTTTAGGTTTTTATTTTTTTAATGTTTTATTTATTTTTTGATTGAGAGAGAGAGAGAGAGAGAGAGGTAGAGAGACACAGAATCCAAAGCAGGCTTCAGGCTCCGTGCTGTCAACACAGAGCCCGACGCAAGACTTGAACCCAGGAGCCACGAGATTGTGACCTGAGCCGAAGCCGGATGCTCAACCGACTGAGCCACCCAGGTGCCCCTAGGTTTTTATTCTGAAACAATCTCAAGCTTACAAAAAAATTGCAAATACAGGACAAAGAATTTTTGATCTCACAAACGCCTTGAGAGTTAGTTGCCAACACGCGGCCCCATCACCGTGAAAACGTTAGTGTGTAATTTCTACAAACAGCATAGATTCCTACATAGCTGCGTATCCATAACTACAGCCTCTGTGGCTATGATACAGCTATCCCAGTCCTGACATTAGCACAGACACATTACTACCGCTTAACCCATTCACATCTCCCCAACTGGTCCAATAATGGGTCCAGTTATCGTGACTGACATGTCTCATCTGGCCCCTGGAAACCATCACGGCTTCTTAATCTTTCCTTGACACTTGTGACATTGGCAGTTTTAAAGACCACTGGCCAGTAATTCTTAGGATAGCCCTTAGTTTTAAACTTGTGTAATGATTCTTTGACAGACACATTACAGAAGCAATGATGTGTTCTTTCCATTACATCCCGAAACGCAATACACAACTCTGAGCCCTGAAGCAGGTGGGTCTGCCAGATCTCACCCTCAGAAAGTCACCCCTCTTCCCTGTGTAATTAGTAAGTATTTTTTCTGCATGGGGAGACACTTTGAGGCAATGCACATGTTCTGTGTCTCACCAAAATTTCAATTTATTTCTATCAGTATGGGCTCCTGAATTCTTCTTTTCAGAAGTCAGAAGCCATTACTTCATTGATTTTGTTGTTGTTCAAATCATCCCAGATTTGGAAAGTAGGAGCTCCTTCAAGTTGACTTTAGGGGTTTTGCAATGCTGGGTGTGAGGACCCACAGATGTGCTACAGAGAAGCACAGGATAGCAATGTTTCCACCTCCGTTCTTCGTTGGATCCCTTTCCTGCCCCAAGATTCTTGAACTGTGTAAATCCATCCCCAGAGAACACAGTGGCATGGTCATAACTTGCTAAATACCATAATTAAAATAGTTCTCTTATTAACTTTGTGATAACACTCCCCCCCTCCTTGAAATTACATGTTAGCGTTTTGTTAATTAAATTTCCAGTTCCAACAGAACTTCTTGCTGCTGCCATGAGGTTTACAGGAGCCCCTATTCCTGGGGGCTGAGAAGGTGGTCCAGCAGGTCAGACGGGCTCTCATCTTTTCTGCTGGAAGGCTGAGGGAGGGAAAGAGGGGAAGAGATTGTGAACGGTCTGTGCGTAAGTAAGGTGGCCAGATTGAACAAATAAAAAGAAAGGGTACTCTGTGAAATTGGAATTTCAGGTATATAACCAATAATTTTTTAGTGTATGTCCCCAAATTGCACGGGACATACTTAGGCCAAAAAGTTAATTGTTATTTCTCTGAATTCCAAATTTAGTGTGATGTCCTATACTCTCTCTGGCAATACTATACCTACCTAAACCTTGACTCATGGCGCCAAAGAAGAAAAGTTTTTCACTCTTCTTTTAGTATATGTAGGCTCCTTAATTTCTGAATTAGCATTGGAGTTTGTCTGTATTGTTCTGGTCAACTCCTTAATGCACACAATCTCAAAAAGATTTTACAGCTACCTGTTTTACTAATCCTTGTATGATGGCTAATATGGATCCATTGATCTATTAATCTTTTAATCTTTAAAAAAATTTTATTTTAGAGAGGGAGAAAAAAGGAAAGCAGGGTAGAGGGGCAAACAGAGAGAGAGAGAGAGAGAGAGAGAGAGAGAGAATCTCAAGCAGGCTCCACACTCAGTTCAGAGCCTAACATGGGCTCAACCCTGAGATCATGAGATCATGACCTGAGTCAAAACCAAGTGTTGGGCACCCAACTAACTGAGCCACCCAGGTGCCCCATGATCTATTAATAATTCAAACAGAGTCTGCAATGCACCAGGGGCTGTGTGAGGTACTACAGATACAAAAGCCAGTAAGACATGAGCCTTGACCTCACAGAGCCCACTGCTCAGAGCAGGGGTCCTAGACTTTGCCAAAGCCGGCCACCATCTTGTTTTCTTTTATTGAAAAAACTTTATTGAAACACAGGCACACCTATTTGTTTACAACTGTTTATGGCTGCTTTCACCTCTAGTGGCTGGGTTGCATAGTTGTAATACAGATCATGTAGCCCCCAAACCTGAAATATTTACCTTTGGCTCTTAATAAAAAGAGTTTGCTGGCCCCTGACCCTGAGAAAGATCTAGCCAACAATAGAAACAATAGGTAAAAGAGATGTAAGCAAAGCATATGGGAAACACAAAGAAGGGAGCCGCTAGCCCTGTCTCTGTGATGTTGTACCAGTTAGTTAGAGTGACTTTAGAGCTGAATTTTGAAGGATTTGTCAAAAGGTAAGAAGGGAGGGGAGCTAGGATTCTATGTAGTTCTGGGCCATGCCCTGGGGATGTGGAAAGCATATGGTGAGGGGCTGGGAAAATATCACATCTCCAGGGTCCCAACGTGTCAGACATTTATGGGTGTTCATTTACATAACACACACAGCAGAGCTTGGAATTGAAATTAGAATTTGTATTTTACCCATGAGGAACTGAAGGCTCAGAGAGGTTCATGGGCCACCGAAGGAAGCAGAGGAATCAGGACACTAAATCAGGGTGACTCCATTGAAAAGCCCACATTTTCAGCGTCTTCCATGTTGCATTGCATTATGTGTCCATCACTTCTACCAAACCAAGGGCAAGCTCTCGGAGGTCTGGGAGCAGGTCTTATCCCAGAGCAGCAATTCCCAAATGTGGATGAATTTGCTCTCTGAGGGACATTTGGCAATGTCTGGGGGACACTCCTGATTGTCCCAACTTTGTGGGGAGTTGCTACTGGCACCTAGTGGGTAGAAGCCAAGGATGCTGCTAAACATCCCAGAATGGATAGGATGGGCCCCCACAACATATCTGTGCAAAATATCAATAGCACCACAATTGAGGAACTATGCCTTGCATCCCTGTGCCCAACACAGGGCTGGGCAAATTAAAATGGTACTTCGTAATGTTTGTTGAACTGAAAAAAAAAAAATGATGTGTTTAGGGACTAGGGGGTGGTCCATAACCATTAGTGAGTAGAAGATGGAGCAAGAGTATGGATTGGAATGGGGCTTTTGGAATGCAAGGACTGATATCAAAGAGGTTTAGCTTCTTCTAAAAGTGTGGTGACATCAGCGAGGCATTTTAGTTCAGGAGAGTGATCTGACTAGAGTGGCTTTTTGGAGGGTCACTGACTAGCATGAAGGCGAGGAGCGAGTAGGGAGGCTTGACAGTGGCCATAAAGAGGCAGCACCCACAAGAAGACAGAGGCAGGAAGAATCCTGTGAGAGGTTGGAAAGTAGCCTCAGCAGGATTTGGGTGTGCGGGGCGAGAGGAAGGCTCATGAAGATACTTGTTTGAACAATTACAAGATTGGCTGAGGTAAGAGACATAGAAAGGAAGAGCACGTGTGTGTGCAGAGGTGGGGGGATGATGACATTGGATTTGCCAGTTTTGAGGTGGCTACAGGATTCCTATGTTTCTGTGTGGCAATTTTTCACTAAGGCACCGGAAATCTAAATCTAGAACTTGAAAAATGAGGATGGAATGAGAATATTGATCTATGTAAATATCTATGTATATTTTTCCCATTGGTGTAATTCTCTCTTATGTTGTTTCACCCGTTCTCCCTCACCAGACCATAAATCCCCAAGGGCGAGGATGATGCAGGGATTCTGAGCTCAGACACGACTGAGTTTGAATTCTGGCTCCCCCCGTGTCCTAGCTCCATCATAGTAGGAGGTTATTTTGCTTCTGTGAGCCATAAAGTTTCCTCATCTGTAAAATGGGGATAATATTAGCTACTCGTAAGCTGTGAATGCAAACCATGTAGAATGCCTTCAGTAATGGTAGCAACTTAGTATCTCACTCTCCAGTCCTGGTGTGCAATGTACACATATGTTCATACGCACCTCCTAGAGCATCTGTGTACTGACTACATGGTCTTGAAATTCTTGGCTGAGGTGTTTCTCTTCCCCAAGGACTCTTCTAGGAGAGGTGGTTACCTTTGTGTCCCCAGCACCTAGCACGGCTCCTGGATCACAGGTATCAAATCATTCCTGAGGGTTCTAACTGAGGCTAAGCCACATGCCTGAGGTTATACAACTTGCGACAGGCAGAGCTGAGGCTTGTCTCAGCGGTACTGGGGGGTCGAACCATCTCTGATCATTCTGACCAGCAGAGAACCCAGAAAAACAACCTCACTTATTAGCTTTGGAACACACGCACTTAACTTTGAAGGTAAACTCACCCTCACGACTCGACTCTACTTCGGGCTGATGTGAGGATGAGTTTGCACTCCCAAAGTCTCACCGGACAGTGATAGGAAGAAGCAAATCTGAAATATCAAAACTCTCCGAGAGAAGGTGAGAGTTAATTGAGTCTCACCTTGGCCTGGGCTTGGCTGTTTTCAAGCCTGGCCCCTTGGGACTCTGGACACTTGGAACCTGCTCCGTTCCTGACTTGAGTCATCTTTGAAACTCACATCACCCCACCCAGCACATCCACCGCCTTCTGATTGGCACCATGTCTGCTCTGTAGGACAGGAATGAGCCTCCTTTCTACGGTTTTCTTAGCCAGAGATGCCTACCTATCCACTTCTAAACATCCCTCGTTATTACCCATATGTTGCCTCATGCGCAGATAATTTTCTTTATCAACTTGGTTACAATAGTGAGTGAAGCACATCTGATGAGACAGCTTGAAAAAGCACTCTCTTATAGATTTCAGAGTCAGTCCTCCTTGGTTTGGCGATAGTGTAAGCAAGAGGGGGCAGATGTAGATTCTCTGTTTAATTTTTTTTGTTTTATTTATTTCTGAGAATGAGAGAGAGAGAGACAGCATGAGCAGGGGAGGGTCAGAGAGAGAGGGAGTCACAGAATCTAAAACAGGCTCCAGGCTCTGAGCTGGCTGTCAGCACAGAGCCCGATGCGGGGCTCGAACCCACGAACCTTGAGATCATGACCTGAGCTGAAGTCGGACGCTTAACCGACTGAGCCACCCAGACGCCCCTAGGTTCTCCTGGTTTAAATCAGCACACATTTCTGGAGCTGCTACTCTGTGCCAAGCACTGTGCTTCCTTTCCCTTTGAGATTCTCAGCAAGTGGCAGTGACATCTGTCTTATCCTTGGTACTTAAGCAAGACATCTCATGGTGCCCTGGGAATGTCAAGCTGTGGGGTATTCAGGCATGTTCTGCACTCACCCACAGGGAGCTCCCAAAGCCAGAGTTAAATGGCTTTAACTCCTCGACTTTGGGAAGGATCTACTTTAGGATACGGAGCCCTGCGGAGCTGTAGGACTTCTACCTCGGCGCCCTGTGGTGTCTCATCAAACAAGGAGGCTCCCCCTCGCCCTAAGCCTGCAGGCTCCTTGCTGTCTGACCCCAGCCATCTACCCTCGCTTCAAATTACAAGTAGGACTGGAAGCCAAGAGACAGCCAAATGCATGATGGTTCCCACTAAGGAGACAAACCAAGCTGCCAGCCAGCAGGGCTTGGCTACAAAAGCCAAGCTTATCCCAAGAAGGTGATTTTGTGTGTTTGTTTCTACATGCAGCTTCTCTCTCTGCAGAAAGCTGCACATTTCTTCAGCTGCTTTTCTGTTTATAGATGGGATGCCATGGGGAGGGGGTCAAGGTGGCATGCAACTGGCTCATTCAATTGGCTTCATTTAAGATAAGGACACCATCATCAGTTCAGTCCCCTCTAAGTTCTAATGAGCCTATCTGACATCTGGAGCCACAAAGGCACTGCTGATCCAAGGTGGCACTTCATTCATTTATAAATGAATAACCTCAGTCCAAGAGGGGACCTTGCTCAAAAGGGTGTGAAGGATTACTTTCTCACTCTACTCATGGCATAGGCGACCAGCTTTCCTCCCTCAGCATGCCCCCTCCCCCCAACACGCACTGGAACTACAGGGTGGTTTGTCAATCACTTGATATTGATGTGATGGGCAGGGGGGTGACTCATTAAGGAGAACCCCAGTAGCTCTACTTTTCTGCAAAGGTGGCTAAGTCTGGGGTCCTGGGAGAAGATTGGCTCTGGGTTGTAAACTGGGTAGTTGGGGATACAAGGTCTTTGCAAGTGGTTATTTTGCAGCTACGAGGTCACTTTGGAATCCAAAAACCCTGGAAAGGAAGATACTGAGGTCGATTCGTTCATTCATCAAACATCCGCTGCACTCCTCTGTGTGGGGGACAGACACAGCACTTCCTATGGGAAGTATGTCGGGTGAGTAGATAATCCTGGGTGATGTCATAGCCACGTATGTCGGAAAGCCCTGGATGGGAGTCAGGAGATCAAATCTGTCTTTGCTGGGTGACCATGAGCAAGTCACTTTCCATCCCAGCGATTCATGTTTCCCCAAGATGCCTTGCAGCTCAGAGGCCCTGTGCTTCTGTTCTGGAAGGCGGGGAGGCCCTGGGCTTCAGTGCTGGCCTCCCTCCACCTTTTACTCTGGGCAAAGACTGTAAGCCAGACCTGGTGGGGCCAGCCCTCTCTCTCCCTTCCGGCTTGTCCTGGGGAGTTTTCTTCCTTCTCCTTCTCCTGTCTCCCTGCAGAGGTGAGGAACAGATGAAAAGAGAAAGAGGGCTACAGAGAGAAAAACCAAACACAGAACAACCCACGACTTCCTGTAGAACAATCAAGTTGGAGCCTGAATGAAAACATGCCTTCGTGCTCCCTGCCTATTACCTGACTTTGGAGCCCAAATGGGTGTTCTCTGTCAAGTCAGCGATTGTGGCTCAGAGTGAAGACCGACTTATATACACGTCACTATGGCAACGTTTAGGCAAACAGGCTTGAAGGCCTGAGGATGGGTATTATGGGATAGCTTCCTTTCTTCTTCTTCTTCTTCTCTTTTTTTTTTTTTTTTTCCCTTTCCTCTTTTAACAGTAGCCTAAGGTAAAGAACAGCAACGTTGAATTAATTGACTTCTTTTTAGAGATTTCTTACCTTTGGATATATTTGGCTCTGAAATTGTTAGTGGGAATTCAGCTAAGGTGTCAGCCAAGGCATTTGGGGGTCCTTGGGTTTTACTGGTAAATGGAGGGTGTGATTGATTATTCATGTTGAACGTGGCTGATGCTGAAGCTAGAGGGAGAAAAGGCCCCATGTACGTGTGTGTGCGCGCGTGTGTATTGGAGTGGGGATAGTAGTGTGACTTTAATTTGGACGTCTGTATTCTCCATTCAGATGTCATCTGCTAATCCTAGCTTCCCTATGTATTTGGTCATATCCAGTGACACCCACGTTGTCTTTTGTCCGCTTAGCCAGATTTGACCCTTGTCTATCGAGTACCCCATGATCGTACACCAGCCAGATCCTGGAACACCAAAATGGGCTTCCTCCAGAGGGGCTCAGAACAGATGCAGGAGATAACTTGATACCCCTTATCCCCTCTAGGGAATAACACTAGGGACCTCCAAAAGCTTATATGTAAAGCAATGAGTCTCTTGAACTTCCCTGGTTATTTTAATTTAATACTAAATTAAATATTTAATATTATTTTATTGCTTTTCTAACCTGGACTTTCAGGTTGCATGTTTAAAACATCAAGCTTACTCACATATAAAAAGATTGGACCACTGTTTTAAATACTAATAAAGGGGTTTCTGGACCTCATTCTCTGGAGATGGGTAGGCAGCTTTTAGGGAGGAGCAGAAATCTCCTTTGCCAAGGTTCCATGCACCCTACAGAGGTGGGCTTTGGGGAGGGGATTCACAGCTGCAACCAGTAGAATTGGGTGGAGCCAGTTCTCCATTCTTCCTCCCAACTCCCCCTGTGGCTAATTATAAATTTGTGAAGCATAATTTTAATTGTCTAATCAAATGAGATAAAGATACGATATCCTTTACCAAAGACAGAACATCTGAAAAGTTACGACTTCTATGGATGTGTGCCTTGAACTTGCAGAAGACAGGTGCCTAGACGTCCATTTGGATGCAGACATTTTGAAGTGGGTGAATTTTACTTGTATTTAAGGAAATCGTCAGAGGAAATCTTTGGGGATTCCTTCATAAAGTGCATTGTTGCTTTCAGTATTTGTTACCCAGATCTTTCTGCCTTAGGTTGGATTGGAATCGAGTGTCACAAAGCTGTGGACAAACACAAAATAGGATTGGCCTGGGTAAAATTCAGAGTAAGCAAAAAGGGCTTTGACATTTTCATATCTCTCCTTTTGACATCCACTTAGCATTTTTGGGATGTGAGGACATTTTTCTACTAGTCCCTACAGTTGGTTGGATCATATGTCTTCTTTATAAATCAAATGCCCTGGTCAGAAATTCTTTTATTTATTTATTCATTCATTCATTCATTCATTCATTCATTCATTCATTCATTGGCTCATTTGTACTTTAGAAGCTCCCACGGCACAGAAGCTCCTAAGGAAACCAAGAATTTCTAGAATCCCCTTTTAATGTATTGTCAGCTCTAATGTATAATGTACTTCTTTGAGAAAGCTGACTTCTTTGCCATCTCTGATAATAAACCCCATTTTGATATTCAGAGTATTGAGTCAGCAACTTCAACAGGAAGGAGTAACACGAACGAACCAGAAGAAGCCTGCAGGGTTACTGGACAGAGACGGAATAAATCCATTTTAGACAGTGGATGCCTTCCGGACCCAGGTCTGAGTCAATATGGAATTCCCAGGACACTTCCAGTGTAAAGAACTAGTAATATCTCTCCTTTGGTCTGTCCTGGGCTCTGGTTGATCTTAATAGAACTCAGCTCTTGGCAGTGTAGACTTGGAGGCCAAAAGTGGACTCTTTATACTTTGATCCTTAAGGAAACTGAAACGAATCAAGTTGCTTATTAAAAAAAAAAAAAAAGCCAAGGGTGAGGTTCCCTGGGGTGTGGTGTGAGGATTGTGCTGGAAAAGGAAGGCCATGGTCCAAGCAAACATCTGAGAAAAGCCTTCCAGCTGGACTCGGTTCCGAACAATTTCTCTGGGCAAAGGGGAGATCCACTCTCAGATAAAGAGCAGCCCATCATGCTCCCAGCGGCAGCTGGGCTTGTGGCCAGGCTGGGAGAACAATGATTTCCTCGCTTTTAAATTTGATTATTAGTTCATATTTATTGGAAGCCTGTGATACATTTAGCCTTGTAGCCAACATGCAAGAGGAGGCAGCCTAATGGGATTCATTTTTTCCTATTAGCTTTTTCCATATTTCATCAACTGAGTCAGCATCTCACTAGTTAAGAGATGAGCGGAATCACGCCTGATCTCCATACAGCTACTAAAATGGCTCTTGCCTTCCTTCTCATCCCAGGTTCCAGGTCAAAGTAGCCTGTGCCTGCCCCCCACACCCTTCTACCCAGTTCTTCATCTGTATCAATGAGGTGAAATGGCCTATTTCATTGAAAATGCCTCTTCCATTGAGGGTTTCCTATTATTGCCTGGAGCAAACCATTCTAGGGTTTAATGTGGTATTTTAACTCACTTTAGGGATAGAAGGGTAAGAAAATGGGTCAGGATCATGAGCATTTTTTTCTGTGTTTTTTTTGAAAAAAAATTGTAATGTTTTTTTTTTTTTTTTAATGTTTTATTTCTAGGAGAGAGAGTGAGAGAGACAGGTGAGCGGGGAGGGTCAGAGAGAGAGGGAGACAGACTCTGAAACAGGCTCCAGGCTCTGAGCTGGCAGTCAGCACAGAGCCCGATGGGGCTCGAACCCACGAACCGCGAGATCATGACCTAAGTGAAAGTCGGACGCTTAACCGACTAAGCCACCCAGGCGCCCCTTAATGTTTATTTTTGAGAGAGAGAGACAGACAGACAGTGAGTGGGGGAGGACAGAGAGAGAGGGAGACACAGAATCAGAAACAGCCCCAGGCTCTGAGTGGTCAGCACAGAGCCCAATGCAAGGCTCGGACCCACAAACTGTGAGATCACAGCATGAGCCAAAGTTGGACACTCAACCAACTGAGCCACCCAGGTGCCCCTCTTTTTGTTTTTAATATTTATTGAGTGCTACTGTCTGTTGGGCTCCATGTTTTGTGAATTATGTTACCCCTCCTCACCGCTTCCATGTTCTTGGCCCAAGTTTACAAATGTGGGATCAGAAGCCAGGAAAGCTATAGGAAATTTCAAAGGCTAGCAATTCATGTTTGTCTTCCCACCAACTCCCTGGGATGAACCACTGTGCATACTGCCTCCTGTGGTTTTGGATACTGGTCAGAGCCCGGTGTCCTAAAAAGTCAAAAGCCAATGGACAAATATCAAGTGGCATCCCCACTGTTCCTCTAGGAAAAGAATTGGCCAACCTAATATAAAACTCATGTTCGTAGAAATGTTTATGATTACAGGTCTGACATGTAGCGTATCTTAAAGCTTGAATTGTCTATTTAAGAATGCATGTTTTTTTTCTTTTTAACATTTATTTATTTTGGGGAGAGAGTACAAGTGGAGGAGGGGAGACTGAGAGGGAGACACAGGATCCAAAGCAGGTTCCCGGGTCCAAGCTGTCACCACAGAGCCCGACACGGGGCTCAAACCCACGAACTGTGAGATCATGACCTGAGCCAAAGTCAGAGGCTTAACTGACAGCCACTCAGGTGCCCCTAAGAACACATGCTTATGCTTGCATTTGCTACTGAAACCAAACTTAATCTCAGCTTAGATGCAGCCAGTGGGAAAGCTGCTTGCCTTCTTGTTGAGCAAACTGGTGGCTGTCTGAAGGTTTCAACAATCTTAGTGAGTCCAAATGGAGCATATATTGGCGACCATCCCTGGAGACTTCTGGTTCTGGTGCTACTTGAGGTTGACCCTAATGAGGAATTGTTTCAGCTCCCCTATTTGCCCATGAGATGAGCTCTGGATGAAAGAATTTGGATATGAGTAAGCGCTATAAGGGTTTGCATCTGAGGCCAAGATTTTTGCAATACGTTGATGTTTATTCTTCTGAGGATACATTGGATTGTGGTTTATAGCCAGGTGCAGAGCAGTCATAGACTGCCAGGAGGAGTGGAAGCCAAGAGCAGAAGGAGCTGATGGCAAAAACAGTGTCCTCTGGGGGGTTTTATGAATGGCCCATGGATCTCCCTGAGGAAGTCAATGTAAAACACAGAAAGTCAAGTTTCCATATAATTCACTCTGGGTCCAGAAGAAAGGTTTCTCAAGAGAGGAGGTTAATTAAACATGCTGCTGGGCCCTGAAGTAGCACTGGGTATTCATTAGGGTCTGGGTGGAAGAGCTAATTGGGTAATAGTGGGGTGATTGCTTGTTTCCAGAAGGGGTAGTAGATAGCTGTGTGATCTGGCAGGAGTCCTGGTGCCCATGGGTCATTTCTAGGTGATCATGTCCAAAACAATACTTCAGTGCAAGATGCAGGCATCATTAAAGTCAGGGGTTTATGCAAGGCAATCCCAGATGCTCTGAGATTCTAGCTGGCTAGCCAAAGAAGCTTTCTCCCTGTGCTGACAGGGCTCCTTAGCCATACCCAGCACGATGCACCTGAATGGGACAGATGGCGCAGTTTATGGCGATAGCCACCAACCGGTCAAGCTCTCGACTGCTCTGTGGGCAATGGTGATGATGTCACCTAGTTCCAGTTCTACCAGCGTTGCGCTCATGGGTACATGGAAATGTTGGTTCTGATGGACTCTACTTAGCTTCAAATCTGCTTGGATTATGTCAAGACAGACCTGCAATTGGCACATACTTGTTTTCGTATTCTTGCAGACTCTTACATCCAGCCCAAATCCCCTCTTTATCCCATAAGTGTTTTGGATGGCGATGTTTCCTGTTAATTCCTCCCACCGGACCTAATGGGAGAGGCTACAAAGAGTGAGGGTGTGTCCAATTTTATTGATGGCCTGAGATCTTCTAGATGTTCCATCCACCTGCTAAATCCCCTTGACATTGTCCCCATCCCTGAGACGTGGCATTCTAGGACTAATAACCAGTCAGAGTCCCTGTTCCACATAACTTTGGGAAAATTTTAAAACCCCTTAAACCTCACTCTTCTCGCTGGTGAAAGAAAAGGGTCATTGTTGGGGGTAATATTTATTCCATGCTCACATGCGTGACCTCATTGAAGCCCTGTGATGCCCCATGGGATAGTGCTAGTATTTTCAGTTTGCCTTCTCAGATTCACCCTGTTCTGTGTCCCAAGAGGCTGAGCTGTAGGGAATAGGATCAAGAGGCTGCCTTGCTCTTGGCTTCCAGTTGGCCTAAGCCGAGGAGGGCAGGAGACAAAGGTGAGCCAATCCCTATCTTTCAGAGTTACCCTGGCTGGTTGCATCCCTCCATCAGAGTTCACATGTGCTGATAAGAGCACGTTATTCTTTTTCTGCGTGCTTGCCCTTCAGTCCTGGGTGATAGACCTGCCCTTTCCAGCCCTGGGGTCCTGTACGATCCCCCCTATTTCCCTACACTCTACCCACTCCTCTATAAGCCACTCATTCATTAAACTCTCCTTAAATTACCCAGTTTGAGTGTGTCATCTGTACCCTGACTGGTACAGACGCAGGGACTAATCTGATCCCCATTTTACAGGCAAGGAAACTGAACTTTAAAGAGGGCAAGCCACTTAGTCCAAGGGCTTCCACCTAATAAGAGGTTTCCAAATCCAGGTTTGTCTGAGCTCAGAGCTTAGTAGTTGATGACTGTACCTCAGCCCTTCTGTATGGTCCCTTACTGTGTTGGCTGTCCCTGGCTGAGACACCAATAACTCGCCAGCCATGGGGTGTTCCTGTCAAGGCCTCCCCCATACCCCCTGTCCCCTGAAAGGGGAGCCTTGCAGATCCATCAGCTTTCTCATTCCATCACGCCTGGGACAAAAGACAGGAGTCTGTATGGCAGATAATGTAGCCTGGGATGCAGATGGCATTACCGTGCAAAGAAGCCACTTGAGGAGCAGCTGAGCATGGCTTCCCTGGCACTATGTCCCCTCATCTGAGGGACACGACATGGATGGAATGTTCCATGAGATGCAGGGATTGCAGACCTGTTTGCCTCATCCTGGAGTCATTCCTGAGAGCATATATTACTTCCAGGAGGCCCAGGAAGTTGGCTCAAATCCTATCCTGCACTTCTTCAGAGCTAGGTCTTAGAAAATGCGGGTGCAGGGGCACCCGGGTGGCTCAGTTAGTTGAGCGTCCGACTTCGGCTCAGGTCATGATCTCGCATTCATGGGTTAGAGCCCCGCATCAGGCTCTGTGCTGACAGCTCGGAGCCTGGAGCCTGCTTTGGATTCTGTGTCTCCAACTCTCTCTGCCCCTCCCCTCTCTGCTTGTGCTCAGTCTTTCTCTGTCTCTCAAAAAAGAAAAAAAAAAAAAGGAAAAGAAAAAGAAAATGCAGGTGCACATGATTGAGAGGATGCTGGGCACTCTCCTGCTTCTGTGCATCTTCATTATACTTTTTGCCATTGATGCTTTAATACCAGTGGAGTTTAGTTGGTTAATATGCTTGATAAGCAGTAAGCTTCCAATATTGTTGAAAGAACGAATGAATGGGATAAGAGATTATACTCTGAGAACACTAAGAGGCGTTCGAATCACTTCCCATCCCTCTTTCAGAACACAGATTAAGCTCAGGGCCAGCAGGAGAAATTTGGTGAGAATTTAGTTACGCCCGGAATACTTTCTGGAGAAAGAATAAACGATAATAGCCACCGTTTGTGAGAGCGTGATACGTACCAGGCATTGCGCGAAGGCTTAATATGCATTATCTCAGTTAATCTTTACAACCCTGTGAGATTGATAGAATTATGCCCATTTTACAGATGAAGAAGTTGAGGCTCAGTGAAAGAAATTCGCATCGCATCCAGATTTATGTTTTGAAGTAGCCGTATTGGCATTAAAAACCAAATCTGTCTTCAGACCTGAGAACTTTGGCTAATTATTCAAACCTCTGGGTTGGACGCCTGGCATTTATGGTCTGTTAACCTGATCTTGTGGGTACAGTCTAGCTGCTGCCCTAACATCCCACCACACCTGTAATCTCGCCACCCAAGCAATTTCTCTCCCCGTGCGATTCCTTCTCACCCGGTCCCCCTCTGCTGAGGTATCTCTCTTGCCAGTTTCCTCTTCTCATTGTGAAATGGTTTTCTCTCTGTGGCTGCCTGTCCCAGCCCTTAGGCGAGAGGCACTGAAACTGATTCGCAAGCGTTTGCCCTGACCTGTCGCATCTCAGCACACCGGGAGATGCTTTGCCTCTCAGCCTTATTAATCACTTCAATTTGACATTCTGTGTGTTTTATGCGTTTTACTTCCGCCCCCACTTTGCCCCCATTCAATTGTTTACCTTTTAAAGCAACACTGAAGGGGAAAATCTATTTCTCCTGCCAGATGTTAAAAAAAATGGAAAAGAAAAATACTCCCTAGACACACACACACACACACACACACACGCACGCACGCACATTTCTGCCTCCAGTTTACCTCTCTAATGTACACAGATAAATAGGAAAAATGTGCAAACCCCACCTCCTTGTTTTTAATAATGAGCAGCGGGCATGTTGTCCGGAAGCACGTGGACCTCCGAAGCAATGTGTCTCACACTCGAATGCGTGTCTACAGCAGCAGGGGCGTAACGTGAGAATTCAGATTCACATTCGGCAGATCTTGGATGGGACGTGAAGTCCTGCATTTCATGCCAGGGAATAGCGAGGTAAAACGTTAAGGAAGGTGCCAAAGTTTCCCTTCCCTCTGCCCTCCGCGTCTCCACTGCTGTGCGCCAGATGCCTCTCCATTCTCCGCCATGCAGGGAAGTGTGTCCTTGCCGGGAAGCTCTTCCGGGCCCCCCAGCTCGGCCACCTCTCCTGCAAATCCTGTGCCTGACTCAGTGGCATCGCCTTTTATGACTCAGGGTCTTTTACGGTTTAGGTCGCAGTGTCCCTGCTAAGCCCTTCCGAGGATAACAGTTAGTTGTCACTGGCTGGGAGACAAAAGAAATGCATTTCTCTGGAGCCAGTCTCCCCCCAAACGCTAATGGTACCTTTATCTCTGGGTAATTAAAGCTCTGACTGATGAATGCATAATTATGCATAAGCCGGACTGAAATGATCACCTTGGTCTTTCATCTTTTTGCTTACTTCATTTGGAGGTAACAGTCTCAGGCCTGCTTCAGAGAATAGCTGTTTTGAGGTGTCTGGGTTGGGAGGGGCCGCTTGGGGACCCACAGTGACTCCGCTGTGTGAAGGCCAGAGCTGTCTCTGTGTCCATGATGTCGTGGCTTTTTGGTGGCAGAAGGGGCCTTGGGGAAGGCATAAAATTTGTCAGGAGTTGCCAGACTGTTTGGAAGTTCAAGCTGTTGTCCCTGGGTCTGGTCCAAATTTGCCTCTGGATAAATGAGGTGACGGGGCTGGGCTCAGTCTCTGTTACGTGGGCCACTGACCTCCCCTGTGCCCCTCCCTGTTTGGGAACAGGCTCCTTCTTCATTCGGGCTGCCCTTGAACTCACTGTCTCCCGGTGACTGTCCCACCTCCTGTCGGGGCCAGGGCTGCCTTCAGCCTTCTCTCCTCCTGAGCAGGTGTTCACGGGAGCAGAGAGAGCACAAGAGGAAACTCCAGGCCTCCAAACACCTCAGCAAGAAGAGGCTCATAGAGTGACGATGGCGGAGCCCATGGGTTTCAGACACAAACTGAACTCAAAACCCTCTTCCCCCTCACGTGAGCCCCTGCAACAAATGACAACTTGTGACACTCTTCTGAGCTTCCTGTTCCCCACATGTGAAATGGAGAAGGAAATTGTGCCAACTTCACGAATGAAGTGAAATTAAGGCTGTTTGGGCTGAGCATGTGGTCTGGCTACTGTCTGGGATGGCCGTTGTGTACTCTTGGGCGCTGGAGATTGGCGGAAACTGGTTGAGTCCCTGCTTTGGAGGAGGTCTCTCCCCCCACGCCCACCACAGGACCCCCAGAACTGCCGGGAAATCCAAGACCACATGGGATCCAGCCCACAGGTGCAATTGGACTGTTGCCTTAAATGGTTGGTGTGGGTTTGCAGTGAGCTTTCATGTGACCCCCCACAAGCCCAGGACAGTCACACGAGGGGTGATTACCTAGGCCTAAAGCTGCATGATGAAAGGGGAGAGATCAGTGAAGGCATGAGGAATAAATATATGTTTAATGGGTACCTACTACCTGCCTGCCATGCTCTGTGCTGGGTATCATTACACACATTAATTTATCTTCACCATGATCCCACGTGGTAGATATTAATACTTTCATTTGACACACAATGATACGAAGGCTCAGAGGGGTGGCTCCTCCCCGTTTATACTCTGCTAAGTAATCCATAGAGGGCCCCCCTCCCCCCCATCCCAAGAAGGATTTTGACACCACTGTCCTCTTGGGCTTTCTAGTTCCTCTTTTTCTTTTCTCAGTTCATACACAAGTTTCTCAAATGTCCCTCCCTTCCATCCTCAGCCCTCTAGCGACACTGTCCCTTAAAGGTCAACAATGACCTACCTCTTCATTGTCAAGTTCAATCACCTTTTTTTCCTTGGTCTTCTTTTCCGGCCCATTCCACTGTTGTCAGAAGCTCTTTCCTTAGGCTCCCAGGCAATGTATCATACCAGTTCACGTCTTCTCTTTCTATCGACCACCTCCCCCCACCCTCCACTGCCTCTTTCTCCCTCCTTATTTTTATGAATCTGGACTGATTCCTAAATCACGTTCCTTGACAAACTCACCTAATACCACAACTTCTGATCTATCCTTTATGCTATCCATTGTCCAAACTTGTGGTTTTCGACTCTTCTCATGATCTATAGGCATTGGCACTCCAGCTGTCTTCTGCTAGACATGTTGTCACGACCCCCAGCTTCATAATTCCAAAACAGGGTCCTCATCTCTCTTTGAATTTTCATTCACTTTCTGACTTCTCTGTTTTGGCCAACATACCAAGACCCTTCAAAGAGAAATCTCTGTCACCTTTGACTACCCTGAATTCTGATCCTCAATATCAACTTAGTATCCTAGTCCTACAGCTTCAGTTTCTGACCTCTCCATCCTGTTCCCTTGGTGAAGCCCTGAACACCTCATACCTGGGTTATGGGAGTGATTTTCCCAAATGTCTACACCTCTTCCATTAGTTTTCCAGACTGGGGCACTCTACAAAACACAGTGAGAATGTTTATTCTTCTGGAAATGCCACATTTATTATATTTGTCGGCCCAGAAAGCCTACAAAATCAGTAACATGTGCCTTAACTTGATTCGAGAAATTCTCCACAGTCTCTGTGGAGACCTGCTTTCCCACCAATCACATACGGAAACTCAGGTCAAATCAATTTAGACTATGTTCTAATTAGGATTAAGTGCAATTGCCAGTAACACTATAACCTAGAATAACAGTGACTTAAACTGCACAGAAGCTTATTTCTCCCTCATTTTAAAGCCCAGGACAGGAATGATAGTCATACTTCACCGAGGACCCAAAGGCCCAGGCTCCTTCTATCTCGTTGCTCTACTTTGTGTGACCATTCCCAAGGTCACCCTAGGTACGGATTAGCCATTTCAAATCCTGCTGTCAAGTCCACAGTCTACCCAGAAAGAAGTAGGAAAGGGTAAAGAGGGACATAGTCCTTCAATTAAAGGACATTTCCTGGAGGTTGTATAGATGGCTTCCACGTAAATCTTATTGTTCAGAATTTGGTCACATGATCACACCTAGGCACAAAGGAGGCTAGGAAATGTATACTTCCCTATGATGGGGCATGTGCATGCCTGGCTAAGACTCAGGGCTTTATTACTAAGGCAAGAAGGTGGGAAAGGCTGTTGGGAACAGCCAGTAATCCTTGCTAGAGCCAAGCCTTTTATTTGCTCACAAGATGATATCTTGGGCACCATTATGCTGTGCTGCGTGATGGTTTCCCTTGGCTGACAGACTCTCCTGCTTATCTGAGTCCTGCTTGTCAGGGAAATGCTCTGACTGAGGAGGATGAATGCTGGCCCTGGAGTCACACAGAACAAGCTTCAAATCCTGGTTTGATCACCTTCCCTTGCCGTGGGACCTTGAATTCACTCAATGTCTCTGAGCCTCAGTTTTCACCTCTGTCAAATAGGATGACCCATGTTGTTTATTAGGATGAGAATCCCATGAGGGCAGTTTTGAAGCGCATAACACAGGTCTGACATCATCTATGCAGCTGAGAATCGAAGGGGACTGGTCTCATCAACAATCATGAGATTTACTATATTTTCCCAAAAGGCTCAACTCAAATCCTTTTTCTTGTGCGGAGAATTTCCTATCCATTTCAGATGAGGGCAACCACCCCTGCTTTCAGCTCCTTCTAATAGTACAACGACCATTTAAGACACTCGTGAAAAGGAATACAGTCGGCTGGTAACTTATATGTTTATTTATTACCCTCAGAAAAGTTGAAAGAAGAGCACTTTGACTTTTCTGGAACTGTCACCTTCAGTTATTATCTCTTTATGCATACACGCACCATTTTCTCAACTAGATGAAACGCACCTCAACTAGATGAAATGCCTATTTTAAGCAGGCAGTTCCCTTTGTCTTTGATCCTTTGCTTTTTTTTAAATCCTCTTGGTACCTCCAATGCTGCTTAAGAAAAATGTGCATCTCACTTCTTCCTGTCTTCTGCTGTCTTTGATGGCTTCCATGGATGTCTGAAAAGCTGAAGGCAATAAGGAATGTACAGAATACGATTTTCAGACTCGTCAAAATTGTCCGTTATTGCTCTCAAGGCACCATCCCCGGGCTGATGTGGTTTTCTGTTTTTTCCCTGTACATATCCTAACTCCCTGTGTTTTCAAACAAACAAACAAACAAACAAACAAACAACTGCAAAGTGAGTGAATGAATGGATGAATGAATGGCCACAGAGATCCAGCTTATGGTGATTGGAAGCAATTCAGATGGTTAGTGGGAGAGCATAGACTTGGATGGGCGTGAGTCGAGGGATCTGAACTACATCCTGCAACAGTGAGCTCACCCAGAGGCAACAAAGGGTCCTGGAGATGCTTGGGACGCCACTCCCATTTTCCCTCGGGAAGTGCAAATGGACTTCTATGCCAGTTCTCCTTTTAAGAGAACTGCATTGCTAAGATATAACGTATTTCCCAAGGCTCTACAGAAGCTTGATTGGTTATAATTGATTTTCTTTCGTGGACACTGTAGGGAGTTAAGACAGCCTTGCAAAGGCAGGCAGAGAACGCCAAATCCTTCAGCAACCTACCTCTTTGGCATAGTTGTGGTCCTATCTATTCTGCGGTAGGTGGGAAGGGGGTAAGACCCCCCCCAACCCCCTCGTTGCTCACTGGTAAATGATAAATTACAAGAAGCTATGTGCACTCTGTCCCTGCAACAAAACTTCGAAGGTAGGAATCATGATTCCGTTTCACAGATGAGTTTAATGGAGGAGCAAAGGGATATCACATAAGGTCACACAGCTCCCAAGGGGCAGAGGCTAGATTTGAATCCGGGTTTGTTTAACCCCACAGCTTTTTTTCCTTTAATTCTACTGTGGAAAACCTTCCATGAAGATTTCACGTTTCAGAAAACATCCACAGAGGCCAATGTGCTGCAGCAGATCTGCACACAGGATGTGAAAATGCAATTATGTGACTCTTCAGTAATAGGCTGGTCAATTTCTCACCACACCTCTCCGGAGCTTCCTCACTGCACTCCCAGAAAATAGACGTGACCCTAGACAGCAAGGAAAATCTTTTGGCTTGTTCTTTGTCCAGGCTCTGAAAAGCAAGAATTAACAGAGCTGTTTTTAATTGCTTTTTAAAAAAATGATGTCTACTTTATGAAATGGCCTCTTCTCAAAATCACTGCTTGGCTGGAGGTGCTCATCACGGTTAGGGTGCCCGAAGGCCAGCTTGCCCAAGAGAAAGCAAACTCTCACTGAGTCAGAAGAATTTGCATTCTCTCTCCTCTTCCTGGCACACAGTCTATATATTTTAGAGTCCGTAATATGCATGTACGCCCATGACACACACACATAATAAACCAAGCAGATACAGGACATTATTATGCCTTGTCTGGATCACCAAATAACATCCTGGCAGAACAAAGGCTTTTAGCAGAAAGATTGCAGAGTATGTTGTCCTTTGTCTTGCCTTCTTCTCCTCTTTCCCTTTTCGCTCTCCGCCGCGCTCCACCTGTCCCTCCTGCCCCGGCTCCGAGCACTCCATGTCAGGGCTCCAAAGTGTCACATTCCTCAACAGGCTTAATCTCTGCAACATTCCGGCCTCGGAGTTATTAAGAGGAGATTGTGCAGAGCCGTGATGACGGCTAGATGGAGACTTTTCCTGGATAAAAGGTCCTTGCCTGGGATTATCTTTACTTCATTTGCGGTAATCTCACCGCCCCCTCAGCTGATTTTTGTCATTTGGGGGCCGGCTGGCGCGGAGGCAGGTGCAGAGAGAGGGCTCAGCAGGGCTCTTGGAATGGAGAGCCATTAGGGGAGTGAGCTGGGGCGGAGTCCAAAACCTCCACTCTGCGGAGGGTAGAGTCTAAGCGAGGCCCTGCTGTGACAGCCTGGGTCAGGGGAGCAGAGCGTCTCTAATACCTTTCCTCAAAATGCAAAACGAGGCCAAACCATTTGCTGGGCTTTGAGGCTGATTTAAACCGTGGGTCCCAGTGCACTGAATGGGCAGCATCCGGGTCCAAAATAGACAGTTTCTCTTCTGTTCCAGCCCTTTCCATGCTTTCTACACTTGCTACCTCCCATTGCGTCTGACAGAGGCATGTGTCTTTCCCCAATTACTTGATGATTTCCGCTGATGTTCAAATAGGTAAAGGCGACAAGGCATATGCAAATTAAGATTTTAATGGGCTCAAACATGACATGTCCTTCCTGCTGATGGGATAGAGATGGAAGTTCAGTTTTTGATAAGGATTTTAGGTGTTGATGCAGGAGATTTCTCGTCTATGAAAAGGATATCCCAGTAGCTATGTAATAGCACAGGCATCAAGCGCTGAGCAACTGTCTGGCACGTGGTAAACAGATGGGGGCTACTTGTGGCTGATGAGGAGACTGAGAGTGTGTCCCAGGAGATACTGTGATTGCAGAGATTACCACGCTTTGAATGCCCACTGGGTGCAAATGGGTTTTAATCATGGCGGAATGGCAGGATGGCCTGGGGACCTTATTTCACATATTGCATCCTGAGTCTTCCTGTTTCAGTGTCACCTATAAACTCTAGCATCCCAGCTAGGACACTAGATGGACACTGGGGATGGGCAGATCGGAGCAGGGAGTGGACGGTGGCCCAGAGCCACAAGACTGGTGGTCCAACTACACGGGACCAGACCACTTCTGTGTCTGTAGCAAATAGAAAGGGAAGGAAGGGATAGACCCCTGAGACATTTTGAGGAAGAAAGGACACATTTTAGTCACCTGCTGCCTGTGGGATGTGGAGAAGACAGAAGAAAAAGTTTTGTGCTTTCAAAACCGAGGGCCTGGGAGAATAGAAATGAGGGGGATACGGGATGGTGGAAACCACTCATGTTGATGGGAATTAAGGATATTTGGAGGAGAGGAGTGCTGGAGGGAGGATAATCTGGAGGTGCAAAGAGTCACAGGAAGGTTTGGAGGCTCATGAAAATACCCAACAGGAGGCTTGGGTAGGTGGGGAGAACTTGACTTACAAACATGGGAACCAGCTGCACACAGGTACCTAATCAAAGCTCTAAGAATGAATGAGCTCTCCGAGGGCTGCAAAGGAGAAAGTTCATGTTGCTGAACTAACACTCTATGCTTAGTACTCACCTCTAAAAACAGTAGAGAAACCAAAAACCAAACTCACGCAGAGCCCTTATCGTGAGGGCACAGTGGGATCACTGCGTGCCCAGCACACGAAAACAAGGACAGACAGCATCTCTCATAAACGCTAGGGCACTCCCGTAGCCATCCAGAGTCCTAGAAGCTACCCAGTGGCCTTGAATGTGGCCACCACAGGCCTGTTTCCTCTCGATACAGAGACCAGGTTTGAGTGTCCAACGGCCTCCTCAATGCGGGACATCTGGCTCTTTAGATTTCCTCTTTGATGGCTTTCCTCGAAATACATCACCTGAATTTCTGCCCCTTTCCTAACACTTACGCGGTTAGAGGCCCCCACCTTGATGGCATTTGCAGAATGACCTAGAACCTTTTTCCCTCCCGGAGGTTAAGTGCTTATTCCAGTCATGTTTATGCTGTAAGGGCAGGGGCTTCAAAGTAGAAGTCCAGAGACGAATCATGTCATTTCTCTGAGTCCCAGTTTCCTCCCCTAGCTAGAAAGGAGGTAGAACTAAATCTCTTGAACCTATCCAGCACATTGTCTTTCAACAGTGTCTGTTGCTTCCCTGTTTCTTCACATCTGATTTATCTTGGCATGTTGCATGCCCATTATCCATAGTGGATACTCAATACGTGTTTGTTGAGTGAATAATCGAGATGTTGGGGTACAAACACCAAAGTCAAGTAGGATATGGTTTACTCCTGGGCCCCAACTGTACCTCCTTCCTTCTCTTTTAGCTCAGGGTTTCTCAAAATCTGTTTCTCAAACTTCTCACTCTGTGGGATCAAATAGCACTGTGACATTAACAAGTGGTGGTATGTGTTTGTGTGTATAGGTAATTTCCTATAGGGAAATGCTATATTCTACTTACTTTGGGGGATTCTGTGTTCAAAACAGTGATGAGTAAGGCTGTCTTCCTGCAGGACATGTCAGAGCCTTGATCACATTAACGTATATTGTGAATTGCTAGAACCGGTATTGAATGGGCAGCATTTCCCAATTACATTTGACTGCAGGGATTGCTCTTACCCATTTTTAAAGAATATTTTGAGGAACTAATTTTCTGCGTATTCCACTTTGGGGATCACTCACTAGTTAATATAATATAGAATTGTAAGAAAAAATATGTATTTGTATGCTACAGTTGTAGTATACATGTATATACAACTAGGGGTTTTTTTAATTTGTTAAGATCTTTGGGGACCCCAATTTCAGATGTTTTTCTCTTCCCAGAAGTGGAATTTGAAAGAAGAAGCAATGAAATAACCTTTTAGTGGGCCTTAGGATCAAGATATTTCAACTAAAGGCTTGACAATGTCCATATAGATTTTTGAAGCATGTTTCATTCCATTCAAAATAGTGTTTATACTGCCAGAGAAGTTAAATCAAACCCCGGCACACCCTGAGTGCTATAAAATTACTCATGAGAAACTTGTTGTCAATTACCAGAGTAAAATAATAGGGCGTTTTTTTTTTTCTCTCTTTATTTAAAATACCACTTCTCAGCCAGGCAGTCTTGAGTGCCGTCAAGATCCGGATGTGTTGTTTCCCAGCAGGGTTGGGCAGGTTGCTGGGGCTCACCCAATGGGTGGAGTTATGGCTTAGCTGGCATTCTGGGTGACCAAGGCAGTCTCGTGAGGAGCGGCAGGAGGAGAGAGTCCATGCATGTGACTGGTCCCATTTTCTTTTCTAAGATGGTACCAACCTCTTAGCCGCACAGTAGCCACCCGTGCCCCTGAAGATTCTTGTTCTGACCTTGACAGGCTTTCTGTGACCATGCTGGGATGACTTCCCCATGCTGCCTAGTGCTGCCTCTTCACTGTCAAGATGAATGGAGAGCTCCCACAGCCACTAAGAAGCTGCCATATTGGTCTCTAGGGGAAGTGCTCCTTTTCTCCATTTTAGGATCAATGGGAAGGAAACAAATGCCTTGGCATTTGAATTGGGGTTTGTTCATGGCTCCATCCAGATGGCAAAAAAGGAAAGCCTCAGTGAATTACCATATTATAACGTCTATAAACACTCCCGCATCACTAGCTCTCAACCAGCAAGAAGCACTAGCTAAGAGACCCAAGTTATGTTCTTGGCTATTACATTAACTAGCCATTTGTTCAACTAGCCATTTGAACATTATTTCACCTCTTGACTCTGGATGTTCTGAGCTAAAGAAGATCAACACTTATAAAGTATCTTCTGGCACTGAATGCTTTTACTCATATTCTAGAAGATGATGCTTACAACAGTACTGTGTGTTGAACATTATCACTTATGTCACACATGGTGGAGAAGTGGGGCTCAGAGTTTGAGTGACTTTCCCAAGGGCACACAGAGAATGAGAGACAGACTCAGGAACTAAACCCAAGTCTTTGACTCTAAGTTTTGCACCCTTCCTCCTCATTACACTGAGGAAATGGAACTTGACAATTCAGCTTTTAACATCATCTTACCATAGGATTCAGTGCCTGCCTGGAGGCTGTCCCCTGCACACAGCAGCCATCCAGAATTCAAAAGGGCCATCTGAGGACGTTTCAGCCTTATATCCAGATAAAAAATGGAGTCAGAGTTCCCTCTTTGAATGTACTCCTGAATCATTTGGTCTTTTAATCAGCCTCGCTATTAATGAGGTATCTTTCCTGGAAACTTTCCTTTGCGCTCTCCTGCTACAAAGCTCAATATAGTTTTTAAATGTGTATTTTTTTTTTTTTTAGCCATTGGTTCTTAATTACACAGGTCATTAATTCAGTAAGGCTGTCTATTTTTCGTCAAGGACTGGAATGCATGAATGCCAGCAGTCAGTGTGGATTTTCCCCCTTTGATAAGACTTACTTCTCTCTTACTTTTCTCATGTATGGTCTCCATCTTTTTTTTTTTTTTTTAATATTTTTATTTATTTCTAGGAGAGAGAGAGACAGCGTGAGCAGGGGAGGGTCAGAGAGAGAGGGAGTCACAGACTGAAACAGGCTCCAGGCTCTGAGCTGGCAGTCAGCACAGAGCCCGACGCGGGGCTCGAACCCACGAACCGCGAGATCATGACCTGAGAGAAAGTTGGATGCTTAACCGACTAAGCCACCCAGGCGCCCCATGGTCTCCATCTTTATCCGCCATCTGCTCCCTCCTTCTTAAGGCTTCAGATGTGCCCAGGGTCAAACACTGATGTGGCCACGACACTGTACTGTTCACTTAGCTTCATATGACCCTCTGAGGTGTCTCTCTTCACACTTTCTGACTCTCCAGCTCTCTGAGTTATCTGTCCACCTCTAATTTTCCATGTTGCCCCTACCATTTCACCCCTTCCTTTTCTGGTGTCAGTTCTCAAGCCTACGTGCTGAGGAGAAAAGAGAGAAGTTAAGATCTGAAATCGGATGCCCAGTCAACCTGCCTAATCCTGTTCCCTGGTATAGCAGGTGCTGAAAAGCCTGCATCCCAAAGCAAAGAGGGGGAGATGGGCACCCTCTCTTTCTCTTTCATTCTGACATGCCTGTCAACACCCATGGGGTGCCTTGAGGCCAAGAGGCCAAGGCAGTTCCAGATCGTTATTTCCCTTCATATGGTTTGGGGAGGACACTTACTTTTCTTGGGAAAGGAATGGCCAAAATGGCATGAGCTGAACAGAACCTTATGTTCCGGGAGGAGAGGAGAGGAAGAATTCAGGCTTCATTGACAAGATTACAATCCTGGACACACCCTCCATTAGACAGGTGGCCATGAAACCTCAGTTACCCTTACTATCCCGTTTTATCACTTGAAACCCAGAGATTACAACGTCCTCACAAAGACGACTGTGAAGTTAAAAGTTTAGAGATGTGAAGCACCTTGAAACAATACATACGTCACATGATGCAAAGAATAGTTACTCTTCTGGAATGCATCACTTTTGTGGGGTGGGGGTGGGGAGTTCCTTAGGGGAAGCATCAGATCCTCATGGGCTTTCCCCATTGGCTAAATTCTGTTGTGGTTGATTGAAAAAGACCGATCGATTTTGATTTGCTTGTGCCATGTTGTATAATCTATTCATATCTGTTTTCAGATGGGAGAATGATCTGTCACCCACTGATCACGGGTTTATTTGAACGACCTGGCTGGCTAACTGAGCAACTTTTTTTTTTTTTAATGTTTATTTATTTTTGAGAGCAAGAGAGACAGCGTGAGCAAGGGACGGGCAGAGAGAGAGGCAGACAGAATCTAAGGCAATCTCCAGGCTCTGAGCTGTCAGCACAGAGTCCGAAGCTGGGCTCAAAGTCATGGACCATGAGATCATGACCTGAGCCAAAGTCGGACGCTTCACTGACTGAGCCATCCCGATGCTCCCCAGCGACTATTTTTTTAAATGTACATCCCTTCCACGTCCATATGTTCAGTCAAGAATGTTATTCTTCCACAGAAAAGGCTAATTTTTTCCATCAAGTTATGTGAGTAGCTGACCTCCCCTATTAAACCCTCATCTCTTGATTGCTGTTATTTTGTAGTTTTGTAACATATCACACAATAGGAGAAGTTTCCGGAACTCTTTTAGTTATTCCCCTTACTTATATTTCATGTCATCATGAGGAGGAGCTCAAGGCGAGCTTTGTTGCTGGGAAGAAGACCCTGTAAAAAACCTCTCAATTATCAGTTTGCAGTGAGGTAATCTAAGGAAAGATTAGGTCACCAGCACTACCTAACTGTTAACTGTCGCCATCCAGCCCTGATGGGTAAGTTTCGTCCACTCCTAATATGCTCTTATATAAATAAGTCTCCTGAATCCAACATACTTTAATATAATAATTCCAGGATTATCATTTTCGAAAGGAAAAAAATCTAAGCCACGCTATGAGAAGGGATGTGTTTTCCTCATATAAGACCAGACAAGGCATCTCTGAGAAAAATATAGTGCTGCTGGCTCTGATGAGGGGGGCTTACTTCTTAGGTAACTTGTGAGTATATCAGCGGCAGCTTCCTACAGAAGAAGGTGTAATGTAAACTTGAGCTCTCACCACCTGCCCAACTCTTGAAACCCATTTCTTTGAGTTTTCAAACACATATAGATGAGATCCTTCACTAGCATCTAATCAAATGCTAAATTTGCTAGATCTCAGTAAGAAATGAGGGAAGGGTGGATTTCTTGAGGATAGAATGTGGGGTGCATTCTGGAGGAGCTCGTGAGAGGATACAGAACACAAGGAAAGGGATGGGGCAGGAGAAGGGGAATCTCCACATGGAAACTCTACTTCCCTGAGTTCTGTGATACCTCTTCACCTTGGTAAGGTACAAGGAGATAAGGAAAATGAAGTCCTCAATATTGAGAGGTTCCTAACCCTTCAGTGAAGAAATGTAGACATTCAAATAGATGGATTGGGGAAGACTAGAGAGGTAGAGGGTCCCAGGGCAAGGGGGGATGTCGGCTCCCCCTTACCCTGTGGATTGTTCTAACTGTTAGAGGGCTGGGGGAGCACCAACCCTCACCTCTGGGGATCACCAGCCACATCACCTCAGGGTAGCAGTGGTTGTGGAGGGACCAGAAGATAAGCGGCAGCTGAGACAGTTCCCTGAATGTAGGGAGGCATTAAAACCAATTCTGGGATGGCTCCTTCCCCTCATTGCTCAGAAAGGAAAACCCCCATGAAAATGAGCCAAGAGCCGTATACCAAGCAGGTTCCTCATGTATGTAATCTCCATGCTCCATCCTTCATCTCCAGACCATGTGCCCCATTCATCACCTCCTTTTCCCCATTGCACAGCTAATACACAAATGACGCCCAATAATGTAAATGAGAGCCAAAGCATCTCTAAGTAAGTAAAGAAGCAGTTGCAGTATAAAGCATACTTAGCTCATCTCAAAATTAAACATAAGCACCTCTTTACACGTGCTGTGTTAGTTAAACTTTGTTCAGGTGGATAATCAAGAGTAGCCTTTAGGGGCGCCTGGGTGGCTTAGTCGGTTAAGCGTCCGACTTTCGCTTAGGTCATGATCTCACGGTTCGTGGGTTTGAGCCCCGTGTCGGGCTCCGTGCTGACTGCCAGCTCGGAGCCTGAAGCCTATTTCAGAGTCTGTCTCCCCTCTCTCTGACCCTCCCCTGCTCACACTGTCTCTCTCTCCTAGAAATAAATTTAAAAAACATTAAAAAAAAAAAGAGTAGCCTTTAAATTTCTAAGTATGAAAATGAGGTGCCTTGTTTCCTTCCTTCCTTCCTTCTTCCTTCCTTCCTTCCTTCCTTCCTTCCTTTCTCTCTCTCTCTCTCTCTCTCTCTCTTTCTTTCTTTCTTTCTTTCTTTCTCCTTCCTTCTTTCCTTCCTTCCTTCCTTCCTTCCTTCCTTCCTTCCTTCCTTCCTTCCTTCCTTCCTCCTTTCTTTCTTTCTTTCTTTCTTTCTTTCTTTCTTTCTTTCTTTCTTTCTTTCTTTCTTTCTTCTTTCTTTCTGTCTTTCCTTTCTTGTTTCTATATAGTTCAGCCAACATCTGCTAAGATTTGCTACTGCAACCAAAACGCTGTCACTTTTCCATGGGTCTCTGAGCTCTGCTGGAATCATTGGCTGGGCTTCTGTGGCTCATCCAAGGGTTTCTTTCCTTCATCTTAGAGGATGGGACAGGTTGAGCTGGCTGTTGCCAACTTCTTGAAAGCATTCCCAGATAGGAGGGAATATCCCTGCCAGGTGGTTGGAACATAAAGACTTTCTGGAGAGGAGTTCATGTTGGGTCTAGTTTTCATTACTAATTAAGATCTGTAGGTAATGGGTTACTAATTTGTTGGTTCCTTTTACCATGCTATTGATTTTTACGGACTTCGGAGATAAAGAGGTTACATTTAGTATAGCTGTTGTCTGTTTGGGGTGTAGGGGTCTGGTGATGGTCTCCAGAGCATCTGCCCTTGGTTCTTTCTCTCGACCTAGTATTCTGGGTGACGGAATTCAGAAGGGCCTCTCATTTTGCATCTCTAACCATTGGAAATCCAAGCCAAGCTGAACCAAATTTCTCTTAGGTTTAAGTGAAAGAGAAGTGCAGCTCATTGAGCAACACTCCCTTCCCAGAGGGAAATTCATAATCCATTACCATCAGCCCACTTGCCAGTCAGCTTTGCAAGAAGTGCGACCAGTGGTGACTCTTAGTTTTCTAGAACAAGCTAGGGTGGAAAGTCTGAACACTGGGCTTGGCGTCAGAAGGTTTGAGTTTGAATCTGGACACTGTCATATGAATCTGGGAAAGTCATCTGAATTTTCCAAAACTCGATTTCTTTATCTGTGAAACCAGAGTAACAGTCGCCCCCCACCCCGTTGCCGATTTCAGAGGGTCGTGGGATGGAAGAACGTGACCATGTAATATTGTTTGTGAAAAGGCAATGGAAAGCATAAAATGCAAAACCTAGCGGATGTGAACATTGCTCAGGGAATGTGAAGCCAGAGCAAGTTATAACTTATAAACTTTATCCAAATAGAAGATGCACTACCCCCCAGCTCATTTCCTAATATACCCTTTCATCTGAGGCAACCTTCAGAGGACTTTGCTAGAGATGTTAAGTATTGAGTCATGAGAATAACAGATTTCTTCTTGACTTAACACTTCTGCACTTACCTGCTGGACAAAGACAGCCTTATGCACTCACGGACTACTTCCTGATGGCTTTTTTGGGTGACTTCCTATGGACTCGGACATTTCTAGAGCATGTCAGTCTCATTATTTAATTCTTTGCTTTAGGAGCTTCGTATGCCGGTGTGGTAGCATGAGTGGCTTCCAATAGCAAGTTTTCCAGAAGCTCATGGCCCCAGCAGTGACTACTGTGGAAACAGAGGCAGATCTCAACAGGCTGATGAGCGGGCAGGTCCAGCACCAGCCACAGGGAAGAACCTCAGGCCAGCTGCCAAGTTTCAGCCAGGAGGGAACATCTCTTCTGGAGTTTATAACCCTGCAAAGGAAGGAGTCAGTAACGAAAAGTTGCACCACGCCCTTAATACCACAACATTACTCATGAACACCTTGCTGTTAATTAACAGCGGTAAATACCACAGTTATTTCATTTTGCTTATTACACTCACAGGTAGCAGCACAGAGACACCCAGCAGTGGGATGAGGGGTAGTTTGTCTTCACAGCATTCCCGAGGTCCCGCCGACACTGGCGCTCCAGCCATTCCAGTGGCTCTCCCATCAAGGGGCCAGACTGAATCTTAATCCGGCTGCTTACACTCTTAAACCAAATGGAGGGCATATGGCCATGACTCCTCTGGGAAGTTCAAGTTGGAACTTGCTGATTTTTGAATATTCCAGCAAGTGCTTATTTGATATAAACAAGTCTCCAATCGCCTGTGAGCCTCCCAGCTTCCTGAGAGGGCCTCCTGAATGACGGGGTAGTTCTGCCCCAGCATTGACGTGTGTTCGTCCCCACTGCCCACAGCCTGGAAGGTCTGACTCAGGGAGCATTTTTCAGCTCTCTACAGCAACTCGGTTCCCCCCAGATAGACATGTCCCCATCGGATGTTCAAATTTGACAAGGCCTGTAATACTCATATTTCCTTTTATTTATTTTTCAATCCAAGAAACATGCATTGAGGACTATTTCATGCCAGATACTAGAGGGACAAAGATGAGTAGGATAGGATCCTAGCCTCCAGCAAGGTAGACAGACATGTAACAAGATCAACCGCAGTGTTAAATCATACATGCAACGATGGTGAAAGTCGAGGATGCTCTGGTAATCCCTGAGGAAAGCAGTCATTTTGGGGGTGAGAGATGAAATGAAAACCACGCTTTGAAGGATGAATATGAATTATCTGGAAAGATGAGTCTTGTCATTCCAGGGAGAAATAATTGCAAGTGTAAGGATCTCAAGGTATAAGAAAAAGAAAGCAAAGCATGTTCCATACAGTGAGAATAAGTACATGATGAGTGCTTATCCCAAGTGGAGCTTTTCTTACGGGCTTGTCTAGTTTTCTGATTCCTCCTTCCCTGTAGCAGGTACACTAGATTTGCTCTGTGTACATTCTCTACCGTGCTAGTGGGTTTATGCTAACACATGATGCATCCGTCACACATTCTTGTATCACCCTGCAATAATACTGAGCGTCTTTGATGTTTTGTTCCTTCTTCCTCCTCGCCTCCAAATATGGGTTCAATCCCCGTTCATCCCAGCTTTATTGCCTCTAAAGGTAATAAGTTCAAATGCACGTCTTTCAAAATTCACCTAGCTGCCCCCCCCTTTTTTTTAATGTTTTATTTATTTCTAGGAGAGAGAGAGAGAGAGAGACAGCGTGAGCAGGGGAGGGTCAGAGAGAGAGGGAGTCACAGCTGAAACAGGCTCCAGGCTCTGAGCTGGCAGTCAGCACAGAGTCCGACGCAGGGCTCGAACCCACGAACCGCGAGGTCATGACCCAAGCGAAAGTCGGACACTTAACCGACTAAGCCACCCAGGTGCCCCGTAGCTGCCCCCTTTTTATCTGATGTCGAGGAGTGGGATTGCAGGAGAAAAGTACATGAGGCTTATTGGTTTTTCTCCAGCACATAAGCTGTTGCCCTCCGCTCACTTCCCCACAGAACAATTGTCTAGATCTTCCAGTGGCTGTTGTTCCCATTCCTTGGGTTTCCATGTCCTCCATGAGGTCTGTATGACAAACAGGAGAATGGGGAGGGTTCCTGGCACAAGCCTCGTGGGACTACAAAGGTCCACAAAGCGATTCTGATTCATTTGTGCGCTCATCCTTTCTTTCAGTCGCCTGTTGGGCTCCAAGCAAACTGCTAGACGCTAAGGTTGCCACACTGGACAGAGCAAATGGTACCTGTCTGTGAAGCATCTACTCACAGGATCCTGATTGGGGGCTATCAGCCAGGCTCAGATAAGGGCTCTCTGGTACCCAGCCACCTTCTAAGAAGGGTATGACACACCCCAGAAAACTACAAGTGCCTTTTGGGAAGGGGTCAACGAGCCACTATTGACCTAGAACAGCCACAGCTTGTAGTGAGGATCGAGGCAGCCTCTGAACCAGCACACAGATTCTGAGGAGCAGAGCTGCTGAGGAGATGATGCTCCAGAGCGTTTTTGGTGTTTTGGCTCCAAGTGACTTTAGAGTGAATATTTTATTTGGGCAATAGATTTGGAGATCCAATGAGCATCCAGTTCATTCGTGAAGAAAATGTGTCTATGAAGTCAGACCTCTTCCCCTGTTGGCCTTGAAATCATAGATGTCTATGTTTAGGAAGGGAGCACATTAAAAAAAATGGTGTTTTTCTTTTCTTTTCTTTTCTTTTTTCTTTTCTTCTTTTCTTTTTTTTTAATGAGCAGTTTTATGGCAGACCAGTTGACCCAGTGGTGGGACTGGGGTTCCATATGTGTGGATATTGGCCACCAGCCTCTGTCCCCTAGCTTCTTAGAGCCTCTGTCTCATCTACCTACTACTCGGGGCAGGGGTTTCTGCCTGTTTTGCTCACGGCCACACCTCCAGTGCCTAAGACAGTGTCTGCAACATAGTGAGTGCTCAGTAAATTTTTGTGGGGTGAGTGGTTGAATGTTCATTTTGACCCAGACACAACCACCCAGCTGCCAACACCTTGTGAAAAGGAAGGCGAGGTGCTTGTTCTTCTTTGGCTTAATAACAGTCTGCAGGAACTGTTGTCTTTTATAAGCCTGCTTAGCTCATTGTGAAGGCCCAATAAATATTAATTGATGGACAAGAAGCTCTGGGGTTTGGCTCCAGCCAGATCCAAGCACTGTTTTTTGAGGAAGTTTATAAGAGCAGGGGAATGTAGGGTGTTATGTTGAGTCTGGAGACTCTCAAGACCCCCTCCTCCTTCTCCCATACCCAAAACCTGAAAGAAGTGGGTGGGGACAGAAGGGAAGCACCTAATTATATTCATGGGTTATGTAATTACACTTTCAGGTTCCCACTGGTGGTGGGTTTTAAAGAAGCTTTGAGTAATTTCAATTTTGAAATGCTTTGTTTTCCCGGGCTTTGTTTCGCCTGTCACTTGTTCATCATCCTTGATCTTTTCCGGGTGCCTTCCATGGGGAATTATCTGGAGAGCAGCAGACATTATGTCACCTTGTTGGGTCCCCCCAATGGACTTGGTATCCACACACAACAAAACAGAGATCTGGAGAGACTGATTTGCCAATGGCTTCACAACAGGACCCAAATACGCTGAATCCAGCCCATGCTCCGTCTGTTCAAGTCCCTTTCACCGTCAGACCTCATGATGTCCTAAAATAGTGGTTCTCACAGTCTTGTCCACAGAGCAGCCTCAGCAACAACACCTGGGAACTTGCTAGAAAGGCAAATTCGTGGGTCCCACCCCAGAACTCCCAGAAACTCCAGGGTGGGGCCCAGCAATCTGTGTTTTAACAAGCCCTCCAGGGGATTCTGATGCGTTATAACGTTTGGAAATCGCTGCTCTAGATTCTAGAGTCTAGAACAACTATTCCCAGGCCAGGTGACTATGTTATAACAATCAGCTGCCTACCTGCCCCCTCAGACCTGCCAAATGAGAATCCCCAAGAGGGCGGCCCGAGCATCAGATTATTGCTTAGTTCTTTTAAACTCCATAGGGGTCCTAATGATGCATGGTCATGGCCGAGAACCACTGAACCAGAGTAACACCCTTTGCATTGAACATATGTCAGGGCTATTTCCATGAGCAAAACACTACAGAGGACATAGTTGTAAGAACAAAGGTGTGGGCTTTACACATCCTGCCCAAGACCATAACCCGCTCTGGCACAAATCCCATGCACCCCAGTGCATGACTGCAGCCAGCGACACTGCCTCTGAATACACAGAAGCTGTGACTCAGGGAACCGTGTGGGACGGCATCATGCCATGCTTTCATGAGGAGCTGAAATGATTCATGTGACATCTCCATTTGGGGAGAGAAGCCTGTTTGAATCGGTAGCTCTTTGGGCAGAAGACTGGCATAGAGAGAGACAGAGACAGAGACGAGGGGTCATCGGTCAGAACTTTGGCCCAGTGTCTGCAGATAGGCAGCTATGGGTGGTGTTTCTCCTGGCCTCCCTCATCAGTCAGGCTAGTGACTCTAGTATGTAGCAGACTCAGAGGCCCAGGCTCATGGAAGCAAGAAAGGGCCCAGGTCTTTGAATTTTTATCAAGTTCCCTGAGCATTCTGATGCCTGCCAAAATTTAAGGACACTGCCGTAGGCCACTTTTTTGTAAAGAGCCAGATAGTTACCACGTGGTCTCTGTTGCAGTTATTCAACTCTGTCATTGTAGCAAGAAAGCTGCCACAGACAATATGTTAAGTGAATGAATGTGGCTATGTTTCAATAAAACTTTATTTACAAAATCATATGGTGGGCCATTTGGCTCATGGGCCATAGTTTGCTAACCCCTACTCTAGGCAGTAGATCTTGACGGTGATGGCCTCATGTTATGCAGATCGTTCTCTTAATCCTCAGATCGATCTCCTAGGTGTTCGAAATGATTTGATGTCAATCTAGCTGTCTTTGAGGGATGAGACTAGCACAGGGTCCCGCTACTACAGCACCGTCTTAACTGCTTACGACCATGACTGCACAATAGAGTCACTCTAAGAGGTTTTTGGTTTTCTTCCCTCCCTCCCTATAGCAGATGAGAAAATGAGACTTAAGGAGGTTAAATCATTTGCCCCCAGGTCATGGAGCTGATAAACTTCATAAGAATGTTAGCTTGTCCCCTGACACCTGCTGGGGTAAGTGGCTTTGAGAATGGTACGAGTGATCCCTGTCACCTGGCATGTAGTCCTTGAGGGTGGGCTAGGCCCAGCTCACTGCTAACCAGTAGAATACAGCAAAAGATGATGGGTGTCACAGATGGATGGATAAGCAAAATGTGGTCTGTCCATGCAAAGGGATATTATCCAGCCTTAAAAAAGGAAGGAAACTCTAACACCTGTTGCAACAGGGATGAACCTTGAGGGCATAATGCTAAGTCAAAGCAGCCAGCCACGAAAGGACTCTATTCCAGTCACATGGGGGAGCTAAAGTAGTCAAACAGAGACGGAAGTAGAGTGGTGGTTGCTGGGAGTGGTGGGCATGTGTATCAGGGGAGTGTGGAAATGAGATTATTGTTTAATAGACAGGGAATTTCAATTGGGGAAAATGAAGTTCTGGAGATGGATGGTGGCGGTGTGACACTACTTATAAAGACTTTTAATACTACTGAACTGTAGATTGAGAGTTAGTTTAAGTGATAAATTTTATGTTATGTGTATTTTGTCACAATTAAAGAGATGAGAAAAAAAGGGATGGGGTTTCACTTTCAAGATTAGGTTACAAAAAAAGATCTGGGATTTCCATCTTGCTTGCTCTCTCATTCTCTCTGTATTAATCAGGGTTTGCTAGAGAAACAGTCAACAGGACAGATGGATAGATGATTGATAGGTAGATGATTGATTGATTGGCTGATTGATTTTAAGGAATTGGTTCATGCAATTGCAAAAGTTCACTGAGTCCAAAACAGGCTGAAGCCTCAGGGAAGAGTTCAAGTCTAAAGCCCATCTGCTAGCAGAACGTTTTCCTTCTGTAAGCAGGTCAGTCTTTGCTCTGTTAGGGGCTTCACATAATTGGACAATGCCCACCCAGACTACAGACTGTAATCTGCTTGACTCAAAATCCACCCATTTAAGTGTTAATCTCACCCAATATACACCGTCACAAAAACTTTCAGATTCATGTTTGGCCAAATATCTGGGCTCTATGGTATAGCCAGGTTGAGGCATCCAATTAACCATCACATTTGCCCTCCTATGTTGTAAGGGAAACCGATAGCTAGATTGTGAGCCATGTTACGGAGAAGCCCGCATGACAAGGAACTGAAGGAGGCTTCAGGCTAACAATTATTGTGGACCGGAGGCTCTCTGGCCATGCATGTGAGCTTAGAAGCAAATCCCATCCCCAACTCCCTGAGTCAAGGCTGGAGATGAATCCACTCTGTGAGAGTCGGGGCACCCAGATTCCTGACCCATAGAAACTCTGAGATAGGAAGTGTTTGTTGTTTGCAGCTGGTAAATTTTAGGATCACTTGTTACACAGCAATAGATAGCTAATACATTCGCAGTGCTGCTTACGCTGGTTCTGAGATTTTTTTCCTGAATGTTTCATCTTAAATATGGGTGCGTGTCCTGGGTCTCCAGTGTAGAGACTGATCTGTGACCTGTCCAACATTCAAAAGGATTCACTCTGTGAAATTTTTAGTGCTCTCCCTTCCCATCTCCATTCTTACTGTGGACAGTTTTAATCCAGTTCCCAGATGGGAAACTAAATCTGGAGTGGCCTGTCCAGAATGACAGAACCATGCGCCTTCCAGGATGGGGGTTCACATTTACAGCCCTTTAGCCCCATGGATTGATTATTCCCATGTCAAAAGCACAGCTTTCCTTCAGTCAAGGCCCTTCAGCAAGGAGGACTTGATCAAATTCCGTATTGAAGCAGAGACTTATTGCATCTGGGGAAGGAATTCATTCTGCTGAGCGCTCAGCAGTGGGGCCCTCGCGGTAGGCAGTCCATCCATGTTAATAAATGTCTCACCTACCAGACAGCTTCAATAAGGTGAACCGCCAAGGGGAGGTCACGCTTGCCAGTTTAGTTTTACTAAGACATGGAGGGTCTGTCAGATGAGGCTCTGGAATTTAGCTGTTGTCCTGAAGGAAAGACAGACTGGCAGCAGCTTCCCGAAGACCTGGCCCCCTCCCTTCCCAGACACGCTCTTGCTCTGTTTCCACTCTTAACATCTCGAGACTGCTGGAGTCACATTGCCCTGTGTGTGTGTGTGTGTGCACGCGCCACACATATGTGTATTATTAGATATAATATGCGTACAGCTTTTCTATTTTTAACAATGCTTCCCCAGCAGCTATCTCATTGCTGTCCCAATAAACTGCAGGGATTACTCCCCCATTTTACAGGTAGGTATCACTGAGTCTCAGAAGTGACCTGCTTCCCTCAGGTTACACTATCATTGATGGGTGTCCCCCCAGCCCCAGCTCACCACTTAGGGTCCTGATTGCCAGTCCTCCAGGGACTGTGTTCTTTTCTTGAATACAGTATCCTTTTGCATCATCTTCAAAGGAAATCTTAGGGTTCAGGGGTTCCCAACAGTTTCTCAGAGCTTCAGATTTTCATGAAAGGAAGTAAGTAGCAGAGCACTCCAAGCTTGTAGCGGGAAATGGAGAGAAAAGCAGAGCAGAATTCGACAATCAGAGAGAATGTAAACGTCATTTGGGACCAGGCCCTTTGTTTGACAAGTGAAGAGACGGAGACGTATATGGGAAGGTGAGTCAGGCAGGTCAAGACTGCATTGTGGTCCTGAACCCCAGCTGTGGCCACAGCACCGTCCTTCAACACAGACACAGATGGGGAGGTTTCAATGGCTCGGAAGGATCAGCATAAGCACCTGTCTCTTCCTGTTCCCTTCTCCCCAAGTGTAGCTTCCCCTGAAACTCAGGAGCCAGATTTTCTCTGCTTGGCTCACGGTCAGCTTTGTGCTTACTCTGGACCTGGCCTTGATGAGCCTCCCTTCCCGGACTGTCCCTCTCTGCTCCCCGCTCCCTTGGATTCCCAGAGGCTTCACCTGCCAGTTAGGTGTTCTCTTCTTCCCCCGGCCCCCTCCCCTTGGTTCACTCTGTCGGGCCGTGAGTAATGGCGCCTCACCTTCAAAGAGGATAAAGATTGATGGCAAAGGAAAAGGCCGGTGACGAGTCCCCCCTGCTCCTCTGGCTCCAGCAGGAAACGTGCCTATAGCGTGTGGGTTTATGAAGTGGCCACATCCCCTTCCAGATAACACCTGGCACAGGCTCGCCCACCCACAGTCCCGTGTTTCCTCTCTGTAGCCAGTTCCAGGGCAAGATCCTCCAAGGTGGCTGTGCAAATAAGAGCACCAGCGGGGAGCAGAGGCTATTTTTTCAGACGGAGAGAGATCTAGAAAGCCAGGCAGACATCTTCGGGTCTTCCGATCCCGCCTGAATTCTGAGAGTGCTTCAGCGGGACTAAGGGGAGATCTGCCGTTTTTGTTTTCAGTTACAGGTCGAATCCCGCTCCAAGAAAATGGAATATTTCTATGCCATGACAACATACCTCTGGTTTGTTTTTGTTTGTTTGTTTGTTTTTTCCTGATGTGATCACCACTACCTGAAGTGAGTATTGCCAAATAAGATACAGGATTCCCGGGTAAATTCAAATTCTAGATGAACAACTGGTATTTTTTTTAAATTTTTTTTTTATGTTTTTATTTATTTCTAGGAGAGAGAGAGACAGCGTGAGCAGGGGAGGGTCAGAGAGAGAGGGAGTCACAGACTGAAACAGGCTCCAGGCTCTGAGCTGGCAGTCAGCACAGAGCCCGACGCGGGGCCCGAACCCACGAACCGTGAGATCATGATCTAAGCGAAAGTCAGACGCTTAACTGACTAAGCCACCCAGGCGCCCCGAACAACCGGTATTTTTTAAAAGTGTAAGTATATCCCAAATATGACATGGGATATACTTATGCTAAAAAATGCATTCCTTGCTGTCCTGGTTGCTAAATCTGACAGCCCTACCTGAAGAGACATTTCTCTTGTCTCTCTTTGGTCTAAGGATGAATTTAAAAGCACTCTGGGGTAACAGAGTCCCTGAGGTCAAGAACTGGGCATCCTTCGGGGCGCCTGGGTGGCTTAGTCGGTTAAGCGACCGACTTTCGCTTAGGTCATGATCTCGCAGTTTGTGGGTTCGGGCCCCGCGTCGGGCTCTGTGCTGACTGCCAGCTCAGAGCCTGGAGCCTTTTTCAGAATCTGTACCTCCCTCTCTCTCTGACCCTCCCCTGCTCACACTGTTTCTCTCTCTTTCTCCTAGAAATAAATAAAAATATTAAAAAAAAAAAAAAAAGAACTGGGCATCCTTCTGTGTGTTTCCTCCTTTGCTATGACCCCCAGGGCCCTGCTCCTCCTGCCTGTGCAGGGAAGGTCCTGGTGCAGCTAGTGTGGTCAGGTTGATGGTATTGCCTGGAGGAGGCAAAAGGGAGAAGAGCAGTGATTCTCAACTGGGGGTGATTTTGCCCCCAGGGGACATTTGGCAATGACAGATATTTTCTGATTGTCACCACTGGGTGGGGGGGTGCTATTGGCATCTTGTGGGTAAAAGCCAGGGATGTGGCTAAACACGCTGCAGTGCAGAGCCACACACAGAATCACACACACACGCACACACACCAATGATCTGGTCCTAAATGTACATAGTGTTGCAGTTGAGAATCTCCAAAGTGAAGGAGAAACCAGTTTTAAAATAAAGGGCTTGAGTAAGCTCTACGCCCAATGTGGGGTTTGAACTCACGACCCCGATATCAGAGTTGTGTGCTCTCCCTATAAGAAAATAATAATGGTGGCGCCTGTTTGTTTCCATCGGTTAAGTGTCCGACTCTAGATTTCAGCTCAGGTCATGATCTCAGGATTTCGTGAGATCCAGCCCCGCATCCACTCTGTGCTGACAGTGCAGAGCCTGCTTGAGATTCTCTCTCTTTCCTTCTCTCTCTGCCCTCCCATGTGCTGTCCCTCTCTAAATAAATAAATAAATAAACTTTAAAAAAATTTTTAAACAATAATAAAATAAAGGGATTGAGGCTTAAATACAAACCTTCAGCCTAAAAATAACCTTAGGTCCCTGTCATCAAGAATTGGAGAGGTACCCTGGGGCCTGTAATCCCACTTCTTCCTCCACTCAGAGCCCTGAGGCTGCAAGACCCTGCCTCTGATTTCCCCTTCAAGGCTGCCCTGGGTTAATTTTAACCACCTTTCGTGCATAGAGCAATGCTGGGGGATGGGCAGTCTACACAGTGTGGGGCTGAGCCCTCTTCTCCAGCTTCCTGCTCTTCCGGCCACCATCTCTCCCTGATGTGAGTCATTTGAGGCTCTGCTGTGTTTCTTCCTGCAACACCTTTCCAACATGTCAAGGAAGGATCTTTGTGCCTGGCTGGAGACTGAAGGTGACATGTCCTCTTGCTTGCTGCCCAGTGGGAAAGTGGGGAGCCCTAAAGAGGCGCAGATCTCAGGCTTGCCCTACGCCTGGAGCCTACCTGTTCCCCAGTCTCCCACACCAGAGTTCCCAGGCAGGCCACTCCCAGAGTCAGGATTTATTCTGGATTGGAAGTTACCCCAGCAAAGAAGAAACTCTCACCTTCCACAAATTAAATCAATTCTCGGTAGCTTCTAAGTCAGGGAGGTTTCCGAGGTCAGCTCTCCTGCAAGCCTGTTCATCCTCGTTTTATTCTTACGTAGCCCTCCGCAGAGGTGACCAAGATCTGAGCCCTCACACTCAGTAGCTCGCTAGCCTGCCAAGGACAGAGCTGCTGAAAACCCCCCACCTGCTTCTTTAAGAGCATCTGGTGTGGATGAGTGAACTCCCGTCCTTTCTTTAGGATGCAAAACAACCAAAAAAACAAAAAACAAAAAAACAAAAACAGCCCTAAAAAGAGAAAAACCAATAACCAAACACATAATAAGATAAAGACGAAACAAAAGACAAAAATAGGCAACCCCAAAAGCAGGGGACTTTGCTTTTTCAGTAAAATCCTATGATGTATGACTTTGAACTTGGCTTTGGAACTAGTGGAGTGAGAAAACGTTCTCATCTTACGGATTTGATTTCCCACAGCCTTCTACTTCTTCACCTATGGCTGGACAAACAACATACTTTATTTTATGTGACTTGTGACTTTCCCCTCTACCAAGCGCATGAGCCAGTGGCCGCCTGTTGTATTTCAGCAGTGAGACTTGGAGCAGCCCACACCCCTCCCTCCTCTGACCCTTTCTCCGTCTATCCCTCACTTTGCCCCCCGCACCCCCCCACTCTGCCCTCGCCAAAAGATTTATAGAGCAGAGTGGCTTGAGAACAAATGAGCAGACATTAGGCTGATGTGTTCTGCATACTAATGACAAGATACTGCTTCTGTACCTAGGGGCAAAGCCAGGTCAGGCCAGTTTAACCATAAACTTTATTTATGGGCTTATAACCCTGCAGCTGCAGTAATTGAGCCCAATCTTGGGACTGAGATCTGTCTCTTTCTGTAGATTCATACATATCTCTTCAAACAAATTTGGGGGATAAGGGAGACAGTGCTGGTTGCTCTTCCTTCATGATCTCCTGAGCAGTTCCAATACGAAGTTTAAACCAAAGGGAAATGTGAGTTAGACCAAAAAAAAAAAAAAAAAAAGTAGAAGTAATAATAGTACCAACAACAGTGATACTAATACTAATACTTATTATAAAATAATGATTTCTCTCAGAGCTCCTGGAAGAAGAATTGACTCTATTACTTCTAAGTCTTTCACAAGTTAGTGTTTAGAGTGACTCATCTTGAATCCTGAGTCATAGACGGAACCGATCACCTGCTTTGAAATGACTCAAGACGCTTCCTTCCTACAGAGAATGCTCTGAGTTTGATGGCCTTTAATGCATCAGCAGGCTGGTCCCTCCAGTCCAGAGGGCGTGAGGCTCTGAGCCCAGTGACCAGCTCGCTGTCCCACCTACCGCCCTCACCAGGCCCCTCTTGCATTCTGATTCAGTGTTCTGACCACGTCGGCCCAAGTTCTGTTGTTACGATCACATTAGTGCAGCATGAGAAAGTGGCCAGGGCCATAGGTATAGTGACCGCTGAAATTTGTCAAGATTACTTGCTTGGTGTCTCTGCATGGAGTCGGATCCAGGAGAGAGAAGGTGTAGAAAGTGTTATTAATAAAGATGTATTGGTCACTTGCTCTGTGCTAGGCCCTGTGCTTGGTGTCAGGGACACCACAGTAAACTAGACGTGATAAGCCACTTCCTGCATTGAGCCCAGCGGATGTAGACAAGCCCATTCCCACTGCTGAGAACACATTTCAGAGCGTTTGTTGGCCCTGTTCTGGTTGCCAGCCCATTATTTGTAAAACATATCTGTCCTTTGAATTATAAGATGAACGGTAATGGATGGGTGGTTGGATGTCAGCCTCAGGATCTTGGGGACTTGGGTCCTAATCCCTACCCATCCTCAGAGCGGCGAATCCATTTCAGCTGCTTGCACTTCAGCCTGCCTTTTAGATCATCCAAGACACTGTGGTTAAAAAGCAGGAAGAGCCCTGTGAACACCTGTGGCCTTCAACCAAAGCTTAGGAAACACATGGTCACCCTCTGGGACCACTGCTTCTCTCTTACTAGGAGTTCACCTGTCAGCTCTGCTTCCTCTGAGGTGGGATGTTGGATGAGGCCATTCCTAGAGATTTGCTCACACCAAAATATTCCCCTCTGGGGAAGGACCCTGGCCAACTCGTCGTGAGATGCCAAAAACCGCTCTGTCAATACAAGCTCTTGTTCCATATGGCTTGGGTGCCCAGCTGCTGCTTAGTGTTGAAGGAAGGTAGTGACAGATTTTCTGTTGGTTCTTTTAGGGAGTCTACCCTCATTTCCACTTCCCTCTTCCTTGTTTGCTTCCCAGAAGTGGTAGATGTCTGTTAGCTGGAAAACACTAGAGGGCTACCGAGGTGTGGGAAGATGAAAATAGGGTGGATGGTTTGTGTGTACGTTGGGGATGGGCGAGGCAGGGGATTGAGGCCACAGAGCTTTGGAGCTGGACCAAAATTGTCTCGTGCTAAGAGGTCCATGGAAGATGGCCTGACCACTGAATTGGGAAGATGTCGATTGAGTCCACGAGCTTCCCATGCTGAAGGAAACAAAGCAGCTAGGCTGGGGTGGGGACAGAGTTTTGCAGATGCTCCACAAGCAAAAGGTGGACTGGATCATCTCTGGTTCTTGGAAGGGCAGTCACTTCATTTTGCTGGTCACAGAAGAAGGAAATGACCAAGCACCTATGGGAGAGGCCATCTCATTTGGAAGCTCCAGGAGGGGAAAAGGAGACTCTCTTCATTGCATGCCCAGTGCCCTGGGAACAGTGGATTTCACATGGACAGAGACAAAAGATTAGCGCATGAAAACTTCAGGGACATGTGGGTAGTGGAGGGATCTGTAAGCTAGTGGACAGTCCTTGGTTACTAGCTGTGTGACCTTGGAAAAGTCATCTTACTTACCTGAACCTCAGCATACAAAGATTTCAGTTGGGTACTGCAATAATTCCTATGCTAGGTACCTTGCAAGGTAGATGTATTTGTAAAGTCTATGTAAACTGTAAAGTACAATAAAAATATTAGGGTTTTTTGTTGTTGTTGTTTTGATGACTACTTGGACAATAGAAATCAGATACTGTTGAGGATTTTTTGTATACATGCATGAACAAACAAACTGGAGTGCTTGAAGTCCCTACAGTTTAATCATACTGAATCAATGCCTATATAAATAAATCTATGTAGTAATGATCACTTGTCTAAATGTGCTTTTTAATGGATTCATTGACTCTTCATGTGAGGGTAGGTGTATATGCATGCTCTCCAGAAAAACATGAGATTCCTGTGGGCAGAAATCAGATCTCTCCCTTTGCTGATGTTCTTTCAGGGTGTGCTATGAAGGACTGTGCTCTCAGCTGGAAGTCACTCCCTTGTTTGACCAATGAATTGGTTAGCAAACTAGGAGTAGGTATGGGCTTTCATGGACATAGAAATATGTTTGCTAGTTTCTTAATGTCTGTGACCTGCTTGTGAGGTCCCTGGAGTTGGCATCTATAGATATTGACTGTATGATAGCAGGAAACTCTATACAACATATTATGCTATTTGCTGGGATTCGCCCTGAATGTGGCTGAAAGGTAACATGTGGATCAAGATTCCTTTGCACCTCCTCCCCTAGTTAGTTTTGGCTTTGCTACCTCAAAATTAAGCGATCTTGAAAGAGTCACTTTGCTCTTTGATTCTTAGTTTGCTGATCTTTAAAATTGGAATACTAAGGGCTACCTCGCAACTGTTGTTTGGTTTGGAAATAGTATGTGTAAACACCCTGCCATGATGCCTGGAGCATTATAATGTGTAATAGACATTCTTCTCCCTATTGCTTTAGTACCAATACAGACACAATTCACGACTACATTTGCTAAGTACAAAAAACCAGCATTCCTGTTATCTGTTTCCTGCCCTGGAAGACAAAGGGCCATCCTTTTTATATATCTGCTGCTAGCTACATGGCTCATGCATCTGTTCCATTGTTCTCCATTTTTATAGCTCCTGAGGATATTACTTCTGCACTTCAGCAGTCCACAAAGAAACCACTTGAGGATTCTTTTGTCACATATCATCCATTCCTTATTTCATTCATCCATCAAATATTTATTAAGAACTCCTGTGTTTCAGGTGCTATGCTAGACATTGAGATGCTGCTAGGCCAACAGCACTGAGTTCAGAACATAAACATAAATTCTATAACTAATCCACTTCTAAACTCTACCCACAAAACATTGGTAATAAAGAAGGTTCCTATTGATCCTCTGTTTACTACCTCTAAGGGAGAATTTTTAACTCCATGCTGATGTTCAAGACACCCTTATTCCTTTTTAGATTCTCTCTTCTTTTCCAAAGCCAACAAAGACAAAGAGCTCACTGAAAGCAGAGTTGAAAGAAAGAAGCTCAGCAATGTAAGCTCTGCATCAGGGATCAGAAAACTTTTCCTGTAATGGGCCAGATAGTAAATATTTTAGGCTTTGTGAATTGTAGTTTCTGTTGTGGCTTCTCACGTCTGACATTATAGCATGAAAGCCACCACAGGCAATACATAAATGAATGAGCATGGCTATGAACCAATGAAATATTATTTATGAAAACAGGCAGGAAAATGAAAAACACTGGTGGGGAAAAAGTCAAAGGTTTTAATAAATGGAGAGATATACCATGTTCATAGATTAAAAGACTCAATATTGTTAAAATGTCAGTTCTTCCTAACTTGATCTGTAGATTCACCACCATTCCAATCAAAATCTCAGCAAGCTATTTTGTAGATATTGATAAGCTGATTCTAAAGTTTATATGCAAAGACAAAGGACCTCGATTAGGCAACACAATACTGAATAAGGGCACATTGGAGGATTCACAATACTTGATTTCAAGGCTTACTAAAAGGCTAGTCATCAAAGCTGTGTGGTATTGTTTGAAGAATAGAACAAAAGATCAATGGAACAGAATACAGAGCTGAGAAAAAGACTCAGAAATATAGTCAGCTGATCTTTGACAAGGGAGCAATGACAGTTCAGTGGAGAAAGGATAGTGTTTTCAACAAAAGGTGCCAGAAAAGAGATATCCTTATACAAAACTGAAGAAGAACCCAAGATCTGTATCTTACACCTTACACAAAAATTAAGTCTTGAGGAGCACCTGGGTGGCTCAGTCAGTTAAGTGTCCAGCTCTTGGTTTTGGCTTAGGTCATAATCTCATGGTTCATGAGTTCGAGCCCTGTATTAGATTGCACTGGCAGTGCGGAGCCTACTTGTGATTCTCTCTCTCCATCTCTCTCTGTCCTTCTCTGCTTCTTTCTCTCTTTTTCTCTAAAAATAAATAGATAAACTTAAAAAAAATTAAGTCTTGAAGAAAACATATAAGGAAATCTACATGATCTTGGCTTTGGTGATAAATTCTTAGATGAATCATCAATACCACAATCCATGAAAGCAAAGAATTGATCAAATTCATTAAAATTGAGAACTTCTGCTTTGAAAAAGACATTGTTAAGAGAATAAAAAGATAAGCCACAGACTGGAAGAAAATATTTGCAAAACACACATCTGCTAAAGGATTTGTATAAAAATATACAAAGAACTCTTAAAACTCAGCAATAAGAAAACAATCCAATTAATGAGTAAAAGATATGAACAGAACTTCATCAAATAAGGCATATAGATGGCAACTCAACACATAAAAAGAAATTCAATATGTCAATAAAGAATTAAAATTTAAAACAATAAAAATTTCTTCATATCTACTAAAATAACTAAAGTCCAAAAACTGAGGGTGCCTGGGTAGCTAAGTCAGTTGAGCGTCCAACTTCAGCTCAGGTCATGAGCTCCCCATTCATGGGTTCAAGCCCCATGTCAGGCTCTATGCTGACAGCTCAGAGACAGGAACCTGCTTCGAATTCTGTGTCGCCCTCTCTCTCTGCCCATGCCCCGCTCATGCTCTGTCTCTCTCTCTCTCTCAAAAATAAAAATAAACATTTAAAAAAATAATTAAAAAATAAAATCCAAAAACTGACAGTACCAACTTTTGACAAGGATAAAGATCAGCAGGGACTCTCATTTATTCCTGGTGGAGCTACAAAATAATACAGCCTCTTCGAAAAACAATTTGGCAGTTTCTGATCAAACTAAACATAATCTTACCCTACAGTTCAGCTATCACACTTCCAGGTATTTGCCCAACTGGGTTTGAAAACTTATGTCTACACAGAAATCTGCCTGTGCATAGCAGTTTTATTCATAATTGTCCCAAACTGGAAACAACCAAGAAGTTCTTTATAGGTAAATGGATAAGTAAACTATGGTATACTCATACACTGGAATATTATTTAGCAATAAAAAGAAATGAACCAGCAAGCCATCAAAAGACTGGATCAAAAGCATATTGTTAAGTGAAAGAAGACAGTCTGAAAAAGCCTAGCAAAGTATAAGATTTCAATTATATGATATTCTGGAAAAGGAAAACTACAGAGATGCTTAAACAGATGAGTGCTTCTCAGGAGTTCAGAGGGGAAAGACAGTTGAAGAAGTAGAACCCAGGAAATTGTTTAGGGTGGGGAAATTGTTCTGTAAGATACCATAATGATGAGTATGCGACATTAAACATTTATCAGAACCCATAGAATGTTATAGCACAGAAAGTAGTCTTGATACAATTTTTTAAAAATGACTTATGTATTTGGGGGAATCCTCAGAGAGAATGTAGAACACAGTAAAAGATCTCGATGTATTACATATGTAAGCACATAAATAACTGAAGTTGGGGAACAAAACACTGACCTAATTAACCTTGGAAATGACTGGAGTTTGCAAGACTACAGGACTAGGAGTTAAGAATTCTGAAGCCATAAGGCCTGTATGCCAGAATTGGACAATTAGGTTGATTGAGGGAGGATGAGGGAGGTTGATCCATTGTTGGAGTGGGAGATTATAAATAAATAGGGAGAGGAGGCCAGAAATAACCATGTGGTGATGCTTTAGAGACATCTATGTGGATGTCATATTTAGCTTAACATAGACATGGATGATCACATCTAGAAATATTTGTAGATACATGTGTATGCACAGGTTAGTATACATGCATATGTCTCCTTGTTCTGTCAATTGAGGGAACCAAGACACCATGACACCCAGAAACAATGAGCACATCTAGTGCCTGGATCTTGGTTTCTATACCAAGATCTTCTCCAATAAAAAGACAAAGCCAGGGATCTTTGGAGAAATGGCTAATTCTATGGAGACAGGAAATATACAAAGTGGTTCTGGAACATCCTATAGTGCCAGGATGTAAGAAAATTTTAAAAAACAAAACCGCAACAGCAAAAAAAACCACAAAACAAACACCCCACAATGATGGGAGTATGTTAAAGGGATACAGGAACTATCTGAAAGTTGGTTGGGCAAGAAAATTAAGTAGTGTATATATAGTAGTATACTATATATATATAGTATATACACTACTGTATATACTGTATATACTCTATATATATATACAGTAGTATATACATACAGTAGTGTATATATATAGTAATATACATATAGTAGTATATATATAGTAGTATACTATATATAGTATATATACAGTAGTGTCTATATATAGACAGTAGTGTATATATGTGTATGCATGTGTGTGTGTATATATATATATATATATATACATATATCCCAGAATATAAAATAAATACCCATGAGTTCTTAATGACATAAATAAGCAATCAGATGAATAAATGGAGAACAGGCAAATGTCTTGTGCAGATTTCCAAATAAAAATAACTTCTTATTTATTTATTTATCTGAGAGAGAGAAAGAGAGAGCAAGCAGGAGAGTGACAGACAGAGAGGGGGACAGGGGATCCGAAGCAGGCTCTGTGTAGACAGCAGAGAGCCTGATGTGGGGCTCAAACTCACGAACCGTGAGATCATGACTTGAGCTGAAGGCAGATGTTTAACCGACTGGGCCACCCAGTTGCTCCTGAAATAACTTCTGTAGCTACTCCATCTTAGATGTGGGTCGTGCATAATGATTTTCTTCCAAAGATTACGGTATGGAAAGGGAGGAGGAAAAGAGTGTTACAGTGGATAACCCTAGCGATTCCTGCCTCAGTTAGGTGAGCCCGATTAACCTCAGCAGTGATGAATCTTGTTGATCCCATGGGTACTTGACATGATATGATGAGAATAGCACTTGATATCTGTGGGCTTCCTTTCCAAAACATATTATCCGGTCTATTCATTAAAAAAAATAATAAAAAAAAAATCAAACAAATCCCTACTGAGGGACATTCAACAAAATTCTGGACCAGTGTCCCTTAAAACTGTCAAAGTCCCCAAAAACACAGGTAATTTGAGAAATTATCACAGCCAAGAGGAGTCTAAGGAGACATGATGGCTAAATACAATATGAGATCCTGAACGAGATCCTGGACCAGAAAAAGGATATTAAGAGAAACAGGATATTTGAAGTATGGCCTTAAGTTGCTAATGATTTACTAATACTTGTTCATTAACTATGACAAATGTACATGCTGATGCAAGATGTTAATAATAGGAGAATAACTGGGTGTAGGATATACAAGGAATTTCCGAGAATGATTTCAAAAGTCTAAAATTATTCCTAAATAAAAAGTTTACTAAAAATTAATACAGGGGGCCGTCTGGATTTTGTCCACAGGTTGCAATTTGCTGACTCTTGCCCTAGAAAAATGCTTTCAAACCTGACTACTTATTACCACCGCTAGAAGAACTTTCTAAGAACCTTAATTTTTTAAATAGGTAATTTAGATATTCCAGAAATTAAGACAGTATCCAAAGCCTCTATACAACCCATGTCCCCAAGCATTTGTCATCCTTTGCGCCTTACAGTTACCACTTTCACTATGTTCTTGCGTACTCTTCCAGTCTTCATTTATGAAGACACAAACAATATGAAAGTATATTCTTGATTTTTTCCCCATTTTGTAGTAACTATTCTGACTATTGCTTTTTTTTCATTGTATATACCCCAGACATTTTCAATATCTGTGCAGAGAGATCTACAGAATCAGAAGCAGGCTCCACGTTCTGAGCTGTCAGCACAGAGCCTGACGCGGGGCTTGAACTCATGAACTGTGTGATCATGACCTGAGCCGAAGTCAGATGCTTAACCGACTGAGCCACTCAGGCGCCCACATTCTTTTTTAACAGATGCATAATATTCTAGGTTGCGATTGTACCAGACTCTATTTAATGCATCTCTTCTAGATAAACATTAGGCTTGTCTCCAATCTTTGCTATTACAAATTATGCAGTGTGAATAATCCTGTACAGATGGATGTATAAACTTGTGGAGGAATATCTTGGGTGCCTACAGCCTACTTTAAACCAAGTAAGTCAGAAATTCGGTGGGGAGGTCCTGGCCATCCTCGTTTTTTCAAAGTCCTCCAGGTAATCCTAATATGTAGCCAAGAATGAGCTGTTCAAACACATCCTTTAAAGTAAGGGGGCGGTAGGGGACACTTTCAGATTTTCCATGTGGAACAATGGTCCTCAAGGCTGGCTACCTATCAGAATCATCGAAGAGCTATTTAAAAATACCCATGCACAAGGCTTACCCCCAGAAAAAAAGAGAATCATAATCAGTGGGGTTAGAGACCCAGCACAACTCTGTAAAGCTTCCTCTGTTGAATCTAATGCATAGTCAGGGTTAAAAGCCACCACGCTGTGGGGAAATGCACCTTGTTAAGAGAAAGGAGTTGTTTTTGAAGTCAGACCCCTCTCTACCTGTGCTTCTTGGCTGAGATCTTCCACTCACTTCCCATCTGTCCATTCCCCTCCCTGGCTTTGTCTCAGAGAGTAATTTGGAGGTAGATCTAGTACAGAGGATGGATGGTGTGTCATGGTGAGTGCCCCCGCTGTGAGGGTGGGGTGCTAGGCTTGTCCAGCCCACAGGTAGCATGAATATGAAGGAGACGCCTGCTGCCAGAGAACCCGCATCACTGCCCATCCGTGAGCTTCCAGATTAATATTTTGCCAGCCTTTGATGAACTTTTGTTTCCTTCCGGCAGCCTCTCTTTCCCATCAGCAGAACTGTGGTGAGTGATGGGGCCATTGGTGTATAAACTGAAACTTCTCTCTTTTGTCATCTTTACTCGATTTCAGCGAGTTGGCTTGAAATCCAAGACATGACATACTTTGGGCGTTGCTTCCTCATTGTGTCATGGAGAAGGACATATTTTCAAAAGAGAAACAAGGAAATACCCCTTAATAATTATGTGTTGAGTGCTTAACTCATAAAACCCTTGCCCCAAATGTATGCTATTTTATCATCCTCCTTTTACAGTGGGAAACTGAGGCCCAAGGAGGTTAAGAAATTTGTTCAAAGTACCACAGCAGTTTCAACGCAAATGGATCTCAAAACCTGGGGTACAAGGCTCCCAAACCCAAGTTCTATGCTGTACCATCTTCTTCTAATAGGAGCTGAAAATTTTCTCCTCGCTTCTGTGAGCTATCCGAAGCCTATAGTATATTCTTGACAGTTGCCATCTTTTTTTTTTAAATTTATTTCTTTTTTTTTGGTTTGTTTTTTTTTAAATGTTTTATTTATTTCTGAGAGAGAGAGAGAGAGACAGTGTGAGCAGGGGAGGGTCAGAGAGAGAGGGAGACACAGAACCTGAAACAAACTCCAGGCTCTGAGCTAGCTGTCAGCACAGAGCCCAACACGAGGCTCGAACCCACAAACCATGAGATCATAACCTGAGCTGAAGTCGGATGCTTAACCAACTGAGCCACCCAGGCACCCCTCAGTTGCCATCTTTGATGGAACCCAAAATGTAGGCCTTCACCTTGGGGAGAAATAAGAGTTGGGATGCCTGGGTGGCTTAGTCGGTTAAGTGTCTGACCCATGATTTCAGCTCAGGTCATGATCTCATGGTTTCATGTGATCGAGGTCCACTATAGGCTCCCCACTGAATGTGAAGCCGGCTTAAGATTCTCTTTCTCCCTCTCTCTGCCCCTCTGCTGCTTGTCTTTCCTTCCCTCCCTCCCTCCATTCCTCCCTCCCTCTCTCTCAAAATAAACACGTGAACTTTAAGGAAAACAATAATCTGCTGTTATTCCAAGATGAACTTTCTACAGGAGGCAAAAAGGATTGTTTTCATCTCCAATAAAGCCATAATGATTTTTCATGGCGTTGTACCCGAAAGTTCTTTGTAAAGTTCCTCCTGAAACACTGCAAGTACCACCTGCCCTAGCACTGTTAGAATAATCTTTATAGTTACCAGGTGCATAGAAGTGTTACCCCCATTGCCTCATTTAATCCTCATTCCACCCTATTCAATAAACAAACTGGGCCCCAAGAACTTAAATAACTTGTCCAACCTCACGTCGCTGGGAAGTGGTACGGCCAGGTTCAAATTCAAGTCTCGCTTGACACCAACATCTGTGCTCGGCCCAGCGTGTTTTCTAGGGAAACGTTCTCTTCACGCGTGGTGCACCTTGCATCTTTCCACCTTCCTCTCACTCACTACCCCTAAGGACATCCAAAAGTTTTAAGTCTTTTTCTGTTTCTTCTCCTACCCGAGCCAGAAAGCATTAGGCCATGGCGGATAGATTGATAGACAGCTAAGCCCTGCCTTCCCCAATCAGAGCCAGAATTCCAGACCTCAGAACTGGGGCAAGGGGCTGGAGTGAGAACCCAAGGGTTAATATTGCTATAGTGGGAAAGTTATCTGCCTGTTGTACACAGCTTCCCAGCACTACAGAAGGGGCTATTAGCATGCCAATGTACTTTGCCTCTTGCTTTTTAATGTTTTACTTCTCTTAATTGCTGAAACCGGTTGTAATTTCTGAGCACTGCTGGCTTCAGGGAAGCAGTTTCCTCTAAAGGGATCCATCATTGCACCTGGAAAGATTTTTGAATTCTAATTTTATTAACCAGTGGGTGAGGCACGTTCTCTCTCTCTTTTTTCCCCCCCCAAAAGCGGTAGGGGGTGGGGGTGGGGTCCAGTTGAGAAACCTTCTCGTTTTGCCTTAGTTTGGTTTGGTGCTTGGTTTCTCCTGAATTCCTTGGTTTCGATATTTGACATCTGATATTTGATGAAGATAAGAGAGAGCTTATTAAAAGATTTCGGGCCCCCGGTTATGACTTTGCAACGAGGAATTTTTCTGAATGCTGCTTGGACTGGAGCCTCGTCTGCTCTTTCAGAAGGGTTCTGGACGAGTACATTACTTCTGGGGGTGCTCTCTGATGCCGAAACTACTTCGCATGTAGCAGGAATGGCTGGGGAGTCTCTGTCGCGCTAAGACCCGTGTTAGACCAAGCAAGACACTCTCAGCCAGTCTAAGGAATAATTTCCTCTCTCTCTTCATCCACACAAACATCCCAACCGGGAAACCAAGCGTGGGCTCCACAAAACAAGTCAATCTTGTAGACCTTCCGCAGATGCCGCTGCTGCTCAAGCCGTCACATCCTGGAAGTATTTTACTAGGGAACTCTTGGAGGTGACTAGCCTGACCTGGCATTTCTTTACGGTTGAAAAGCAGCCTTCTTGAGCCTGCAACCTCAGGAGAGGTAATCACTGGATCCTGCACATCCAGGACCACTGTCTGCAGGGGTGGGTACCGGAGAGAAGGTGAAAGCAAGGGAAATGGCATCTTATGTGGGGAAGGAAGCAATTCCCACCCTAACCCACTCAGTGCAAAAGGTCAATAAAAATACAGATTTACCTCTGCGGAATGACATACATCTTCTTGCCGTGTACAGTATACAAAGGATCATTAGGGTCTTTCATGGGCAGCTCTTTATCCAGGCTTTGTTATTTAACTTGCAACTGAATTCCGAGTTTCTGGGATTGCCAAGTGCGATGAGAAATGATGGAGAGCCATGATCACGTGTCTGGTTGAATGAAAGGGTGATGTATCCACAACCTCAACGGCTAGGGCAAGCCCGCCGGGTGTTCATTTGCTTGTCTTCCCCGGGCACGCCTCTCTGTATCCCATGAAGCCCTCCCTGCACTGTGTGTTGATGAACGCACAGAAGAGAAAACCACAACAGAAAACAGATCGCGGGCTTGCCCGTTGATTTATTTGTGGACACATTTTCAGGGCTGGGGCATGGCGGTGTCTGAATGGGCTGAAGTTAAAGCAAACAAAGGCTGTGGCGGAGCTGAGTTCTGGAAGGAGCTCTGGAAGAAACCAAAGAGAAGACAAGAGGCGTGTGCTCCCAGGTCAAGGAGACTAGAAGACCATGAGGGAGTAAAGTGACATTAGTCCACTGTATCAAGGCTCACCTTTTTCTATATCTTTTCAGTGGTAGTTGGGAGGAGGAAGCCTGTCTGTCCCCTTTCTGAGCACCTGGTTGAAGAAGGCACTTTCCATTCACTGAGGCTGCTTACGGATCTGTGGTGCTAAGTTTTATCTCCTTTTTGCATTAAAAAGAAACTGAGGTTCAGAGAGTCCCACCGTATGCTCCAGGGCACAAGACCACGGCCACGACATCACCAACACCACCAGAAGAGTGGCAGAGCCAGGGCTCATACCAGTTCTCCCAGATTCCAAAACGTTCCCCTCCACACCACCTGCCCACTGCCAGGACCTGCCCGAACCTTCCATTTACCTGGCAGAGCCTCAGAGTAGATGTGGCAGTGGGGAGGGCCTCCTAGAAGGTGGACTTGGTCACAAGTGGCCTCGCTCTGTCCCCAGCCGCCCACCAGCCCTTCCCCTCCCCACCAATTTCACCTTGTTTCCTTTGGAGAAAACATGACTTTAGCCATTGATGGAACTCTGAGGTCAACAATACACCCATTGCAAGCACACCCCACCCTTTCCCCAGACCAAGCTCTAAGGCTGGCCATCCCCTCCTATCTCCTATCCCCCCACCCCACCTGCCTTGACCATTCTTAGTGGGGAGAGCTTTCTGCATGACAATGTCTGGTCCCTCCTGCCCTGAGCTGCCCTTTTGCTATTAGCACCTAATGAAAATGTAACCGTATTTAACCCCCCACAGTCCCAGATTAGCCGGAGAGAGCCCAAGTGGGTTTAATTCCTTTGTATGATAAGCATCCCTCTCTCCATTTGGACGGTCCAGCCCCTTCTCCCTGGAGAGGACGCAGAGCTGTGTAGGGCAGGCTCGGACCTCTCAGCTGTCCGGGCACAATGGGGAAAGTATCTTTTGTGGCATTAACGGCTTTGGGGAGGGGAGAGGGGAGGGTACGGGCTGGTGGGGAGGGGTGCAGTTGAAGAGGAGGAGAACAATGTGTGAGAAGCTGAGGCTGTGGGTTTCCCACACGGACCAATATGTCCCCCCCACCCCCCTCTGGGAGAAGCAGATCTGCAGCGACCAGCCCACAGCTGATCCCGCCTTGATTGGCTTTTTTTCCCATTGTGCTCTCTAGGGACGAAAATCCTTTTGTGGCGTGAAAAGAGAGGCGTTCCTGCAGTCCCCTCCCTCGAACTGATTGGCTATGTCACAAGATGGCCAAATCCACCCGGATTAATGTGCGGCCGACCCCGGCCCAGAGTGAGGATGTCTGAGTCCGCCCCTTCGGGCCAGCGTGTCTGCTGCCCTGGGAGCAGGGAAGGGGGACCCGGAGGGGCAGGCCACCACCTTCTTCATATTTATTATTCTCCCCACCCCCCAGCCCTGCGGGGATGTTTATTCATGGGCCACATCTGCTGGCTGGCAGGCGACTAGTCTCTTGTTAGAATGCCTGGAGTCCCCAAGGAGCCAGGAAAACGGGACACATTCCTTAGGACCTGCCTCTTCACTTTGCTCACATCCCCTTTTGGCTTTTGAACCCACCTGTAATCTCAGCCCTCCCCACTGCCCAGCAGCCAGCCTTTACCTGCCCCCAACTTCTCACCTGGGGACTCTGGGTTCCCTTAGCTGCCTCCTATATGCTCCGAGGTGGACCGGAAGGAGAACACCTTCTCTCTGCCCTTTGCCCGTCTGTTGCTTCCACCTGAATCTCATTTCCCCGTGTGGCTTCTTGTAGAAACAAATGCCAAGGCTTTAAAATCCAGCTCAGAATTCTGTCTCGCTGACTCTCTTAATCTGAAGAACACTTTTCTTTCCCTGACTTCTCATAGGTATGCAGTAAAGCCTTGGTGTGCGAGGGTAATTTGTCCCAGAAACATGCTCGTAATCCAAAGCACTTGTATATCAAAGCGGATTTCCCCGTAGGTAATAATGGAAACTCAGGTGATTCATTCCACAACCGCAAAATATTCATATAAAAGTAATTACAATACTGTCATATAATACAAAATAATAAAGGAAATACAAAATGTAAAGAAAAATAAATTAACCTGCACTTACCTTTGCAAACCTTCATGACTGGTGTGAGGGAAACTAGACAGAGGAGGGCTATTGTGTAGGATGACTTTCACTCTCACTAACAGAAGGACTGTTATCTGTTGGCTCAGCGGAACCTTTTTCTGCGTGGGGGTCATTGTATACGCTCGCACGGATGTTGACTGCAGTGCAGTATTAATAAACTCTTCTCATATGCTGTATTTAGCGTAACCGGCAATTAGGCAGCAGAGGAAAGGGTCTCTATCTGCAGGTGGCCTGACCTAGAAGGAAGCAAAGCATTCCTGAGCTCACTCTTGTCTGGAAAAGCAAAGGACTGTCCATGGGTGCTTTGAAGTGACAAAAATACACTAGTGCCAGTTGTGGGCACCTTCCAACGTTCTGAAAAATCACTGATTCTGCCAAATACCGGGGCCTGAGACCGAGCATGGGAGACAATCCCCCACAATCCCCCAGAGAGACAGAGAGAGAATCACCATTGGCTCATTTGTGATCCTGTGACGTTTGGGGTCACATACTACTTGCATTGCAAGACATCATTCGTTTATCAAGTTAAAATTTATTAGAAATGTTTGCCCGCCTTAGAGAGCCCTCGCAGAACAAGTTACTCACAATCCAAAGTTTTACTATATATTTTTTACCTCTTTCATTGTGCTTACCATTCTCTACCATAAGTAACCATGACTCCTGGTGCAGACAGGAGTCTGCAGGGTCCTGGAGGACAGGGTTTGGCTCGGTTTACCTTTGTCACGTCACCTGTCCCCATCCAGTGTTGATTCCTAGTGTGTGTGCATGGTGGGAGTCACCCCTCAGCTGGGGCGGAACGAGCGAACAATTGCAGGCTGGACCCCAGGGCTTGGACCTCTCTGTCAGACCCACGGTGGGTACTGGGACTATTCTGGAAAGCATGCGATTGCCTTTTCCCCCATTTGACAGTGACACAAGTCTGCTTCAACGTCGCTTTCCATTCGTCTGTCCCATACGTGGTTTTAGCAGTAGTGTGCGTTGCTGCTTGACATTTCCAAAGATGAGATGCGAGGGAAGTCGGAAGACCTCGACACGAAGAGGATGGGGAGACCCCAGATGTGGGGGGACAGGACGCTCCATCGAGCCCCCCCAGCTCCGTGTGTGTGTAGGACCAGCTCCTTGGCAGTCAGGCTCGTAACTACTTTCACGCTGAGAGCTGGGAACATCTTTGCTGTTTTCTATTGTAATCAATATTGGTTTGGGGAACGGGGATGGCTTCTGACATACTTAAAAATATGGGCAAGGGGGGAGAATAGGGGGTAAAATGAGGGAAATTACAGTGTTTTTATGGACAAGCTGGGTGAAACCTTTACAGGGTTTAAGTGAAGAGGTACTAGCATACCAGGTTGTGTTGGAGCTATACGATTTTAGCAGCGCTCACTTTCAAGAATTCAGATTAGACAGTGGCTAGTTCTAGATGTGAATGAAAAGTATGTCAAGGAGATCCTGGCAAGGGGTGGGTGTGGCTTCTAAGCAGGATGATAAATAGGACATCTTTCAGATATGAAGTGGAGGGACTAGAAGAAATCAGATAATTGGACTGTGACTGGCCCAGGGACACTCTTACCTCCAAGCACTGCTTAAAAGTTGCTCCATGGTATCAGTCATTCACACATTAGGATGAACTACTTTTGATCACATTGCCATTCTTTTAAATCTTAGCTGATATCACCTGCCCTAGGTAATGGGAACTTGATTACCAGGAACAGATGAGGGAAGGGGGGAAATGAAGGCTAATAAAGCCTTAAGATCCTCCAAGAAAGGATCCTAGGAGGGAGAAAAATGCAGAAAGGGAGAGGTGTGATTTTTCAACCAAACTCTACCTCCTCGGAAAAAAGAAAATGAATAATATGAGTAATGAGTAATAGTTTCCACCCCTTTGTTCCCATAACCATGCAGTAATAGTTATTGTGGCAAATTGTATCCTTAAAGGTTAAAGAAGGGGACCTAAGAACCAAAACCACCTGTTCAAAAGGAAAGAACAAAAAACCCACATGAGTTCTTAGCTCCAATTGAGCTTGACAAAATACTATTTGGAATACAGTCCATTCCCAAGTAGGGATCAGTGCATGAGATAGGGCATGGGGGCTGAAGTCAGGGGAGGGGGTGGGCATGGAGAAAGTGACCACGCCTCTGAGGGTATCTGACCCCCCGCCCCCCGATGGAATCAGAATCCCAGGGGGTTATACGTACCTCACACTCCAGTGTGTCTTCCAAAGGAGACTCGTGGCAATGACCTGGAGTGTGTCAAGTAAAATGCAAGCCTGGGTCCCCACTCAAAACCTGCCTCTTGAGAATTTGGAAATGGGAGGGCCCTGGGAATCTGCATTTTAACAAATACCCAGGTGATCCCTATGCACACACAAGTTTGAGAACAATCAGGCCAAGCAGAAGGGCTGCGTCCAAACCCTCCATGGCTCCTCAGAACCCACCGTGGTACCCACCACCCCCCTGAGAAGATGATAAGCTGACGGGAAGCCGACCCACGATCTCAGAGTTAAGCAGCAGTGGGGGTGATTAACACTTAAAATGGAAAAAAAAAAAAAACCACACTTTGCATTCAATTAATTAGAGCCTACTTATTATTATTATTTTTAAGAAGACTGGCTTTCATAGAGAAATGTTAATGTTTGAACATGGAGATTCACCTTCCAACGCACAAAAGGTTCAAAGGTAGCTTTGTGAAAGTGATGGGATAATGGAAATTTTGAGACTTTTCTTTTTAAAGATAAAATGTTCGTCTCTGCATTGAAAGTCCCTGGTTGCCGACTAAAGGTTGAGCGCCTCTCAGTAGGCTCATCAAACTTCTATGTGTTTGTTATCCGCTTACCTGCATCAATGCACAAATAACGCATGTATTTATTCTTAGCTTTCTAAGAACTCAAACTTTGAGACACACTTTAGTCTGAGGGAATGTTGCACCAATCGGGCATTACTCTGGATATTTATGCCTCCGTTTCAAACCGGGTTGAACTGAGCTTAGAGCAGCTGTAGAGAAGATGGCCCTGGGAATATGTTAGGAAACAAATCTCAGACGGGTTTCAGTTTATCAAAAGGAAGCGTTGAAATTGGTATTGTTTCCCTCAATTTAATTAGATAGCTATTTTATACTCAAATATATATATATATATATTTTTTTTTTTAAAGAAGAAGAAACATCCGTAGCTCTGGTTCTAGTTTTAAGAAAATCTGCCACGTTTTATAAAGGGCCAGTTAATTAGAGCTGAGTTAGGGATGTCATAATGAATTACTTCCCAGTAAGGTGCATGGGTTGGGAACAGCCTCTTAGCACAGAATTTACAACCTCTCGGGACCAAAACGTAGTTTGTTACAATGTTCTTTGGCTCAATGTCTTAGAACAATAGTACCGAGTACAAAAACCATACATATCAAAGTTGCTTTATGAAAATCTATAAATTTTCCTATTAGTTTATGTTTACCACAGTTACACACACGGTCCTTTGCCTTTTTATTAAGGTGTAATAATATCCCTATAGAATAGTGCTCAAATTACAAAGGCGAGCGGCTTGATGAATTTTACGAGCCGAGCACACCTTTGTAACCAGCACTCGGATTAAGAAACAGAAACTTAGAAGCCCCTTAAGGCTTCCTTCCAGGGACCCCAAACTCCTTCCCACCCAGGGAAGCCCTTATCTTGACTTTGAACGCCATCAGTTTGCATGGCTTATTTCTGAACCTTCTATAAATGAGATCACACAGCACGTGTGATTTTGTCTCAGGCTCCTTGTCATCCAGTCTGATTGTTGCAGAAAGTCATAGACTGTTTATTCTCATTGTGGTAAAATATCCCATTGTGTGAAAATACCACAATTTATTTTTCCATTCTGCCGTGGATGGACATTTGGCTAGGTTCCAGGTTGGGTTGTTATAACTGGAACATGCATACAGTTTAAAGAGTCAAAAGGGGGTCGACAGAGCAGGCAAGATCAGTACACTTTCTAATTGATAATATCCTATCGTATTTTTGAAATATGATGCTAAAAAAAAAAAAAAAGCACTCCCAAGTTGTAAACGTGTCATTGTACTCTGGGAAACAAACAGAAATCGCCCCCATCTCCGGAGCTTATAATCTACCATAGGCAAGAACGGTAGGGTGAAAAAACGCATAGATGTTGCAGAACTATTGAACAGGCACAAGATGACGACATAAGGGTAGTTTATTGAAAATGCTCGCAATTTGCACGTGTAAATTTTATTTCAAAGCTAGTAACATGCTTTTGTACTACCAGTACCTCTAAAGGGTTTTACTTGCCCTTGGCCCGGGTTGCCCTGCGAGCCCAGTACCGCTGTGCCTCATGAGAACTGAGGGCTGGGCTCTCCCTTCCCTTCTCACGTCTCCGAAGCCGATGCTCTCTCATTTCTGTTTTGCTGATAGATCTGCTTCCCAAGCCCTCTGCCAAGTTGCTTTGCTGTGTGTGCTTGTAGCTTCTGCTGCGCCATAACATTGTACCCATGACCGTGGCTGGCCCCGTGCTGACCCAGCCTAGACTCCGCTTTTTTGCCTCCTCACTCAACTCCATCTGCTAACTAGAGCCACAGCTCGCTCTCTGTGTCCTAATCCCCAAGCCCTCAAAGGTGGAACCTGCCTGGCCCGGCTCCTCTTGTGTTCCCTTGGTGAGTTGTATTGGTCCCCTGTGCGTCAGGGGAGGCGATCAGCTATTATTTGGATGGTGGGTCCAGATGATCTGCCTGCCTGTCAAGTGGGGTGAAATCGGCTGGGTTTTGTTTTTTCTTAATGATGTGTTGTCAAATTAACTAACATACCGTGTATGCAACGTGCTCTTGGTTTTAGGGGTAGATTCCCGTGATGCATCGCTTATATACAGCACCCAGTGCTCATCCCAACAAGTGCCCTCCTCAGTGCCCATCGCCCATTTTGCCCTCTCCCCCCTCAGCTCCCCCACCCTCACTTTGTTCTCTGTATTTTAGAGTCTCTTATGGTTTGCCTGCCTCTCTGTTCGAATCTGTTTTTCCCCTTCCCTTCCCCTGTGGTCTTCTGTTAAGTTTCTCAAGTTCCACTTATGAGTGAAAACATATGATACCTGTCTTTCGCTGACTGACTTGTTTCACTCAGTATAAATACCCTCCGGTTCCATCCATGTGGTTGCAAATGGCAGGATTTCATTCTTTCTCATTGCCAAGTAGTATTCCAGTGTATATATAAACCACATCTTCTTTATCCATTCATCCGTTGATGGACATTTGGGCTCTTTGGAATTGGCTAAGTTTCAAATTCCCTTCCAATGTGGACACTCTGTGAGTCCCAGAATGATGGCCTCATCCAGTCCTGTCTCTGGCACGGGCATCAAAAACTTCTTTTGGAACATTCTACCCACTGTCCGGAGAGAACTTCATTGTCATTCACCATTATCATTATCATTAATTTTGATATTGATGCTCCACGATTCATTCACTACTTTTACATTTTTATCTAAATGCAACATTCCCTTTCAGGCCAGAAACAAAAAGCAAAATGCTCAAGTGCACACAAGGGGTGATTGGTGCTCATGAGGGTAGTTACTCTAAAGAGTCTTCACTAAGCCCTATTTGGACTGGAGCCAGGGAAACGATTTCAGGTCCCCGTGTCCCCTCGGGGCCTAGCTCCAAAATAATGGCACTGCCCAAAGAGGAACAAATGTGTTCCTGGATCTAACTGAACTGTGTGTGTCCCTTTTTTATGGAGAAGATATTGTGTGATTTACAACATTGGTTCTTAATAGTATTTTAAGTATATGTACGAATATACATGTATGTGAATATACATGACATATATACATACATGATACATGTGTATAATTAAATAGGATGCCAAATACACAGATACATATATATGTGTATTGTGTATATATGTGTATATATGTGTATATAATATAGCATATAATCATATTAATATATACATTATTATGTTATATTAATATATGATTTATTGATATATATCTTATAGTTTATTATAGTGATCGTTAATATTAATTCTATTAATATATAATTTTGCACAAAAACAAAGTGGTTCTCTGACCCAGTGTGATGGCCACCTCGTTTAATTCCTGGAATGTTGGGACTAAAAGGGATCTATCTCTTTGCTTTTCTTCCTTTTTTTTTTTGTTTTATTTACTTCTGAGAGAGAGAGACAGCATAAGCAGGGGAGGGGCAGAGACAGTGGAAGACACAGAACCTGAGGCAGGCTCCAGGCTCTGAGCTGGATGTCAGCACAGAGCCCAACGCGGGGCTCGAACCCACGAACCGTGAGATCATTATCTGAGCCAAAGTCGGAGCTTAACTGACCGAGGGGACCTAACTTAACTGAGGGGAGCCACCCAGGCACCCCTCTCTTTGCTTTTCTAAAGAGAAAGTGAAGTGTAGAGAGGAAAGCTGACTTGTCCAAGGTCACAGAACAAGCAAGTAAAACCAGGAAGAACTCTGGCTTCCTGATCCATCAATGATCTGCCCCTTGGGTTTCTCCTCCATCATGGCTTCCCTTCCGCAGTGGGACAGGGTGGGCTGAACTCGCGATCGGGCAGAAAGAACAGGTGCCATGCTCCCCCAGGACGGTGTGGGCTGGAGAAACCCACCGAAGGGGACTGTGGACAGGGTGTCTCTCGCCCTCTGGAGGAGTGGGCATGTCTGGGGTGCTCAACGGTCAGGCTCTGAGAGGGGGACCAGCTGGCACACCATGACATGAAGGCAGAAACAAAGTATTTGTTTCCATTCTGTATCCTCAGTGCCTGAATGCTTGGAGCGAACTAGAGTCCCAATCATGTCTGCTAAATCAACTTTCTTATTTAATTAGCTTTCACATATAAATGACTCCGGCGTGGGTTTATATTTTAAACTGTCACCTGTCAGCCATGCTTTGGCGTCGACGAACGAATGAAATGTTCAGGGAGCAGACTTTCTCCCAGGGAGAGAGAGACAATGTGAAATCACTGGGTTCTGGGAAATGGGGAGTGCGGACAGGTTCCGACCAGGAAGACACTAATAACAAGGGCAAGTGCAGTGTGTTTCACAATCTGCACCTGGACTGCCCCGCCCCCAGGGCCCTGGTGCCCATGAGAGAGGCGTCTCCCAGGGGCTAAGCCAGTGCCCGGCAGGTGATCCTTCCTGGGTATTTGTCCATTTCCTATTTCCCCTGAGTCACTAGATGTTTCTTTTCTTTCCCTTACTGGCTTTAATGTCATAATTAAGACGCACTTTTCAAGCCTAGCCTTCTTATCTATGGAACAGTGGTTATGGCCACAGATCGTAACCCCCAGCACCCTGGCTGTGGTCTGCTGGCCCACTGGTTCCTTCAGCCTGTTCCTTAGTTTACCCAATAGTCTTACCCTTTTTCAGTGTCTCCTTGTGCCAGGCTCCATATTCATGTTCTATTTCATCTCCTTCCCATGACAGCCATATGTAAAGAGTAGGTACTTGTTTCCACACCTTATAGGTGAGGAAATTGAGCTTTCCTATCGAGTGGCAGAACTTGAATTCAGAATCTCTGTTGTCTGATTTTAAAGTCCTGGCTCTTTGAACAACACCACATATTATCTTGCCCTGTGAGGTCTTCAGCTCTACACCCTCCAAACACCATGAACATGTCATTGGCGGATTTTCAACCATCGAGTCTTACTCAGATCTGTTATTCATCCTTCTTTCCAGGCTTCACACATCCTCACATCCCCAGCATCAGGCCACTTGGGACACACCTCTTCTCTCCTGCCAGTCATTAAGGTGCGTCAGTAATTTTTGATGTCTTTTCTTGGCATCCACCAACATCAACTTGAAAGTTGGGGCATCTGGATGGTTCAGTATTGAGCATCTGACTCTTGATTTTGGCTTAAGTCATGATTTTGTGGTTCATAAGATCAAGACCCTCATTGGGCTTTGTGCTGACAGCATGGAGTCTGCTTGGAATTCTCTCTCTCTCTCTCTCTCTGCTCCTTCCCTGCTCTCTCTCTCTCTCTCTCTCAAAATAAATAAACTTAAAAGAAGTCTCTCTAGTTTCAAGAGCTGAGCTGACATTTTAAATTTATTTTTAATGAATTTTTTTGTTTATTTTGAGAGAGAGAGAGAGAGCAGGGGAGGGGCAGAGAGAGAGAGAGAGAGAGAGAGAGAATCTCAAGCAGACTCCAAACAGCCAGCACAGAGCCCAGTGTGGGGTTTGATCTCACAAACTGAGATCATGGCCTGAGCTGATATCAAGAGTTGGACACTTAACTGACTGAGCCACCCAGGTGCCCCTGAGCTGACATTTAAACATGAAATCTAGGAAAAGGGCTCTGATAATACTCTGATGTCATTGGGTGAGAGTGAGTTGTGGGTGGAGAAAATCTTGATTTGGGATGAGCTTGTCATTCATTCATTCATTCTCCACTCATTCCTTCAGGCCAGCATCACTGAAGATACCAATAACTTCAGAACACAGTGCTTGCTCCTGGGTCAAGGCCCCCCAGTCCCCAGCCCAACAACCCTGTGTAGGACGCACACACAGAAGAACTGAAAAGGACTTTGGAGGAAAGTGTAAAGGCCACCAACCACATTCTTGCCACCACGGTCTTGATCACTAGTGTTAGATGAACCTTCATTCGACAAATCCCCTTCTCTCTTTTAGTGCTCTGCCTCCGATCCAGAGACAAATGGTGATAAGCTAAAATCAGACGTGTACTCCAGCTTAGGAAAGAAAAAGAACAGTGTTCAGGGTACGGAAGGTGCATCTTCTTTCCACCCCAGTTTACTTATTTCCAAGTGTTAAAAGGAATCAGTTACTGCATTACATAACCACATCATAATTCTTTTCTTTCCCTTCTTTTTCTTTTTTTTCTTTGGCTCATCTTCAGGCAGCTTTTCTTGTCGGTCAGTCCTGCCAGGATTCAAGCAGGTGTGAAGGGAGAATAAAGGATGGTCCAAAACAGGGCAAAGAAAGTGGCACCATTTCTGGGAGGCTGTTCACCAGGGACAGAGTGATTTGAGATCAGGGTTGGTAGCTAGCTTTATTCTCATGGAGGGAAGAGGTGAGGCACTGTCATTCACAGGACACACACATGGGTCAGACACTTCCATGCAGGTTTCTCCCGCAGATCCCCAAGCCATCAGTGAGATCGGTGCCCCCTCCAGACTTTCTCATATGGGGACACTGAGGCTCAGAGAGGCTAGGTGACTGGCCGAAGGTGCTCCGCCTGCATCAGTGGGACCACTTCTGCATCTGATTGGGCTGGCTGCTGCTCGCTTGCCCTTCACCCACCCCTGGGAAGGCTGTCCTCTGGTGGTGACGCCTCCATCTCCTTCCACCCTTCCGGAGCAGCGAGATGACAGAAGGAGAAAGGGGAAGTGGGGCACACCAAAGACTTTTAAATTTAGATGGGGCGTGCCATTGAGGGGAGGGAGCCCAGGAAACCTAGCGATCTGGTCCCGGGGGGCAGACAGACCTGGGCTCAAATCGTGACTGTCAGTATTTTCCTCTGTGTGCTGTTTATTTCTCCTCACTACAACAGGCATTAATGCTATGGCATTAATTGCAAGCAATGCTTAACACGTAAGAAGGGTCCTGTATTGGCAGGCGCTACCAGTTAGCAGGGTGTTTGCCGAGTCTGGACTCTGTGATGGATTGTCCCATCTTACGTACATACTTTTGAGAAAATCTTGGGACTACAGTGCATTTGGTGAACTCACCTGCGGAATGCACTCTTCTTCCTTAAGGAGCCTCTGCACTTGATAACCGAAGTATTTGGACCACTCTGCGGCAAAGGACTTCGTGATCCTTCTCGCTCTGGCTTTCAGATCTCAGGGCTGGATGAGAGACGGTCTGGGAGTCCAGCCACGCCTTCCTCTACCGTCTCCTTCGGAAAAGTGGAGCGGGGACCTGAGGATGCCGGCATATCCCCTTGTGGCTCCAGTGGGTGGAGGGCATGGGAGCAGGACACAGGGTGGACACACTTCCCCACGCCTGGCTCCAGGTGGGCTCATAAACGCCGACACCTCTCGCTGAGCTAACCCACAGATGCCAGCGTCGCTGCAGACACAGACAGAGGAGGGGACAGCCAGGACCCCCAGCTATGGCTGCAGGCTCCCCTCAGAGCTCAAACTCCCCAAATCCCCCTTGACACCCGACCAGCCAATGACTTTGACTCTTGGTAGAAAAATGAAAGGAAATAATTTTTTTAACATTTATTTACTTAAAAAAATTTTTTTAATGTTTATTTATTTTTGAGAGCTAGAGAGAGACAAAGAATGAGCAGGGGAAGGGCAGGGATAGAGGGAGACGCAGAATCTGAAGCAGGCTCCGGGCTCTGAGCCGTCAGCACAGAACCCGAGGCAGGGCTTGAACCCATGAACTGTGAGATTGTGACCTGAGCCGAAGTCAGACGATTAGCCAACTGAGCCACACAGGTGCCCCAATGTTTATTTATTTTTGAGACTGAGAGAGAGAGAGAGAAAGAGAGAGAGCAGGGGAGGAGAAGAGAGAGAGGAGGACATAGAATCCGAAGCTCCAGGCTCTGAGCTGTCTGCACAGAGCCCGATGCAGGACTGAGACTCACAAACTGTGAGATTATGACCTGAGCTGAAGTTGGACACTCAGCCAAGCCACCCAGGCGCCCCTAAAAAGGAAAAATGTTTGATTGAAAACCAAGAGCCCTCAGAATTTGATATATTCAGCCAGCCTTTTTGTTGAGAGCTCCAGAATTTTAAAATCCATGCAAATCAAGGTTGTAACAGTTTGTGGTGTTCTTAAAGCATTTACAGCAAACAAAGGAAGTTTCAATAGCACTCACAATGATTTTATGACTATCCTTACATGGGCGTTAAGTCAAAACTCTGAATTCAAGGTGCCTTGGAGACAGCGCCTCATCTCACCAGTCCCTGCGGATAGTAAGTCTTCTGGCCAGTGGCCTTGGCCAATGCCACAGGACTCCTGGCCTCAACCAGTATCTGAGAGGCGTTCCCAGGCTTGGGGCTCAGCGTTCAGGGTGGAGTTCCCAGGATTCCAGCACTAAGCTCTGGTCACCTGGACTTGCATGGAATGAAACCGGAACAGTAAAATCTGTGCTCCCAAACTGAGGCCTCTGCAAAAGGATGCCCCCCACTGCCTGCGTCCTTGCACCAGATCCCTCTTTATGCCTCCAAACACACACCTGAGCCACACCTGCCAGCAAGTGGGGACCCCATGCAGCAAACCACTGCCCCCGCACTGTGGCCAAAGCTCTCTGGACACAGCCGGCCGGGGGCTTTCGGTGCCATAGCATTTCCCCAATGGCCTCTGAGGCCCCGTGGGAGGGGCCGAGGCGGGGAGGCAGACAGCCAGGCCGGACTGGGACTGTGTGAATGTGGCCTGCGTATTGTTCCGCAGCTTTGTGCTTCAGGCCTCGATGGGGCTGATTTAGAAATCCTAATCAGGGCGCTCTCAGGGCTTCCCGGGTGTGACATAACTTGAGCGGCTCTGGGGGATTCTTTGTTCTCTGATGACAGCTGACTCGGTCTCCAGTGGGAACAGTTTGAACATAACTGCACACTGCATGCACGGGTAGCTGCAGCCTTAACTCTTTGTTACCCACCTCGGGGTCCCCTCTCGTCTGCTCCTTCTGCAGAGTGTCAGCAATTCAAGTCACCTTTCTGGGGAGGGAGGAGGGGGTGACGAGCTGACTGGGGGAGGAGCGCCTTGTGTCCCACACCTGGGACACTCTTGGAAAAGCAAGTGTCGCCGGCACGTGCAGTCTCACTCTGCTAGCTGTACCGGCTGCCTGGTCTGACTCTGGCCCAGGATATGACCGTTCGCGTCTCCACAGGTGCTCGCCGGGATCTTTCCAGCCCTGGCACGATCGTAAATACACGCTCACGCTCTGGGGGATTCTTCTGGTCTAAACACATAGCCGATCCGTTCAGGAAATCTAACAAGAAGGCCAGGCAGCCAACTCGTAAGAGCACTGAGTTTGGAGTCACGCAAGACCCTGTGGGGTTGCAGAGTCACGGACATCAAGCCAGTCGTTTCCTCTCTCAGGCCTCCGTGCGTCCACCTGTAAACGTGGAGATGGTGGTGATGCCAGCGCCATCCCGCTGGATTGCTGGGTGGGAACACGAGGTTGTGCTTGCGCTTGGCTGTGGTAGGGTTTACTGGGTGTCCTCTGCTGTTGCTGTGATAGTGGAAACTCTCCAAAGAGGAGGTGTGGCTACTCCAGGAAGCACAGAAGAGGCGAATGCTATGAAGGTCTCTTAAATTAAATCATTATTAATTTTCTCTTTGGTAACGAGCTAGCAAGGCAGCCCTAGAACCTTTTTTTTTTTAATTTTTTTATAGTTTATTTATTTTCGAGACAGACAGAGCATGAGTGGGGGAGGGGCAGAGAGAGGGAGACACAGAATCTGAAACAAGCTCCAGGCTCTGAGCTGTCAGCACAGAGCCTGATGCGGGGCTTGAATCCATGAACCATGAGACCTGACCCAAGCCGAAGTCGGACGCTTAACCAACTGAGCCACCCAGGCGTTCCCCCTAGAACCTTTTATATTCGGCACCAAATCAGTTCTTTGTTCCACAAGCTTTGAGTGGCTGCCTGAATGGGCAGAGAGTAGCAGAGATGACAAAGTCATAGACCAGGGCTCCAAGGGCTGACATGTAAGGGGGCTTCATAGCTAGGACCGTTGGTTGCAAATGTAGAAGCCCAGCTCCAATTAGCATATGTCGAACGAGAATTGAAAGGAAGAATGTTGGAGTGCCTCATGGGATCCCAGAAAGAGTCGTACAGTGATGCACCTGCCAGCAGAGGGAAGAGTGAGGACCAGAGGGTTGATTGTGGTCAGCCCCCTCCCCCCCCGCCCCACCTCCTCTAGGTGACTTCTCACTTCCCGTGTGTGCTGGCTCCACCGGTCTGTCTCACAGCAGGTTAGTGTGAAGCCCAGCATAGGTGGGAAGCATTCCCGAGTTTAACATTGCAGAGAATTCCTGGAGAGAAAACTCATTGCCTCAACAATGATCAAATGCCCATTCAGGACTGAGCAATTCTGGTCGTGGACAGGCTCATGCTTTGACATGGCCATTTCTTCTGAAGCCCCACAAATGCAGAAAGGGGGATTTAACTGATTCTCAAAAGAGTTCCTGGGAACACAGTTGTATGGGAAACCACGAGAGAAGCAGGATCGGGTTAGGAATAGGGTTAGCCTTCTATCTCTAGACCAAAAGGAACCACTGAAATAATTTAAGCTGAGGAATAAAAAAAAAAAGGCCATGTATGTATTTTCCAACTATAATGGCAAGAGCAAATGGAAAGGAAGGGGATGCTTTTGGAGGTGGAGAGACCTAGCAGAAGGCTACTGCAAGAGTCCAAGCATAAGATGATGAGGGCCTAACATAGGGTGAGATGAGGAGACAAGGCTAAGTTGCCAACAGAATGGTGACCACTTTCTAGCCTGGTCCCAAACACAAGCCTGACTCCCTACAGAAAAAGGCAGCTCAGAGTCAGAAATGGGGTCTATCTAGTAGACACTATGAGATCCAGAGATGGGGAAGAAGGAAGACTTCCCATTGCTTCAAGGCTCTAGAAGTGACCATAGGCCGGTGATGATGAAGGGACACGACAGTCTTTGGCAATCCTGAAGTTCTGTGCTCTCAGCATCTGCTCAGCAGCCTTCTCCTGTAAGGTACCAGCGGTGGCAGCAGGAGGGAGGCTTCAGCTGTAGGGTGCTACAGGGTTACCAAGGGACTGTCATGGAGGGCAATACGTCACTTGCTCCTCTACCCCTGTTCCAGCTTTATCCAAAGACAACTTGCTTTTTTGCATCTTGTGTTAGGCTTCAATTTGTGGGGGAAAGGGAGTTCTTTTGGAGCAGTATCATATTTTCTTGTGATGGGTAAGATGTAAAAGCGTGGGAGGAGGACTGGAACTAAGGAGATCAAGTAAGATGCAATTACAGTGTTTAAGCGATATGTTAATGAGAACCTGAAGTAGGGGGTGGGGGTAGACAAAGAAAGGAGGGGGCAAGATGAAGACCGATGAACAGATGGGCTCTTCAGGGCTTACAATTGCATGTGGGGGCCACATAGGAAGTGAGGAACAACTGTGATTTCCTAATTTGGGGCTTTGGCAAAGAAAATGGTGTTTCTATGAACAGAGTTTGAGGAGTTGACAGTTTGGTTGGAATTCAATGAATCTGAGGCACATACAAGTCCTTATTGGAGAGAAAAGAAAAAAATAGGAAGAGGTATATGTATTAGTCAGATGTTAAGGCCACGTAAGGCCAAGACACAAGAGGTAGCCTTCCAGCATGAGATTTGCTGAGATATCTGAAATGGTGAAGATTACAGGACCTGGGTGTGTGATGGATGAATGCTATTGTAGAATGTGTTTTGGACCAACAGTCACAGAATTAGAGACAAGTTCCTGCCTTTGGAAGGAATGTTTCCACTCGATGATGTGGTGGGGATTAGTGTTCTTTTCATTGAGAGCTCCACTTGTCATCTTTATATCCATCCATCCATCCATCCATCCATCCATCCATCCATCCATCCATCTGTCCATCCATCTGTCCATCCATCTGTGCATTATTTCTTGAGCATCTCCTATTTTCTTAACTCTGCAGTTGTGGGGAGTCAAAGAACAAAGCAGAGCTTCACCCTTGGATTAGCAGAATGCAGCCAGTAAATCACTAAATCTCCAAAAAGAATATTTGGCATTAACTTCTCAGTACTTTCCCTTGTGTTTCTGGTCAGAGTAATAAGGGGTCTTCTTGCAGACCAATGATGAGTTAACATGTCCTTTTCAGCTACATGACAAATAGTTTAATTCCAGTAGAATGCCTAAAAGTTTTTCTCAGCAACTGGCATTGGGATTATCTACATATTGTATTATTCATTTCTAATTTAAATTCCTTATCAGTTTCTGGAATGCTTGAGCACTTGCAACATCTGTTCTTCACAATGGTCCACATTATACGCTCAGAGAATGCAAATTAATGTAAATATTAGCTTTAGCTACATATAAAAATGCATCTGCTTTTCACAGAACAAACAGTACCTGCAAAATGTTCACTGTCTTCCCTGACTTTTCCCCCACCTTTTAACAAGCACTATCAAGATACGTTGGATACGTTGGATACATTGGATAGCACAAGCTGGTGAGACAGTTTGGTGTATTCACCAGCTTTTACCTCTCCAAATAGGAGTTTTTATTTGTAATCTCAGTCTTCAGATCTCGAAAGCTTGCTTTTGTTGGTCATTAAAGGGAAAACTTGTCAAAAAGATGACAGTTTTGGTAAGTATGTTGGCGAGGTTGATAATTTTTAAACAATTTATTAGGACTCTCTGTTTTGAAAACAAAACAAGTAAACAAAAAGACAGCCCATCTCAAACTGGCTTAAACAACAGAAGGGATTTATTGGTCTACAGCATTGGAAGAAGAATGGATAAAGTGGAATTCAGGGTTGGTTTGATCCAACAGATTAATTAAATCATCAAGGGCTGGTTTTATTTTGACTTTGCTCTGTCTTCGTTGGGGCCATCTTTATCTTCATACCAGTTTCCTTCAGGCTGGAAAAATGTCCAAAGCTGTAGGAGTGTCATCTTCAAACCATGCTTTCCAGGAGTGAGGACATTGGCTTTGGTGGTTCTCCCTGACACAATTAAGAACTTACTCTCTCAACAGTCCTAGCATAGTTTCCCTCAGGACTCAGTAAAATGCTTGTTGATTGGCATAGGCTCCATTTACCTCAACCAACCATTGTTGCAGGAGGATCAGAATCTAATTTCTGATTGGTCTGACCCTGCAGCTGGGTGGACTCAATCTCTATTTAAATCCCATAACTGGAATTCAAAGGAGGAAAGAAGAACTCTTAGGATTCAGCTATAATTTCTACTATAACAAGGCATAGAATTTTCCAGGGTTCAATCAACCAGCACGCTTTGAGTACCTTCTGCAAGCAATGAACCCTGCTAGCTTTTTGGCAACTTATGCTCCACAAAACCAACTGCAGAAATCCTGGTCTTGATCCCTAGAACTACTGCAGTGCAAAGCAATGTTGTGAAAGTCTAGAACAATTGGCTCAATCTGTCCTCCAGCTGCAGGGGTGAGTGCTGTGAATGTCTTGTTACAAGAACCATGGCAGTTACCTAGAATTAGAACAATGCAGATGACTGAGTTCAAAGCACCTAAGTAGGAACATGCTATTTACATTTTTTTAAGTAGGAGGTACTCCTACCTGAGAAGTTTCTTTCCTCCCATGTTTATTTTTGATGACAATTTTGGGAAAATAATGTCCACTAGACCTACTGAGCTGTGATATGGCTCCAGTTAATATTTGACTGTTAGCTTCCTGTTATACAGCAAACTAATAGTGAAGAATAAACCACAATATCTTTTTAAAGGATGCCTTTCTGCTGTCAGTGTTGAGGAGGAGTTTACTGTTTCTCCCAACAGGAGAGAGTGGGGAGAGTCTTTCGTCGGTACTCAGGTCCTGTCTGTTTTCCAAAGTGATTGAAGAAGGTTCCAGTGACCAAGTCTTCTAAACATTCTGCCAAATTTCAAGGCTTCTTGAGCATGTATCCATTCATCAGACTTGTGGGTGGACTAGAAAAGCGAAGAAGAAACGGGCACCACAAAACACTAGAGCTTTTGGTGTGTGTCATCAACATGTATCAGGACAATGTAACTCTCAGTGGCAAGAAGAGAGGCTCTTGGTACCAAGGACAAAGCCCACCTGTGTTGGTTAGTCCCCAGTCCCCCATCTCACTGCCTTTCCCTCCTCCAACCCTCAATAGACTAAAGGGTCTTGTTGACTCATATTGATTCCCCAAACACCTGTGTCCACCAGACTGTCCTTTATGGATATTTCCTGATCTCTTGGCTTCAGCTGGCTAGTGTCTCCATGGTAACAGGGAGTGGGGAGGGGGATGTGGGGGCAGCTCAGCCCATTTGTCATCAATTGCCACTGTTTTGTTCTGCCTGGTGTGTGCCCTCAATTGAGTCTTGGAGGAGGCAAAGTGAGCAGAAGGGATTCAGCTGACAGGCTTCCCCCACCTTCTGAAACTGGGGGTGGAGGGACACAGCGAAGGGAATTGCCTTCAGAGAGAACCAAGGCACGGGGATCACAACAGAATGCCCAGCTTCTCTGGGAGAATAATTTATTTTTGTAACTAAGACTTTTGTTTTAGGAGGGAGGGTAGCAATTGTGTCAGCCCAAAGACCTTTACTATTTTGATGAATGAAGAGGGAGGAAATTCTGCCCATAATGTGGAATAAGATGTTCTCGTTCTTTTTCTGGATTGGAAGTCTATGTTAAAAAAAAAAAAAAAGTGATTGGTCTACCCCGGTAGCACTGCCTTAAACAGAGCATGAGTTGTGCATCCTGTTTGATTGTGTTCCCCTCCTATATGCTACACATTCATTTTGATAATTCACAAAATGTCTGCCTCCCCACCCCATCCTCTCAATCAGGCTTTGAAGGGTGGGGACATTCCTGGTTGGACTCAGCCTACAAATGTCACTCTTGCTCATGGCCCAATGAACTCTGTTTTGCCTCACTCCCATCTTTGCCCTTAGCAAAGGCTCAGACAAAGCTCCTCCCAGGCTCCCGGCAACTTGAGGGATCCCTTCTCTCTGATTCCACGAGGGGCTCACCAGTGGGGTCGAGTGAATGGGTCCTTCTCCATGTTTTTCTCTGTGACTTCTCTGCATCACGTTCAACCTACCCCTCCCCTAAGCCTCTCCTCCTCTGGTCCCATCGCCCAAGGTTCCATTGCCTCTTTCTTCCTCTCCATTGACTCTTCTTGACCATCTCTTTTGGCTCTTTTCTTTCCTCCAATTGAAGTTGGTGTTATCCAAGGATCTGTCTTTGATCCTTTATTTATACTTCTCTTCACTTCTTGCAGTGTCGTCTACTTCTGCAGCCTTAACTGTGAACTCTGAGGCTGGCTCTAAACCTGCCTCTAAACCAGGTCACCCTCCTGAGCAGCCAGCTCTGAGAGACAGCTTTGCATGGATGTGAAGAGTCAAACTATTCAGAACAAATTTGACTTTCCCTTGAAACCCGCCCCCCCCCACCGCCATTTTCTTGGGGCGTTATTAGTATCTCTCCTAATGCTCAGATTCAAAAGCTTTGTATCATCTTTAATTACTCCCACATATGCCATGACTCTCAACTGCCTCACTTTCCTACTCCCCCTCTTCTTCTTTTCCCTGCTTCTTTCTCTTCTCCGTCTTCTCCCCCTCTCACTTCCCACCCTGTCTCTCTGTTTGTCCCATTGATGCAGACCATCTCTGCACTCCATTTTTACCCAACTACCCCAAGACTCTATGCTGGTCTGGTTTCTCCTCCTGTTTTTTCCACTTCTGGCCAAGTCCATCTCTATTCAAAACCTAAGTCTCTAATCCCTAGAAATCAAAGTCCAGCCTTTATTTAATGTCACCCAAGGTCCCCCCCAAACGTGGCTTGCACTTCGAACCCTCCCCCTGCCCAGCTATTCTCTCCTTCTCACGTGTTCTCTGACTAAACCTTCCAACCCCTAGACATGGCTGCTGGGATTACAAAAAGGCACACTTTTTGGCAAAATACACTGAAAACCTTGAAGGTGTGTTTTAACCAAGTTATTCCATTTCTAGGGATTTATCTTAAGGAAATAATCAGACAGCTGCACAAAGATATGTGCCTAAGAGGCCTCCTTACAGCATGATTTGCAATTATAAAAAAAATGAAAACAGTATTCAGTGTCCAATAATTTCAATACAATGGAACACTAATAAATCACTAAAAGATCAATATACTTATTTATTGACATGGAAACAGTTCCAGAATTTTTCTAGGCTTTCTAGGTAAAAAAGGAGTCATGCAGAGATAGAAATATATTTTTAATACTTATTAATATATGCTTTTTATAGGTAATACATGCACAGAGCACAACTCAACTGGACAAGGATATGTACATATCTATGTACACACATCCTGTTGCTGGAACTGAAATTAGTGGTGTCTCTTTTTTATTCTTTTCTTTTTTTCAAATGAAGGAGAGTACAAGCTGAGCACAGTGGGGGGGGGGAGAGAGGAAGACAGAGAGAGAGAGAGAGAGAGAGAGAGAGAATCTTAAGCAGGCTCCACATCCAGCACAGAGCCCAGTGTGGAGCTCAATCTCACAACCCTGAGATCATGACTTGAGCTGAACTCAGGAGTCATTCGGACACTAACCGACTGAGCCACCCAGGCACCTTTATTTTTTCCTTTTTCTTGTCAGTATTTAAACATTTTTATACAATAACCATGGACTAAATGCCTAAAGTAATGAATAGCTAAATTTCCACTATGCCGAAGTAAAGCATAAAAAAGTAAAAAGTAAAAAAGTAAAAAGTAAAAGTAAAAAATTCTTTTTTTTTAAAAGTTTATTCATTTATTATTTCTTAGAGACATGAGGGAGAGACAGAGAGAGAAAGGGAGACACAGAATCTGAAACAGGCTCCAGGCTCCAAGCTGTCAGCACAGAGCCTGAGGCGAGGCTCAAACCCACCAACTTGAGATCATGATGGGAGCCAACGTTGGACGCCTATCCGACTGATCCACCCAGGCACCCCGATTAAAAAAAATTCTTAAAAGAAAAATGTCTTCCTCTCTTTTGTCACCTTGTCATTGCTGATCTCATCATTGTGCCTATCAGTCTTCACCTCCTCATGTTGCTCTAAAGTATTATCCATTTCCAAGTACAATTAAATTCGTTCTTCAAGGGAGAAACAAAGAATTTGGGGCCAAAGGTCCAAGGTTGGTGTCCTTACGCTGCTCTTCACTGTCCCAAATTTCTTCCTCTGTTAAAGAGAAAGGGGTAACAATATCGAGCTCATAGACATGACATGAAGGTCAGACAATGTACGGGAAAAGCACTTAAAGAAGGACAAAGTATCACGCAGCAGTCAGGGAGGGAGATTTGTTATTATTACCGAGGCCCTTGGGTCTGACTCTGTGGGCTGAATTGCCACACGAGGATTGGAGCCTTTTCAGCCTCAGCCTTGAGCCCAGTATGGACACGGCCCAAGCTGCGCATTAGTTTGAGCCCAGGCCCCCAAGAGTTGGCTGTGTGGGGTGGAGGGGAGGGGCATGGTCCCTCCTCACACACCCCAGGACTTTCTGTCCCTTCCAATGTTTCCAAAGCGATGCTTAACTCTAGAAGTTATGGAGAAAAACCCTGGCCCGGTCTGTCTGGCCGCCACCCGCGTGGATACCAGTACAGCCTTGGGGTCTATCTTCTTTCAGTCCCCTACTCGCGATCTGAGGAGGTGACCATTCCCAGGATCTGGGGGGCTCTCAGCGCCACTGGCCGTGTCGTCGAGAAGAAGGCCTCTGTTTCCCATCATAGTCTTGGCTGGAGTGCAGGCTGGGATGCTGTGTGTGTGTGTGTGTGTGTGTGTGTGTGTGTGTGTGTGTGTGTCCCTCACCTAGTTTAAAGTCTCTGTCCACAAGGAGACTGCGCCTACTGCATGCTTTTTAAAGTGACTCAAGACTCAGAGAAAACACCTACCCAGGTCCCTACCAGATCGCGTGGGAAGGAGAATCTGGGAGGCAGTATTCTAGAAGGGTCCCCGAGGGTCCGCGTTAAACTCTGGGTAGCCAGTGACGTGGGCACGGAGGACAGAATCAGCCGTGTCCACCTGGGCCTGCTCGTTGGCCTGTGGAGCAAGGGCCATCCGGAGGGGACCCCCCCCCACCCCGGGGCGCCGTGGAGGTGAACAGCAGTCCAGGAGGAGGACTTGGAGGCATAGAGGGGTGCGAGCGCTGGAGATCATTTGTCTTGGCCTCCTCGGGACGCTGTTTGGCCAGCCTGACCGAACCTGTCAACAGCTCGAAAGTGAGGTCAGCTGGGCGCTTGGAGGCCTCATTAGCTATCTCCAGAGCCCGCATCTCAACCTCTTGAATCATCCATGATGAAACTCCTTATCAGCCGGGGAGGAGACAGCCCCAGGGGAACAGCACTCCTGTATAAGGCTCGATTTTGAGCGAGGCTACATCCGGAAGGGCTGCCCAGGATGAGTTAGCCCCGGTACACACTCCAAGATAACCAAACACGCTGACTTGCCCAAGGGAGTTATTCGGTATTCTCCATCTGGGATCGCGGGAATGCCGGTGTTCTTCCAAAGTCAGGGAACTTAACCCTTCAAGTCCCGGCCTTCATCTCCTCTCTCTCCCTGCAAACTCCAGCCTCACGCAGGAGGGATGGAGGAAAACCACAGGGGCGGCTGAGGGCTGGGGCGTGGAAACAGTTTAACTTTTGCAGGAAGATTAGGAATCATTGTGAGGCAGGGAGTCATAGGCCTGGGGGAGAATTAGGAGTTTTGTCCCAGGGTTTCTGCTAGAAAGAAACAATTGCAATCCTCCCTCAGCACATTTGAGCGATAGGAGAGAGGGGGGAATGTCCTTTGCCTCCCATTTTCCAAATGCTTCAAGGCCGCCCCTCCCTCCCCCCCTGCCCCCAGCAGCCCGCAGGGGACGCCGGCCTGGGGAACGGTCCAGTGAGCTACAAAGAGGGACAGGCTGCCTGTGCGGCTAATCCTGGAGGCTAGAATCATGAGGGAGGCTGGAATTTTTAGTACAGCCTTGAAAGAAACGATCAGCCCACCCCGCCCCTGGGATGGGAATATGATAGGAGGCCAGCAAAATAAATAGAATCTGCGGTCCAAACTGAGGAGGCAGAAATTGTTACTTGAACGGCAAAGAAAAACACTCTGCCCAGGCGTGTTTCACATCTTCTCTTCCTTGTGTCCTTTATCAAAGTGGTTCCCAGAGGAAGCTCCCGAGGGAGCAACCGGGTGAAGGCTGAAAGGGGGCGAGCCTGGAAAGAAATGTGCGAGGCTTGGGGGGTTCGGGGTCCTGCAGGACCCTCAGGCTGGCATCCCCATCCCCTGGAGGGACACGCCTCACTGGGGAGTTGGCTGACACCCCCAGAGCTAGGACTGGCTGTTTGGATGCGGTGTAGACATCTCCCTCAGACTGCCCAGGGCCACAGCGCTAACCGAAAGGAAAAGTGAGCTGCATACGACTTCCCAAGAAGGAATTTCAGTTGTCATTAAAGTGACTCCCGGGCGCCTGGGTGGCTCAGTCGGTTAAGCGTCTGACTTCGGCTCAGGCCGTGATCTCACGATTCGTGAGTTGGAGTCCCGCATCAGGCTCTGCGCTGACCGCTAGCTCAGAGCCTGGAGTCCGCTTAGGATTCTGTGTCTCCCTCTCTCCTTGCCCCTCCCCTGCTCACGCTCTCTGTCTCTCTGTCTCTCTCTCTCTCTCAAAAATAAATAAACATTAAAAAAAAGAGTGACTCGGTTCGTAGTCCCAGGGAGTTTTGAATTGTTCTCCTTCGAGCTTTAAGTCTGTTCTTCTTGTATCTTTTGTCCATAATGTTGCCATCAGCAGGGAACCAGAAAGATGGCTGAAGGCCGACCCGGCTCCAAGCTCCTGCGTCCTGCCTCTTCCTGGGCGGTGGCCTCGCCTGGCAGTAGCCTTATGGGTGAAATTAATTTCATTGCAAAGTGATTCTGCACTTCCGGGGTTGTTGCACTGCTAGGCCAACCATCAAGGCCAAGCCGATCCCCTAAAGGGTGCGTTCATTCATTTCAGTGGCAGCTGCTTGCTGTTGGACATCTGGGCAAAGGGGGCTGCGGAGGAGCACCGCGTAGGAGCACAGAGTAGGAGCACTGACTAGGAGCACCGCGCAGGAGCACCGCTCAGGAGTACCGAGTAGGAGCACCGCGTAGGAACACCAAGTAGGAGCACCGCGCAGGAGCACCGAGTAGGAGCACCGCGTAGGAGCACCGCGTAGGAGCAGAGTAGGAGCACCGAGTAGGAGCACCGCGCAGGAGCACCGCGCAGGAGCACCGAGTAGGAGAACAGCGCAGGAGCACCGAGTAGGAGCACCGCGCAGGAGCACCGCGCAGGAGCACCGAGTAGGAGAACAGCGCAGGAGCACCGAGTAGGAGCACCGCGCAGGAGCATCTTGGGTGGGCGGCTGAGTTTCGCGATCTCCATGTGGGCTGCACCAGCACAAGGCGAGCAGAGGAATGTTCTAGGACCCTCTCCACACAGAGACGAGGCAGGAACTGCGGGGGGCATGCGCTCTGGAAGGTGCCTCTTAAATTGTCCCGGCACCTTGAGCATAGCCGACAAGATACGGGCGGCGACAAGGCCAGGGGGCCTGGGAATGAGTTAGCTGTGAAGGTTCAGAAAAACAAGCTTTGTAATCTGGATGCTCGCTAAACTTCCTGTGTTTTCTCTGTTTGTTTTCCTTTGGTTTTCTTTTCTCAGTCTCTCTGTGTGTCTCTATCTCTGTGTCTCTGTGTCCTCTTTGTCTCCTTAAAATTTCAGCTGGGCTAAGGAAAACCAAGGGGGCAGATGGCTGGCCACACTTGGGCTGCGACTCCAAAAAATGAACGGTAACTCGCGGCTGGGCTGCGAGAGTCAGAGGGAGAGGAGGGCCAGGGAAGGAGGAAACTCAGGTCCTGGCTCTGCTTGGTCAGCACCCCCGCCCCACCTGGAGAGTTGGCTTCCAGTTTTAAAGCCTCGGGGACTCTGTGTTTTATTTAAATAAGGGAAGCTGTTTCCCTTACATCCTTCCAAAAATAAATAAATAAAAAGGCTGTCATATCATCTTACAGATGCTGCTACCAAAAACAAAGGTTCAGAACTCTGGCCACATTTTACAAAACTGAAACATCAGAAGATGGGACTGGGGTGCAGGAAGGATTTTAGAGACAGAGAAATCCAGTTACCTGGTTTGTTTATGGCTGGTGTTATTTTCACTACCGCCTCTAGTGACAACGGGGCACGCCACCATCGCCGTCATTACCACCACGAGGGCCACCATCACCACCCCCATCATCAATAGTACCACCATCCCCACCATCTTCCACACCAGGATCACCAATTCACCAATCCACCACAACTACCACCACCCCTGCTCTCTCTGCCCCTCACCCTCACTACCACCACCATAGCCACTGCCAAGTAACTCTTAAGAACACCAAAGTTAGGGACTGCCATCCTTAACTGAAATGATGTATTTTAGGTAGTTGGACCTGACGGGGGGCCCTGAGCCTATGGATGCATTATTCCACGTGACGGGACCAAATAAGTACATTCTAGAGGGATCCCCAAACTACTGGGCAACAGCGGAATTTGATGGAATTTGAAAGTTTCTGTGTCTGGAGCCCAAAGACCCGGGTTCTTGCCTTGGCTCTGCCATCTACCAGCTATGACCTTGAGCAAGCCCCAAAGCCTTATACATAAAACGGAGATAATCCATAACCATGGCCTTAGAGGTTTTAAAGAAGAAAACCTATGTAAAACATATTTCACATCACTTAACCTATAAAATGCTAAAAATCCCTCCTTTTCCCCTTCCTCCCTCTTTCTTGCCCTTTGTTCTTCCAATTTTTCCTTTTCCTATTTGAGATTTATTCCCAGATGTGAGACCCCCTACCCTTCCCCAAACCAGAGATTCAGGCAGGGGACCGTGAATATGGGATAACAGGAAGCATTCTGCACGTGAGCCTCAGATCTGCACGTGAGCCCACCATCCGATGTGCACAGCACGCTTTTCTTTTTCTCCAGAGGACAGAAACGAACCCCAGTCCTTGGGCACCCAGCACGTGCAAGATGGGCCACGGCGGAAGAGTGGAGGGGGGAGGTCCGATCCTGCAGAGAGTGGGGTCAGACCCTGTGCAAGGGCTAATGAAAAGGTTAGGCCCCATTCCTTGTGTCCTCCAGGAGAGCTCATAGGGCGAGCGGGGGGAAGGCCGAGGCTTCCTGAAACTGCCTGCCAACTTTGTATCGCAGCTGCCGGCTGGAGAGCGGCTCCGGAGAGCTGTTTGCTTTGGCCAGATGCGCTACACAGAAACAGTAGTAAGACAATGTCAGGGGAGTGGCAGGCACTGGGGCAGAGGGGGCCCTGTGCATTTTCGACAGGGAGAAAAGTTTTCTTTACAGGTGCTGTCAGGCCTCGGGCTGCCTCGAGGAGCCAGCTGTGACTTGGGTTCAAGATGCTGGCCTGCGGGGACATCCGAGATGCTGGGGCTGAGCGTGGCGGGAAGAACAGCTGCGCACGTTAGTGCAGAAGTGGGCGGTGTGCCGAAGGCAAGTTAAGCAAGGGTCCGAGGAGAGTCAGACTTCGGCTTTTTTCCTTTTCTTCTTTTTTTCTCCCCCTGCGTGTCTCCCTTTGGGTTGAGTTTTCATGGGATAGTGAAAAGTCTGTGGCTCATGGGCGTGTGTGTGCTCCCGACCCAAAGAGGAGATGATGACCTGAAACCAGAGGATGTCCTGGCCAGGACATGGCACTGGTGAATGTGGCCTATCCAACATGAGCTTCCAGATCTCACCCTTGCCATTTTCAACTTTGTTTGCAGTAATAAGATAAGATCTCTTGGAGACCACGTGCCCTCACAGTGTTAGTCTTTTACACGCATGTGATCATTCAGTCTTTTTTTTTTTTTGAAATAAGTTTTTTAGGTTTATTAATGTTTGAGAGACACAGAGAGAAGGAGAGAGAGAGAGCACAAGCTGGGGAGGAGCAGAGACAGAGAGAGAGAAAGAGAGGATCCAAAGCGGGCTCAGTACAGGTAGAAGAGAGTCCAATGCGAGGCTTGTACTCAAAAACCGTGAGATTGTGACCTGAGCAGAAGTCAGGCGCTTCAACTAAGTCACCCAGGAACCCCTCTCATTCCATCTTTTAAAAATAAAACAAGAGATGGGTACCCTAAAGCTCAAGACATTCAGATAGGACGGGTCCCACAGCAAATGAGATCTGGGTCAAGTCCTGTCTGCCCGTGAGCCTGGCTGTCCAGTAGTCCTGTTATGCAGCACCAGGTAGGGATAACCACTTCGCAGCAGGTAGTACAGCTTATTCAAGGACCACACAGGGATGAGAACGACGTGGGGTCGAAGACATCATGCATGATGCTACAAAGAGCCAAAGTCATGGTGAAGCCGAATCAAAGCTGGATAGCAGCCTCTCCTGATCTCGGAAAAAGGTCGCCGGTCCTCCCGAGTCTCGGAGAAGCAGCATCACTGCGAGTCAGCCGTGATCTGCTAGAATAATGGGAAGCCTTTCCACATGGCTGGGGCTGAAGGGGAGAGAGGACTAAGCCCGGTGACAGAGGACAACCTGGCGCCTACAGTTCCTTGAGCAGGATTGCTAATGCTGCCCCGAGTCTCACTCTTCAGTGAGGTGAGCAACTCTACAAGGCAAGAATGTTCCACGTGAGCCCAAGCAATGGCAGAAACCCCAGTGGAGCTGCCAGGCCCCCCAGACTGTGAATGTTCCTTGATAGAACCCAATAGAGTGTTCCTGGCCCCTTGCTCGTGTACCTTGTTGCCCTCTGGGGCAAATAAATATCCAGGAAGGATTTTTCTGCTTATTCTGCTCTCTCAGAAGAATTCAAAACAGCTGGGAGAAGCAGCCACATTTGGCTGCTGGGATTGTCCAGGGGCCACAGAACGAGTGGAGGCAGAGTTAGACGAAGGATCGCTACGCCATCATTTAAGGAGAACCCCAACTGAGTTTGCAGCCTCTTAGCTTCCGGACACCATAGTGGGTGCCTTCTGCCTACCCAGCCCCTGGCTGGTCACCACAGAAGAGCTGATCACTCGCACCTTCTGTCCATGGAGGAAGTTTGGACTTGCAAGCTCCAGTCCAGAGCCTGACCCCGGCCTGCCACACGCCTGTGATCTTCGTCTCCCCCTCCTTCCTCTGGTTGGACTTTCTCCATGTCCCAAGGAGGGGTTCCAAAACGAAGAAGCTAATACATCCTTGGCAAGTGCAGGGAAGAGGGAAATGTGTTTGACACATGCTTGCCCGGAGTGCAAGGGAGGGCTCCCAGCAGGATACAATTAATGATCAAGGAGAAGGAGGGGATTGCAACAATATGGCTTTTTCCCCCCTCCTCCCCTTATCCCTATTTCCTGGGCTTCAGCAACATTTCGTGGTGGAGAGAAGAGCATCCCAAAAATCTGTAAATAAATCAGCAGGACACATTGGTCTGTGGAGTAAACTGAAGGGGGCTTAAAGGTATGTTGTTCATCCTGTAGTGGAAATCCAAGGATCTCAGAACACCGGGTTGTAAACTAGAAACCAGCGAAAAGGCATTGGGAAATTTTCCTCAATCTTTTGAGCCTCTGGGTTAATTTTGAAAAAAAAAAAAAAGGAAAAGGAAAAAAGATACAGAAGGGAGCAGGAAAACTAAAGTTATCAAAAATTGGTTAAATTTAGGCTAAGTAATCCATGAGCATCAGAGTCTGATAGGAGGTCATCATCGAAACAGGAACGGAACTTTGTGAAATTGTTTCACATCTTTACAAGCTGAATTTGGTTCCTGGATGTCTCAAGATCTTAGAAAGCCAAAATCATACTCCCTTTGAGAAAATCTACAATCACCAAATCACCAGGTGTCTTCTGAAGCCATAAGTAGTAATGAGATAGACTTATTGACCCACCATAGATCTGTTGTACTGATATTGTGTGTAGTCTGCTGGCTGCTGAAAAAGCCCTGTGTGGACAGAAAACTCCAGAATCCTGAGCTGTTTTCCTCCCACACCTCTGGGGAAGAAAAAAACAAACAAAGGAAAGACAAGGAGAAAAGTCTACTGATCATACACTGTCTAGGGGAAATCAGATTTCGGATGATCAGAATAACTCAACTTTGCTGGACAAGTTGGAAAAACTTTTAGCCAAGTCTGTTTTTCTGGGACAGAAAATACAGGGCGAGTGGCTGCCCCAGTCCATGTGAGGTTAAGTCGGGTGGACTCTCAAACCCCTGTTCTGTAAGGAAGACAAGTGAAAACCCTAGTGAGTTAAAATGACCTGAGCAAATTCCATAGCTTCCAAGCGTCAGGGTTAGGACCAGACGCCAGTGCTTTCCTTTGCTCATCTGTTTTACTTTATTCCAGTTTTCTTTCCCTGGACGTGATGCTCACCAGCTGTGGGGCGACGCACATGATTTTGTAAAGATAAAGTGGGTGGTGCTTAGATGCGGCCAAACCAGGAAGGTCTAGGGTCCCAGTTTTCCCCCACCCCTCTCACTGCTCTCCTGCTGCCTCTTGTCGGGACACGGCTCTCCTGGAATCTGGGTGGATCAGATGCCCAGCTGCACACACAGTAATCAGCAACTAGTACTCTGTGTACATATCGAGGACGTCGGGGAGAAAGAAACAGAGACCTTGGACATTGCTCTCAGCCTCTCTTCATGAGTGTCCTGCAAGTTTGCCTGATCTGCTCCTGGAAGGTTATTACCTATTGTTTATTTTATCTGAGATAGCTCAGTAGGCTCCATGATCTTGCTCTGTGATCTTTCTTGGCACAATGCTAAAGCTAAGGTTGGAATATCTGGGTGTGGGCTCAACAGAGCTTGGGGCCAAGGCAACTTCCTTCAAGCCAAAAAAACATGAGAAATTTCAAAGACCAGCACCGGGAGAGCCAACCGTGGGTGGAGAGGGCCCATTTGGAAATGCCCTGAGTAGAGCCTGATAGCGGGAGTTGGAAAGCGACTCTTGACCAGCGTCAACGAGAGCTCTTGTTTCTCGTTCAAAGACGACGTACAGCTCGATGGCTGGAAGTTGAAGGAGGCTTGCAAACGTTAGCCTTTTAAAGAGCCTATCGCTGCATAATGTCTAAGAGGGCAACGGTAGTGAGGTTAATGGAAGACGTCCACATTCCTTCCTGCCCATCCCTTCTTTTGTCCAATGGAATCACGCCTCCCTTTCCCCACGTGACATCGGCTGTCACAGAAAAGCCTTCAACAAATATTAGCTCAACCGGGATCTGGCTGCAAGTACATCTTGCTCCTGATTTCATCCCAGGGTTTGGCGAGGAGGCCAGCCCTTCAGTGCCTGGCACCCTGCAGAGACTTACAGAATTCCAGGACTAGAAGCCACTTTAAAGTTGTTATTGTTCTACCTCCTGTCTTGGCTTCCAGAAGGGAGCACCGCATCTCCCACTACCACCAGCCCCCACCCCCTCGCTCCAGTCCTCGCTGCTTCTCCATCGTCATTTCGTATCCTTTTCACCTCGGCCAGTATATAAAGAGCTATTTTAGGTGTCCCCCAGCTTCTAAACAGTGGAAGTTGAACAAAACTACTGTGGGTGGGACAAATCCTCAACCATAATCTTGGCCCTTGAAGTGAGGGCTGCCTGAATACAGTGTGCTGTTTATGCAAATCCCATGCAAATCAGAGCAACGGGATTAACTGGGGAGAAAAAAAATCCCATGGTCTTTCCGAGCCCTCCCTGCACTTCATGTTGGCCTCAGAAGAGATGCTTTTTTTTTTTTTTAAGGCTGTTTTCTGTTTGAAACTTCTCTTCTGCACTGGTAGCCTCAGCCGGACAGAGTCGGTCTCCCAACTTGGCTCTTTCCATCTCTCTGGCCCATGTGTGAACAGAGAGGTTTGTTTTAAGCTCTGTCAACGGGGCCTTGTTGGAAGTTACCACACCTTAGCCAGGCTTGCCAAGGCCTCTGTAGGGGGTGGGCATGGGGGAAGTGGCTGGCAGTGGCCAGGGCATAGGGTGGACCCAGTCAAAGCACATTTGCTCAGCCAGTCAGGGTATCTTACCATAACCAGGACAGATGAAGAACCCTCTCTGGGGTGGGAATCTGACTGTAAGATCCTGGATATCCGATTTGAAAACAGTCAGTTGCCATTTGACATCCTTAGAGACACCAGCTCAGCCACTCAGCTTGCATATTTATGCAAAACAAAATGCAAATGAGCTCATTGAACCCTTTGTATATATCCTGCCAAGCTGGGAACCTGGGTCTCCTGACAAACTCCTCCTCCTGGCCTTTATCCTCTCCAGAAGAGTTTTTCTAATTAGGACATGGAGCCTCTGAAACTTGGCTCATTCAGTGAAATTCAACTGACTAAATATGTTTACTGAACTCCTACTAAGTGCAAAGCACTGTGTTAGGCTTTTAGTGAAGTACAAAGACGATGAAAAAAAAATCTAGTTATTGACCGTGAATAGCTCACTATCTCCTTTAATGAAATTTCCAGTCTTGATTACTCTTCCCATGTAGTGTGTGAGCACTAGTATGTGTACCAAGCACCTACTATGCGTCATGCCATCAGCTCGGCACTGGGGATGCAGCACTGAGCAAGTTTAAGAGGTTTTCCACCCTCATGAGCTTAGATCCTGAGATGGACAGATTGACATAGTAACAAATGAAATAACTAGATGATTGTCATAAGGGCTAAGAAGAGAGTGAACAAGGGGATGTTTTATTATGATAGACACGTGCTGTGGACCGGTTTGGTAGGACTTATAACAGTTAGGGGCGCCTGGGTGGCTCAGTCGGTTAGGCGTCCGATTTCAGCTCAGGTCATGATCTCATGGTTCGTGGGTTCAAGCCCCACATCGGGCTCTGTGCTGACAGCTAGCTCAGAGCCTGGAGCCTGTCTTCGGATTCCGTATCTCCCTCTCTCTCTGACCCTCCCCTACTTATGCTTTCTCTCTCTCTAAAAAATAAATAAAACATTAAAAAAAGACTTGTAACAGTTAAATCATATATTTAAGGGACTTAAAAGAGATTGTAGAAATGGCAAAGTGAAGAAGGCAGATTTGCTTATTCCCTGCATCGTCTTGTGCCTTAATTGGAATAACGATGTTCTGTTCATTAATGAACTCGGTAAAGATTTATCGGGCGCCTTCTTGGCCTAGGAAGTGTTTTGGGCACTGGGGACCCATTACTGAACACAACAAGCCATGCACGTGCTCTCATCGTCACGTGGTCCAGACGCTAGGGAGTGCACAAGACATGCCATATGATGTAAGGCAGCAGGGTGAAGAAGGTCCATGAGACGCAGTGGTAGTGGGTGTGGGGTGGCAGGTAGGTGGCAAAGTGGCAGTGAAATGAAGCACAGCCCCCGTGACGACATCAAGACGACAGGGTGTAATGGACCCGATAGGACAGCCTCTGGTGGCCTGTTTGCAGCCAGCAAAGGAGAAAGTGGAATGAGGCCAGAGGGTCTGGTCAAAGTAGGCAGAAGAAGGGATGGGCAGAGGTGAGAATTTATCTCACATGCAGGAGCAGACTCCGGGTAGATGACGAACAAGGGAGTGATCTGCTCCAATTTACAGTTTTGAAGACATTAATCAAAGGCTGCTGAGCAGGGATTAGACAGCAGGGGGGCAGAAGGGGAACTGGAAATACAGATGTTTGCAGGGGCTCAGGCAGGAGACAGTGGCAGTTTTAATTAAATGACAGTTGTGGAGCTGATCTGTAGGGAGCAAACTCAGCCATATGTGGAAGGTCAAGCTCACCTGACCAGTTAATGGATTGGATTTGGGGTGTGGCAGAAATGAAAGATTTAAGAGTGATCCCTATAAGCGTCTGACTTTCGCTTAGGTCATGATCTCGCGGTTCGTGGGTTCGAGCCCCGCGTCGGGCTCTGTGCTGACTGCCAGCTCAGAGCCTGGAGCCTGTTTCAGAGTCTGTGACTCCCTCTCTCTCTGACCCTCCCCTGCTCATTCTGTCTCTCTCTCTCTCTCTCTCCTAGAAATAAATAAAACATTAAAAAATTAAAAAAAAAAAAAAGAGTGATCCCTAGGTTTTTGTCTGAGCAACTGGGTGAGCACTGACACATAATTTATGCTTTGGGGAAGGTCAGGGGAGGAATGGTTTGAAGGGCATGAAGAGCTGTATTTAAGACATAAGGAAGGTTGGGGTACCTGGGTGGCTCTGACTTCAGCTCAAGTCATAATCTCACAGTTTGGGAGTTTGAGCCCCACATCAGTCTCTCTGCTGTTGACACAGAGCTTGCTTCAGATCGTCTGTCCCCCTCTCTCTCTGACCCTCTCCTGCACATGTACTCTCTGTCTTACTCTCAAAAATAAACATTAAAAAAAAAAAAAGCCTAAGGAAGGTTGAGATGTCCCTTGGACATCCAACTGGAGATACTGAAAAAGTGGCTGACACAAAGGTCTAGAGCTCACGGAGCCCAGCTAATTCAGAGCTGGTATCTTAACTCTCAGTCTGACATCTTTCCCACTATTTCATAAAGATACTAGATGCAGCAAGGGCCTCACAGTCCATGGAGGGACAGAAGGGGCAGAGAGGATTGACAAGGCGAGGCTATGCTTGAGGGCTAAGGGCCACGTGTACTGCTTGTACATTTCTGAAACAGGAAGAGGGCAGAGCAAATTCATACAGCCTGCTGGTTGCCAGTATCCTGACCTTCCATGGATTTATCAGGTTTGCGTCAAAGAGGTGACTTCCTGGAGACAAAGTGAGGAAATGTTCATTATAATCTGAGGGAGTGCCTGGAGCCCCAGGTGTTCATTCCTGGGAGGGCCTGAAAGGAAGCCAACCTGTTGAGAAGAATGTGGCCTTGCCTTTTAGACCATAGCAATGCTCTGCTTTGCAGATGAGGAAACCGAGGCCTGGAGAGGAGATAGGCTGGGACTAGAGGTATACCATTGAATTTTTTTAAAATGTTTTATTTATTTCTGAGAGAAAGAGAGACAGCGTGAGCAGGAGAGGGTCAGAGAGAGAAGGAGACACGGAATCTGAAGCAGCCTCCAGACTCTGAGCTAGCTATCAGCATAGAGCCCGACACGGGGCTCGAACCCATGAACCGTGAGATCATGGCCTGAGCTGAAGTTGGACGCTTAACCGATGGAGCCACCTGAGTGCCCCAGGATTTCTTAATATGTCTAATTTTACCCTTTGAGTTTTCTGGGTAAAATCTGCTTATGCATGCAATTTAAAAAGAGCAAATACTAAATAGGATAATCAAGAACAACACCTGCCATTTGATTGGCTTGCACGCAGGGTGACGGACAGTCTCAGTTCACCATGGATGGAATTAGGGAGGATGTTGCCCAGACTTTCAGTCCTAAACCTGGGACACATCCAGGCAAACCAGGACTCTAATTCAGAGTAAAAAATAGACACAAAAACTAAAACTAAAACCAACCAAAAAATAAAAGCTCTAAAAGATATTTGTAAGACAACTAGAGAATTTTAGAAGGGGCTGTGTAGCAGATAATGATGGACAGAGTGACTTTTTCTTAGGGACGCCAGCATTACGTGATTATGTCAGAGCGTGCCAACATTCTAGGCTTTTGAGAAGGGATGCATCCCGAGCCCTGCAACTTACTTTTAGATGGTTCAGCAACAAAACACAGATCAAAATCGAAAATCACACACACACACAGAAATGAAGTGAATGTGGCAAAAAAAAAAAAAAAAAAAAAATCAGTGATTGATGAACCTAGGAACTATCTGGGTTCTCCCTGTACTCTTCTTTCAAGTTTCCTGTAAGTTTATACCAAAGAGTTAGGAAAAAGTTTTTAAGTAGAAAGGTTATTGTCTTCTTCTTATTGAGGATGTAGTTTCTTGTATGAGTTGTCTAAGTTGTAACTCAGCTCTTGGTCACGATTCAGTTGTAAAGGTTGCTAACTGCTAAAAGAATGCACACGATCATATTTTAGTTAGGAAAAACCTATCGGCAGTCATGAGTCAGAAGCAGGGGGAACTTAAGGCAACCCTCCATCCAAAAAAGAAAATAAAAGGAAAGACGGTGGAAAGAATTAGGTGCCAGAAGACATTCTTTCAGGGCTAATATAGTGGATGATGAGATACAACACTACAAAATTCTCTTCTTGGTTCTTCCATGTGGAAGGTGAAAGAGATCTATAAGGGAAAGGAGGTCAATGTTGGGAAAATGAAACCATCATGGGGAAGAGTGGGATGGAAGGGAATGTGAGGCAGGAAGATGATTTCCTTCCTTGAAGCAACTAAAGACAGTAATAGCTTTGAAGCATCTGAAATGCTCTTTAATGCCTGGCACTCAATGGGAACTAAAAAAAAATTACTAGTTAAAATATTTAATCAAGCTGAATGGATCTGAGAGTCACAAGAGAAGTGTTTGGCTTTGCTAGTCACAGAATTGCAGAAGAAATATTCTTATTAAGTCTAGTCCTGCAGGTAACACCGGCATGGTGATGTAGGAATTAAATATTAGTTAATATTATACTAATATTAGTATAAAAGTTTTCAAATTATATCCATTTGGATGTTTCTTTAAAAAGGTGCACTAAATCTTTATATCAGTCTTTTATTTTTTATTTATTTATTTTTTAAAATATTTTTATTTATTTCTAGGAGAGAGAGACAGCGTGAGCAGGGGAGGGTCAGAGAGAGGGGAGGGTCAGAGAGAGGGGGTCACAGACTGAAACAGGCTCCAGGCTCTGAGCTGGCAGTCAGCACAGAGCCCGACGCGGGGCTCGAACCCACGAACCGCGAGATCATGACCCAAGCGAAAGTCGGACGCTTAACCGACTAAGCCACCCAGGCGCCCCTTTATATCAGTCTTTTAAACTGATATAAACTTTTAAACTGTTGAATACAATTTTGATATTATTTTTTTTTGAGAGAGAGAGTGCAAGTGGGGGATGGGCAGAGAGGGAGAGAGAATCCTAAGCAGGCTCCATCGCCCTGATGCAAGCCTCCATTCCCAGGACCCTGGGATCATGACCTGAGATGTAATCAAGAGTCGGGCACTCAACTGACTGAGCTACCCAGTGGCCCCTCAATTTTTAACCTTAAAAGATGAGAGGACTAAATATATTTTTCTGATCCTATTTCAGATTAAAATCAAGGTTACCAGAAAATAAATCTTGGTTTCCTTGGGCTGTGGACAATGCAGGCAAGATATTAAGGTTCTCTTGATAGTATAATTTTGCAGTACACAAGCAAAGACCTCCAGAGACAGACCGCAGATGAGTTTGGTTGAGTTCTTGTGTTCAGGATCAGACAGATCTGCCAGGGAGCCCTAACTCTGTTTGTTCCCTGTTTATGTAACCTCAAATCTCAGCTTCCCTGTCTATCAAATGAGAGAATAATAGTATATCCTTCATAGAGTTTGTGAGGCTTACAGGCGTCCATGCAAGTGAATTAGCATCACTTCTAAAATACAGTAGCTTTCAATAAGTATCACCTGTTCTTAAGTCCTTTCCTCCTAATAAGGACATAAGTCTGATGAGCTATTTTTTTTTTAAAAAGGTCTTTTTATTTTTATTTTTTTTAATGTTTTATTTATTTCTAGGAGAGAGAGAGTAGAGACAGCGTGAGCAGGGGAGGGTCAGAGAGAGAGGGAGTCACAGACTGAAACAGGCTCCAGGCTCTGAGCTGGCAGTCAGCACAGAGCCCGACGCCGGGCTCGAACCCACGAACCGCGAGATCATGACCCAAGCGAAAGTCGGACGCTTAACCGACTAAGCCACCCAGGCGCCCCTGATGAGCTATCTTAAACTTTCAGTCTTAGACATATCTCCCGCACAGTGATATCACGTGACAGAGAAATGGGCGGAATCTGGGAAAACACGTTTCGAGGACCACTCTCTTTTAAGAACTTCTTGAGATGCATGCAGTGTTCTTCACAGACTATGACCTTGACTAAGTATCTGGTTCTAACACACCGAATTTTTTTTTTCCTGAAACCACGTGCTCTCGTTTAGAAGGACTTGAAATTGTCCACGGTCTTGGAATTTGGGGTTAAGCCCTGGGAATGAGGGGAACGAGAAAGCAGTGCTGAATGGGGGGTGGGGGGTGGGGAACGCAGTGTGAGAAAACCAGAGAAGCAATACTCTGCCCCAGCTCGGGGATACCTGGCCCCAAGCACTCACTCTGGAGCGCAGGTGAGCAAGAAAGGGTGCTGGGACCCTTTATGGTGCATAATAACCATTGCAGCTGTGCAAGCAGAGATCAAAGATCAAATCAAATTTCAAGCTGCAGGGACCTCAATCTGATCACCTGCAGAGGTCAGGCAAAGGAATGTTTCTTCCCTGAAGAGCCCCAAGATTGGCTGAATTCCCAACAGGGGGGTTTGGCAGTGCCTTGAAGGATCACATTACTGGCTACTGCCCAGAAGCAAGGGGACACGGCCTCGGGGTTGATGGGACTGGTATGGCCACTCCATTGTTCCCCGACAGAGTGTCTGCCAAGCAGAATGGAGACACTCAGAGAAAGCCCAGGACTTGGCATCCAGGGGCATCCATGTGGTCAGTGCTCAAAAGTCTCCTTTTAAGTGTCCACCCTCAAGGTAGTTACCTAGAATGTTGAATGTTGACGCTTCTGTGGGTGTTATGTTGGTTTCTGTCTCGTCCTCCTTTGATGAGCCCGAGGTGAGATGGGACTTTTTCCAGAAGGAGGATGGGCGGTTGACGGCATGGCCATCTGCACTGTGCACCGAACCCCCCCGCCCAGCCCCAATGCACACACAAAAAAAGTAGCTGGAGCCCAGACATTCAGGCCTGTGCCCAGTTGTATGGATTCTTGCTCAGTGTGCCCCGCTGGAGACAATGCCATCTGGTCAAAAGGAACACCCTGGCATCTCTGAACCCTCAGAAAGGAACAGCAGGCCCCCTTCATTCGCTCTCAAAGGCCCCATGGAACTATCTGAACTGGGCTCATCCGTGGCGGCTCTCTGTCCTTACTCTACGGGGAGAAATTAGGAAGATGTACTGCAATGGTGGAGAGCGGATTTCATTCGATGATAAATAAAGAGAGACCAAAATTCAGTCCTCGAGAGATTTAGTAGGTTGGGTTTCTTAACAACAACAACAACAATGATAAAAAAAACACAACTATTCTCCCAGTGGTATTTCGATGCTCTTTAGCAGAAGGGTGTCCCTCGCGGTGAGGAGGAGGTGTGCTAAGCCATGGGGAAGGTGGGTGGAATTAAATGCATCATCCAGTGAACATGGAGAATGGAGTGAGGGGGCACTTGGCCACTTGGACTGTGGATGTCAATCAAAGTAATGTGCTAGGGGAAGGGGGAGGAAGTTTGTCACCCGTTTTAATATCAGAAATTCCTTTACGTGGGTGGTAACTTGGGAACAGCTGCAGGTAGCTGAATCACAGCCCAAATCCTTGCAAAAAACACTGGCGGGACCCTTGCCAACAAGTGAGCAATGGCTTTTCAAGCTGGAAGGGAGCAAGTCGGACTAAGGCAAAGTGGGGAGGGGAGGCGAGTGTGGGGGGGAAGCCAGTTTTTAAAAAGCTGAGTTTGGAAGCCGGTGCATATTTAATAGGATTAGAACACATGAGTTAGAGGCTGAAAATTCTCAACCTGCCTCGTTAAACAGCCAGCCTGCAGGAAAGGCCTGGCTCTCCCAGCAATAGCAGGGAAATCGGGGAGGGAGGGAGCTCAAACACCTGGGGTTCTTGCAGGGGTGCTGGAGAGATCTGGGGAGTTCTTTTCTCTCCTCCAGCTTCTCTGCAGCCGTGGACCTTCCCTCCGTCCCACTCTCTCGGGTCCATGAACACACCCGGTTTGTCAATAATGCCTTTGGATGCCCTGTCCCTGTTTGACTTGGGCTAGGCTGGTACCCTCAGGGCCTTGGCCAGTCCTGGGGAGGGAAGCGTTTGCTTTTGCCTCCTCATGGGGGTGAAAGGGCCCAGCCTGGCTTCCAAGGTCTATTTGGATACTTGTTGGATGTGTCTCAGATGTGGCTCTGAGTCTGGGGTTCGGGACGGCAGGTAGCAGGAAAGGGTGAGAGTCAGCTGGAACATTCTCCTTCTAAATATGGATCTTTATTTGCTCGCCTGACGACTTTAGCCTGCAGGTGAGAAGGCTGTGTGGTCCCTGATGGCCCTGCTGGATGGCCTGGCCCATGATGCTGGCAGTTAGCTGGTTTCTCCCAGGCTTCGGGCTCTTGCGCCAACTCGATGAGCAACTTCGGACCGCCCCTCTCAAGCCCTGGGCTGCTTTTTCCCATACTTTCTTACAGAGGCCATAGGTCATTTGAGCCCTTCTTATGGCGGCTTTCAAAGCCACTGAAATGAGAAACAAGTCCCAGCTTGGCTACAAATATTTCATCAGACACTATGCAAATCATGTAATGAGGGTCAGAATCACAGATGCAGCCATGTGTGTATGACTGGGGACCACTGGGCACTTCCTGTGATGGCGCCTGGGTTTCTCTAAACTGTCCAAACCATCTGTGGGCTCTTCACAGCATCCTAGGTCCTACGCTTAGCGGTCCAAAGACATACAGCCTCTCTGAAAAGAGATACTAGAGGTTGTGGAGGCTTAGATCCATGAGCATTGCCCTTCCTTGGTTTTTCATGTTACGAACTGTCCTCTTCCACTGCTAAATGTTCTCACGTGGAAAGAGAGATGTCAGCCTTGCCTACAAGCCCAGGAGGCATCGCCTCTATTTTACCCTTAAGTGTAGGCAGAGGCTAAAGCATCTGCATTGTGAACCCAGGTTGTAGGATTGGCCAGACCTGGGTTCCTGCTCTGGCCACCACTCATTAACTGGGCCTGCTTGTGAGCAGTACTGAACCTTTCTAAACCTCAGTGTCTTTGATCTAAAATAGGATCACATGCTAAGCATGTTACAGGCAGGTATATACTTCCCGTACCTGGAAACAGTCATAGGGAAGATTATTATTAATCAGATAGCGGTGATGATTATTAATAACAGCTGACATTCAATGAGCTTCTCCCATGGGTCAGGCACTGCAGTGAGTATGTTACATGATTCATTCCTTTTCCGTCTTCAGCTCAGCGGCCCACTCAGCCCAGCCGCCCTCCTTCTTAGTTGAGGTAGTGACTTGCCAAGACCTCCTTCCCGACTTGACGCCCAATGTCCTGGACTTGGTAGATGAAGATCTGGGCCTGGCCTGGGGAGGTCCTGGAGGCCCCAGGGTTTGGATGACCCAAGGGGATTCTTGAACTCCTGTGAGGGGGGCGCTGAGCACCCGGATGCGGGGGCCTCAGGAATCCGGGGAAGCGGGGACCGTTCCGACAGCTCTGGGGAATCCTGAGCGAACAGTCTGTGTCCTGCCGGCTGTGTAAACACAGTAACCAAACACACTGATGATTTCCAGGGCCCACCAGATGGCAACGAGTACAGTGGGTGATGTGGTTTCCGTTTCTTCTCCTCCTTATTTTTATTTGCTCCCTGTGCCTCAGGGCAGGACAGAATGTGAGCCTCCCTGGAAGCTTTGTTATAATCCTAAGTCTTTGCCTTATAGATTTGCACCCTCCCTCGTGGGGTCCTTCCCGGCTTTGCTAAGATGTCCCCTTCTGAGTGACGCCTTCTTGGACCAAAATCAACCAACCAACTTCTCAACACTTGACATACTCTTCCAACACTTTACATACTCTTTCGCAACTGTCTTTTCCTCCTTAGCACTCACTATCTGGCATCCATGGATTTGAACTTCTCCCTTGGTCTTTTTGTTTTGTTTTGTTTTTGTTTGTTTGTTTGTTTAGTTTTCTTATCCCCTTTCCTCTCCGGCAGAAAACGAGTTCCTAGAGGGAAAGGATTTTTGTGGAACTTTCTTTCACATTACTGTGTCTCCAATCCTATAACAGTGACTATATATTTTGAATGAAAGAATTTATATATGTTCATCCTAGGCCAAGCTGACATGAAGCTGAATCCTGATGAAATATTTTCTGGAGACTTAGAGATGTCACATGCCACATTTCCAGACTTTTCTAGAAAGGCTACAACAGAGGTCAAAACAAGATCTTCCCATCCATATTTCGAAGATAGAGATGTACTCTGTGTTCAAAAGGCAGGGCAACAGCGAGTGTGCAAGAGGAAGATCGGTAAGATTGCCCCCAATGTCCTGCTATGGGGGCCTCAGCCCAGGGCACACCAGCCCACCTAGCTCCCCCTGCTCTTAACAGATACAGCTCTCAAGCTGGCTCTCAAGCTTCACCCTCCTCCATGGCTCATGATCAAGCTTCACCCTCCTCCATAAGCCACGACTTCTGGAGGTTCCAATCCAGCTTCTGTTCCTTTTTCAAGCTTCAATGCACCTTTCCTTCCACAGAAGCGAAATACACTTTTATATTTTGTGTCCTGTCTATTGTTTTTACTACTTTGGGCGGTGAGCACGGAGGTAACAATAGTGGCCAGTGTCCCTGGACATTGCCCAAAAGCCAGCACTCCCCGCTCGTTCTCTGCACTCAGCGTGAGCTCATCAAAGAAAACAGAGTGAGGGAAAGGAAACTGGTCTTGGGACAGATGGAGTCATTTACTGGGAAAGCCGGGAACTTGGAGGGAAGGGGCAGAGATAGGCCGGCTGAGGTAAGGCTCTCACGGGTTTGCCCACCCCGGTTTGGGAGCAGGGTGTCCTCAACACCCTGCATGGTCTCCCTGCCACTCGAGGGAAATCAAAGTCAAAACTCAAAGTGATTGCCTGTCCAGTTTTGGCTTCTTGTCAGCTTCTCCCTTGGGACATGCGCAGCCGGTCTTCACGGTGGGGGCAGTAATTTTGCCAAGTTCTCTGTCATTTGAGAACAGGCTTCAGTTATGTAATCAATGTAACGAAAAAGCAAGAAAAAAAAAAGCCCATTATTTTTTTTTTCTCCCTTGGCTGAAAAAAATGCATCTTTTACTAATCTCTTTATCTTCCTTTCATTTTCCTCTTTCTGATTTTTCTCCCTCTATTTTTTTCTGAATAAGTTAACAGGTCCCCGAGGAGGGATATGAAAGTCAGAGTGGAGGGATTTCAAGACTGTCTTTATCTCATTCACAACCTATGTTTTGTTTTATGATAAGAAATGCTAACACAAAGGAAGAATTTCCCAGTACTACGAACGTTGAGTGTCTACCAAAATATGGTTCCGATATGGTTGCCCTGCTCCTGGGCCAAAGAAGGAGGCAAACAAAGATAAAGTGCACACTCCACGCTCTGTGAACTTTCTATAACCTGTGCTATGAGTACTGTGCCAGGTATACAGTAGGGGATGAGGAAACGTGCTGGGTGGATAAGGGATGGATTTTCAGAGTCTGCCCAGCAATCAAGGGGAGGAGAGACATTGTAGGCCTAGAAAATATCACCCATAGGGTATTAGCATCAAAGAGCACAGCCTGTTTAGGGAAACTGTAGTCATTGCATATGGCGGCATGTTGGGTCAGTAAGGCCTGGGGACGTGGAGGGGGGCATGGAAAAGAGGCTGCAGAGGTGGTGGGCTGGACCCTGGTATACTGTGGTTGCCACCGTAGCACATGGGACTTAGTCTGTGGGTGACTAGAAGGCCTGGAAACATTGGCCTCCCTCAAAGAGTGCGGGTTAATCTGTGTTTCAGAAAGTCAGTCTCACCGATACAGATGAGGCAGTTACCATGAAAGTGGAGGGAGAACTGTGTGTTGGTTTATTAAGCAACTATTTATAGAGTTCCTTTTGGGTACCAGCCATCATTCCAGGTCCTGGAATACAGCAATGAACAGCACAAGATTGCTTTCTGGAAGGAAAAGCCACCAACAAACATATGATACATATGCAAGTACAGACGTGGTATATCAAGGTATGATATGTAGTTACATGATATCTATGTATGCATGTGTGATGTGATGAGAGGTATGAATAGGGACTTTTAAGAAAAATGGGGTGGGTAAGAATAGTGATAGGGAGTCACATTGTAGATTGGGTGGCCATAGAGGGGCTCTCTAAGCAGGTGGAACTGAAGCCTGGGCTGGATAAAATGAGGGATCCAGTGATGCTAACATGGGGGGGAAATTACAATAATATTGTGGAGAGAATAAATGTGGCCCAAATTAAATAGCGATGGTAGGGGAAACCAAGAGAAAACTTTAGGAGGTCAAGTTGAAAGGACTTCTAGCTGTGGAAAGTGGGAGGAGGGGAAATGGCCCAAGACAGGCCTTGGTGCTCTGGCTCGGTCATCCGGCTGTCTGTCTGTCTGTGTCATTAGGTAGGACAGAGAATGAAGGCAGGAAACTACTTCTTTAGAAAAAGATAATGAATATGTTGTCTTTCAATGGCTGGTAGCACATCCCAGATTCTCTTCCTTTTTTTTTTTTTTTTTTTTTGGTGTCATTTTTCTTCCTGAGAAGTCACTCCAGATCCTGAGAAAATCATATACTATCCATGCTCCTTTTTAAAAAAACTATTACTTTAAAGAGAGAGAAAGCATATGAAGAGGGGGAGAGGGCAGAGGGAGAAAGAGAGAGAAAGAGAGAATCCTAAGCAGGCTCCACGCCTAGTGCAGAGCCTGACACAGGGCTTGACCTGAGCTGAAATCAAGAGTCAGATGCTCAGCCGACTGAGTCACCCAGGCCCCCTCCATTCATTCTCCTTTAAGAAGATGGGAGATTGCAACCCCAAACGTCAGGAGTTTAGGGACTGATCTAAAAGGTGACTTGGTTTGTTTTCTATATTTTTTCTAGTTCTATTTTCTGTTTTCTATTTTTCATTTTTCTTCAATTTCAGTCAATGAGACCACTTACTAGGCAAAATCAAACCCTCTTTTACTTTAGAAGAATATTATCCAGACAGTGTATGAAAATAATAACATCTACTTCAAAGCACCGAGACTCTATTCTCTCAGCAGAGGTTTGGAGGCCCACAGTCTTCCTACCAGACTGATTTTAAGACCATTCTACGCAGATCTCGTGTTCCAAAGACCAGCAGGAAAAGGTAAAATTGATGACAATTTTAGCCTGTTCAGGAATAGCTGAAAATGAGTCTTCTTTTTTTATACTAATTAATTTTTTTTAATGTTTTTTATTTATTTCTGAATGAGAGACAGCGTGAGCAGGGGAAGATCAGAGAGAGAGGGAGGCACAGAATCTGAAACAGGCTCCAGGCTCTGAGCTGGCTGTGAGCACAGAGCCTGATGCGGGGCTTGAACCCATGAACCATGACCTGGGCTGAAGTCGGACACTTAACTGGCTGAGCCACCAGGCACTCCTGAAAATGAGTCATCTGAGCTGACTTCTTGAAGAGGTTTTTGAACCAAAGGATTGCCATAGTCTAGAGAGTTCTGAAAGTCATTTGCAAACTCACCCAATGGCATCAGATACTTGGATTTTTGCACTCGTGCACTGAATGCTGTTCATGTGTTCATTTAGAGGGGCTCAGGTGCTACTTGAATTGCTTACATATTTTCCCATCATTTTGCTAATTATGCCACAGCTTGTTTGGCCTCCTGTGCAGCTGTTAACTTGGAAAGGGTGGCCGTTAGCAAAGCCACTTTTCCCTGGGGAAGGGACCCGTGACCTGTGTCAGGACTGACAGGGAGTGGTGAGCTAACCCGTGGAGTGGCCGCAGTAAGTATGTACTGGCCCCATGATGGGATGGTCAGTTACCCATCTCGGCCCCTGAACTCGAATATCATGCCAGCTTGACACATGTCCAAACAAAACAAGAGAACAGTTGGATCACCTTTACACTTGTTTTCCAGCTGGGCTGAAATTCTGGACCAGGATGGGGGCCCCATCTCTTTGGAGCCTTCATGTTGCTGATCTTCAGACTTTGAACACCCACTCTGGCTTCTACATGTGGGGCATGTGGTGTGAGGGGCTGGCGTGGGTGGCATGACATAAAAGAGGCTCTTCGGTTTTCAGGGAAAGACTTTTAGCGTGGATGGGAGTAAAATTTTAACTCAAACCAGAAGGGTGTGTCCTCTCTGGAAGAGCATGGGAGCAGGAGAAGGGAGGAGGCAGAATCCACGGCTTCTCCGTCTTCTTAGGCTGAAGCCACACCCCTTACAATGGCCTCCAGGGCCTCCTAGTCCTGAGGTACCAGCCCTTGCCTGCCTCTCAGACCCATTTTGTGCCCTCCCTTTCCTTGGCAAGTGTGCTCCATTAGTTTTGGCCTTTGATTATTGTCTGTCTCCCTAAACTGTGTGCTCTATGAAGTCAGGGGTCATGTTTATTTGCTCACTGTATTTGTTGGTTAAATGAATGATTTGGGGGAAGGAAGGAAAGAAGGAAGGTAGGAAGGGAAGGAAAAGAAAGAAAGAAAGAAAAGAAAGAAAGAAAGAAAGAAAGAAAGAAAGAAAGAAAGAAAGAAAGAAAGAAAGAAAGAAAGGAAGGAAGGAAGGAAGGAAGGAAGGAAGGAAGGAAGGAAGGAAGGAAGGAAGGAAGGAAGGAAGGAAGGAAGGGAAGAGAAGGAAAGAAGGAAGGAAGGAAGAGAAGGAAGGAAGGAAGGAAGGAAGGAAGGAAGGAAGGAAGGAAGGAAGAAAGAAGAGAAGGAAGGAAGGAAAAGAAGGAAGGAAGGAAGGAAGGAAGGAAGGAAGGAAGGAAGGAAGGAAAGAAGAGAAGGAAGGAAGGAAAAGAAGGAAGGAAGGAAGGAAGGAAGAGAAGGAAGGAAGAAAGAGAAGGAAGGAAGGAAGAGAAGGAAGGAAAGAAGGAAGGAAGGAAGAGAAGGAAGGAAGGAAAGAGAAGGAAGGAAGGAAGGAAGGAAGGAAGGAAGGAGGGAAGGGAGAGGAAGGAAGAAGGAAGGAAGAAGGAAGGAAGAAGGAAGAGAAGGAAGGAAGGAAGAGAAGGAAGGAAGGAAGAGAAAGAAGGAAGGAAGGAAGGAAGGAAGGAGGGAAGGAAAGGAAGGAAGGAAGAAGGAATAGAAGGAAGGAAGGAAGGAAGGAAGGAAGGAAGAAGGAAGGAAGGAAGGAAGGGAAGAAGGGAAGGAGGAAGGAAGGAGAAGGAAGGGAAGGAAGGCAAGGAAGGAGGAAGGGAGGAGGAAGGAAGGAAGGAAGGAAGGAAGGAAGGAAGGAAGGAAGGAAGGAAGGAAGGGAAGGAAGGAAAAGAAGGAAGGAAGGAAGGAAGGAAGGGAAGGAAGGAAGGAAGGAAAGAAGAGGAAAGAAGGAAGGAAGAAGGAAGGAAAGAAAGAAGGAAGGAAGGAAGAAGGAAGAAGGAAGGAAGGAAGGAAGAAGAAAGAAGGAAGGAGGAGGAAGGAAGGAAGGAAGAAGGAAGGAAGGAAGGAAGGAGGAAGGAAGGAAGGAAGGAAGGAGGAAGGAAGGAGGAGGAAGGAAGGAAGGAAGGAGGAAGGAAGGAAGGAAGGAAGGGAAGGAAGGAAGGAAGGAAGGAAGGAAGGAAGAAGGGAGGAAGGAAGCAAGGAAGCAAGGAAAGAAGGAAGGAAGGAAGCAAGGAAGGAAGAAGGAAGGAAGAAGGAAGGAAGGAAGGAAGGAAGGAAGGAAGGAAGGAAGGAAGGAAGAAGGGGAGAGAGGAAGGAAAGGAAGGAAGGCAGAGAGGGAGGAAGGGAGGGAGGGAGGCAGGCAGGCAGGATGTAAGGAAGGATGGACTTGGGGAGCTTGAAGTTGTAAAACTACCATGGTGCCGTGTTCAACAGCTCAGCCTTCCAAGCTGGGGCTCAAGGAAAACTCCTCTTCCAATAAACTACCCAGGACTGAAAAGGTCAAAAGTTCCTTTCATAAAGGAGGCTACCCCTCAGAAGCCCGGACGACTTAATCCTGTGGAGACCTGGTGACTGGGGGTCCTGCATCTGGGAAAGGTGCTACTCTGCGGCCCCTCATGACTGTGGGTGTCAGCCCCAGGCTATGACTAAACACTGCTTCCACAGACCCATGTACAGCAAGAGGGTCTAGTTTTTAAAAGCAAGGTATACATTCGGAGGAGCGTTCAAGCTAAACAATCATGGAGGTCATTAAAAGGGACCTGAGAATAACTTGGCAATTTTTTTTAATGTGACATGGACTTTGCTTTGAAGCTTTAAAAATAAGTGAACGCCCCCCAAAATTGTTTTTAAATAAAAAAGTAAACTCACCGCCAATTCTGCAAAAGGAAAAGAAAAAGAAAAGCGGGTCAAATGTTGGGGCGCCTGGGTGGCTCAGTCGGTTGCACGCCCGACTTCGGCTCAGGTCATGATCTCACGGTTCTTGGGTTCGAGCCCCGCATCGGGCTCTGTGCTGACAGCTCAGAGCCTGGAGCCTGTCTTTGGATTCTGTGTCTCCCTCTCTCTCTGACCCTCTCCTGCTCACACTGTCTCTCTATCTTTCTCTCAAAAATAAATAAGGGGCACCTGGGTGGCTTAGTCGGTTAAGCGTCCGACTTTCGCTTGGGTCATGATCTCACGGATTGTGGGTTCGAGCCCCGCGTCGGGCTGTGTGCTGACTGCCAGTTCAGAGCCTGGAGCCTGTTTCAGTCTGTGACTCCCTCTCTCTCTAACCCTCCCCTGCTCACGCTGTCTCTCTCTCTCTCTCCTAAAAATAAATAAAACATTTAAAAAATAAATAAATAAATAAATAAAACATTAAAAAAATAAAAAATAAATAAAACTGGGTCAAATGTTAAGCTCAGATCACCCTGACAGTGTGTTTAATATGTATGTAAGCAGTAGCATTTGCAGCAGCCAGTTTTCTTCAGTTGGGAGGCTGGAAGGGGCCAATCGTACTGATTCTTCCAAAGGGAGGGAGAGGCCGGGTTTACACCCCTATAAAGGATGGCTTATCAAGACTGGCTTCCTTCCAGCAACTTTCATCTTTTTATACTATTTGTCTTGCAACTCCTGAAATCTAAAAGGACCTTGGAGTCGAGAAGCACATTTTCCAGAAGATACGATATATTTGAATTTGGGTCGGAGGAGCCAGGGGAGGAGTGGGACTTGGCTAGCAGAAGATTCTGGATCAGACCTGGCGTCTTGGCCAGTGGAGGCCCAGCAAGGATTCTAGGTCCGCTGTGCAGAGCCTTCAGAAGTTGCTAGGACAGACACAATGTGTTTGGCTCCCAGATCTTGCACTTTACCTCTGCTTCCTGCTCTAAATGCTCTTTTAGGATGTCATTTGCATTTACTTAGGATCTGCTTGCTATAAATCCACCTGTAAGAATCCCATAAGGGCGAGAGGGGCTCTGGTGGGAAGGGCTTGTGGAAGCGACAGCCAGAGGTATTGGACACTGGCCGGCCATCTTGGAATGTGGCAGGAAAGGCACTGGGCTTGGCGTCCGGCGACTGGAATCCAAGTCCCGCTGTCCCCATGACCCAAGAGTATGACTAACTCTGATCAGGTCACTTCTTCTCCCTGGGTCTCAGGTCTATCAGGTACAAAAAGAGACAACTGGATGCGAGGACTTATCAGTTGCAGAGTCTGTGACATACCCCTGTCTGCACTGAGCAGACCGTCCGCATGTACAGTTGCAGAGATCAGGAAATTGCTTTGGTTTTTCATGTCGATTGTGCAACGTGAGATTTTTTTTTTGGAAAAAGCCACGCTGTCCCTGGTGTACAGGACTGTGCTATGCCGTATGCATAGGGGTGTGTGTGTGTGTGTGTGTGTGTGTGTGTGTGTTCCCTTCATAGTGTCTGCACTGTGTATATATAAAGTTGAGTCTGAGCCTACATTTATGTTTCATCCTATCGCCTGGTAACTGTGGGACTAGTTTCTACAGCTGTGTCTCTGAGGGGTGGGGATTTGAAGGCTGGGATTCGATGACGGTTGTCCGGGTGATCTGATGAGGTTTGCACCCCAAGCCTGAAGTCAGCAGGTCCTCGCTTGGGACCGGCAAAACCGGGGACACTCGGGTGTACAGTAGCCAAAGAGCAAATACTTGCTTGCTGGCCATTCGGAAGCTCTCTCCTGCCTCTTCTCCTTCCCGTGGTACGTTCCACCCCATTCCACCAACCTTGGTTCTGTTACATGTGGAGAGAGGGCACGGAGCTTACCGCCCTCAGCTGTGCCACAGCTCTGGCCTCAGAGGTGCCAGAAGGCCTGCATATGATGAAGGCTGTTACTGGAGCCAGAAGGTTGCAATCAGGAGTCGGCTGGCGAGGCTCCGGGTCACCAGAAGGGTCACCCCTGACTTATTTCCGTGTCCTCCAGTCCTGTCAGGAGGTCTGTGGGGGCCCAGAAAGCAAACACGGTGGAGGGCTCCAATCAGAAACAGCCCGTGACCTCCTGTGGCTCAGAGCAGGCAGGATGGTCAACTTTCTTAACAGCGCCCCCTGAGGATTTAGGTGGGGGCCAAAAAAATACATGTCTGAGCGTCCTCTGTGGGCACGCACGTCTCTGCACTCTGTGCCCCTCTCCAGGTGAGTGCAAATCTGTGCCACACACGCATGCATTGTGTGTGAGCCCTGGACGCTCACGGGAAGAGCACTTTCACGACGACACAAAAACCTATAAAAGTCTTCCGTGTGGTGCCAGTGAGTTCAAAGTGACCAGCCTCACGGGCGGCTTGGTGTCCCTCGCTCTTTCGTTGGAAGGCTTGAGGGAACCATCCTGAATAGCGTGGCTAATGGACAAGCGGATCAGACTGCCTCCCCGTCACTCAGTGGATTTGACCAATCAATCAGTATCAGGTCTGATCAGTATGGGAAGGCGATGGAGGAGAATGTGTTTTGCATACAGCATTGAAGGGATGGCGAGAGCAGACAGCAGTCTCCATTCTTGTTTCCTCTCTCTGGTAGGGCCTCACTGTCCCTGCTTCGTGCTTAGTGACAGTCTTTGGCAGGAATATTCTCTCTTTGACCATCAGATCCCTTTGGGAATGGGAGGTCCCCTGCTAGTATTATGGGCCTCTTCTAGATCTTTCGGTGCTGTTGTCCTGTACTTTTAATATGCATAGTACCTCACCTATTGACTTCATATAATGGTTCCAATTTACATGTTGCTTTGCATGTGATTTGCATTACATTAGGTCCATTCCCCCTTCAATGAATATTTATCAACAGTCACATACCATGGGAGATGCTATATAATGAGGAGAACCTCCTCCTCAAATACAAAATCCTCTACTAGAAATCTTTGTTGCTTTTCACCAGCAGCCTCTCCCCTTCCGCATCCACTAATCCATCTCGCCACCTACTTTTCTTTGACAGCTTCTTAGTAAAAGTGGATCTGCTTGGGATAATCACTAGCTTGGCTTGGCAGAGCTTAGCCCCGCCTGGAAGATATATACCTGAAGGATCAGAGGGTATTGCAGTTGTGACTGCGTGTGGGTTCTTTAAATAATCTTTCCCAATGATGTCATGGTTTCTTGGACTCCTCCCTTTTAGAATGAGTGTCTGCAGTTCTCCTGTGTCAAGAACACCTCAGAAGGGGAGCCTTTATTCCACTCATACTGAAGAAAGGAAGAAACTGAGACATGAACCTTACCAAATTCACCAAAGGCCATTATACCAAGTTCAAGCCAAACATGAGGCTAAACTTGATTAGGTTCAACATGTATTTTCTGGATTCTATTACGTCTGAGTATTAAGTTCAATAAAGAGAGTAACCACAAAACATCGTGCTCTAGAGAGTTCATAATATGTCTTCCCTGCCCTCACATAATCCTTCTGAATTCGTTTTGGGGCAGTTTCACTTGTGAAATTGTATCAGACAAGGTAGACCTAGGTAATATTTGGGTCCAGTTGTTTCTAAGATTTCGACATTTCTCCACGAAGTAGTGTACCATGGACCCTCTTTTCAATGGGACCTTTGTATAAGACAATATACAAAGTATAGATCATACTTTAGCATAGACCATGCTTTAGCAACAAATAAATGTAAAAATACCAATTTGCACAATCCAAAAAGATGGCCAGCTTTCCTCCAAGTGGTGAGTCAGAGGTCCTGGCCCCTTTTATTTCATGGCCCAGCCATCCTGAAATGTTTTACTTCCAGTCACAGGGCAAGGATAGACAACGTGGTTTAGGGATCCAGCTGAGGGGTGGTGTGAATCGCTTCTGTCCACACTCCAGAACTCAGTAACATGATCAACACCATTGCAAGGAAGATTGTGCAATGTAGAGATGGGCAGAAATATGGGGGAACATGGGTAATCTCTGCTGTACACGCTCTTGCTGTGGGCCTCCAGATTAATTACCTATTGTCTTGATAAACCTGTTGTTTATCCACACAAGGGGGACGAAATCCCCTAGCTCGTTATGAGGATAATATATAGGAAGGGACCAGACACAGAGCAGAGGCTAAAGAGCCGTTCACCTCACTTTTTTGGATAAAATCAGGATGTGAGGAGAATGCCATTTGCACTCTTTGCTGGTCCTCTTAAGGCAAATGAGTAATATCTAGCTGTTTGGGAAGAACAGGGTTTCCCTAGCCCATGTTGAACCCTTCCCCTCTGCTCTGGTGGCTCTTTCCAGGCTCTGCTAGAAACAATAATGGCACAAAATGAGACTTCCTGGGAGTGGAGGGTCACTGAAGTCTAAAGCGGGAGCAGTTTTCTGGGTTGTTCATGTTGGTTGTACACAAAATAAGGCAGACTGCAGACCCCCCAAATTATTAACCCAGGTGTGGGGAGCTGACTCAGTTACACTCTGCTTACGGGACAAGCTGAAGGTGGGTGGATGTTGTATGTACAGATGGGCTTTCTCTCTGACTCAAGTCTCAAAGGCATTGACACAGAGGGCCCAGCTTTGGGAAATGCTGTGTTTAGAAAGGATTGGCTGATGGTCCAGCCTATTTTCTCATCCTCCAGAATATGCTAGAAAAGTCAATTGGATTGGAATTCTGGCCTTGCTATTCTTAAGACCCTCTTCCTGCATCCCCAAGCGCCCCATTAATACCAGGACTCACTTTTTCTTTGTGATCACCTGACAATTCGGATGGATAACTTTAACACCCTGGGGGTTTTTTGTTTTTTTTTTTAAGGTCCAGTATAAGGCAATTCTGAAAATCAGTATGGGTCCAATGCCTAAGAAATATCAAGTTGCAGTAGTAAAGTAAATAGTTGTATGTAAATACATAGAGCTATAAATAATAAAACCTTAAGGATGCCGGGGGGCTCAGTCGGTTAAGCATCCAACTTCGGCTCAGGTCATGATCTCATGGTTCATGGGTTCAAGCCCCACGTCAGGCTCTGTGCGTCCGATACACTGCTTCGGATTCTGTGTCTTCCTCTCTTTGCTCCTCCCCCCACTTGAGCTCTTTCTCTCAAAAATAAATAAACATAGGGGCACCTGGGTGGCTCCGTTGATTAAGCATCCAGCTTCTGCTCAGGTCACGATCTCACGGTTCCTGCTCAGGTCACGATCTCATGGTTCCTGAGTCTGAGCCCTGCGTCTGGCTCTATGCTCATAGTGCAGACCCTGGAGCCTACTTCCCATTCTGTGTGTGTGTCTCTCTCTGCCCCTACTTGTGGTATTTCTCTCCCTCTCTCTTTCAAAAATAAATGAATAAACATTTAAAATATTTAATAAATAAATGTTCAAAAGAAAAAATTTTTTAATAATAATCAAACTTTAATAACAGTGGTTTAAAAGTTAAAAGCGTTTAATTGCTTCACAAGAGAGTCCACAGGATGGTAATGCAGGGCTAGTTCGGGACTTAATGATGACCGAACATCCATGCTTTTGTCTACCTTTCTATGGGGCCTTTCTTAGCTTAATATGTTGGCCTTTAGTCCTCACGGATGTTGCCTCATGATCACAAAACAGCTTCTGCAGCTCTAGGAATCATATTTGTATTCAAGGCAAGAAGAGGAAAGAAATTAATCATGCTTATTATACCTATCCCTTTTATTAAAACAGCAGAAGTTAACCTTAAAATATAGATCAGGATGAACGATTGTTTTCTTTTTAAAAATTTTTTTTTAACATTTATTTATTTTTGAGAGACAGAGAGAGACAGAGCATGAGCAGAGAAGGGGCAGAGAGAGAGGGAGACACAGAATCCGAAGCAGGCTCCAGGCTCTGAGCCGTCAGCACAGAGCCCGATGCGGGGCTCGAGCCCACAGACCGCGAGATCATGACCTGAGCGGAAGTCAGGTGCTTAACCGATGGAGCCACCCAGGCGCCCCCAGGATGAATGATTGTTTTCAAGTAAAATCAATGCAATCTAACTTCATTTGCAAAATCTGAGTTCATTTATATTTCTGGACTCTCTCCTTTCTTCCTTGTTTCTTTGTGGAGGGATATGTTTTCCTATTTCTTCTGGTATGTTTCTTAAAGATGGAGAAGGAGATGTCCAAAGATAGGAGAGAGAGAGGTGCCTGGGTGGATGAGTCAGTTAAGCGTCTGACTTCATCTCAGGTCATGATCTCATGGTTTGCAAGTTCGAGCCCCTCATTGGGCTCTCTGCTGTCAACACAGAGCCCATGTGGGATCCTCTGTACCCCTCTCTCTCTGCCCCTTCCCCACATGTGCTCTCTCTCTCAAAAATAAACATTAAAAAAATGATAGTAAAGAGAGAGGATATGGATTATACAGAGAGAGGTGATTTGACCTATTTCAGTCTATGTAAGCTCAATTCAACACCCTTCCTGCCAGCCATATCTTTAACATCACCTGCCGTGAATTTATCTGCTTTCCCCTTGAGGTCCTGCACCTCGGTCTTTGATGGTAAGATTTCTGATTCAAGTGGTGATACCAGAATGCCTGTGGATGGATAGGGAGGTGGCTGAAACAGTCAGGCTTACAGATAAATTATTGCAGGAGGCAGAAAATAAAGTCTGCTGCAGTTGTGGAAATCAACTTTTACTGAACTCTCTAGGATTAGATCTGGTATTTGGATAGGAAGGTTTCCATGCCTGCTTTAACATATATAAATAAAAACTGACTTCAGACACCAGTTCATTCAAATATTTTTTAAAAGATTAACTCTTCCTTCTCCTCTCCCTTTTGTAGTCAAAGAAAATGGAAAGGAAGGCCTAGGAAATGAAGAACCCACTCAAGGATTCCTTGTAACAGTCTCATTAAAAAATGATCAGTTTTCTTTCATATTATCCAAGGCTCCCATCCAAGGCCACCATGGCTGACCGACATTGCTGACCAATCACTGTTAACTTACACACACACACACACACACACACACACACACACACACACACACACGGCAGACATTGCCAATCAATCACAGTGAACTTAGTGTTGGTTTATCACACCAAACCATCACGGTTGGTTGCTGAGATGTGATAAAAGCTTACCAGCCACACCTGTCTGTCACAGACATCTTCCGTTACTGACTTTGGGTAGATCTGAAAAACAGAGCACTATTCCAATCATTCAGTTAAAATCTGTTCAACTGTTTTCTGAGATGAAAAAATTTCTTTCAAACATATTCTATCCCAGTCCCTCTCCTCCATCATAAAGATCTCCATTAAGCCATAGGGTCAGAGACTGTGTGCGGTGTCCCCCAAACTCTGGGGAGCACACAGCCAGCCTTGGAGATGTCCCCATGGAGAGGTATCAGCTTCCTCTCCGCAGGAAGCTCCTTAGAGAGGAATAACCCGTGGGTGATGGGGTGACGTGGAAGGACCTTCACCTCTCCTTCCCACAGCTGGGAACATTTGTCGGTGGATGGGATATTTGTGTAAAGAGGCTGGGCCCCAGAATTAGTGATGATAGCTTATCCCCTTTCCCACACCGCTCCAGCATAACTAAACCTAACACCTGGGCAATCGGTCCACATGGAGCTGAGCTAAAAGGACCTGAGAATTCTAGGTCTTTGGATTAAGTGGACAATATGGTAGGGAGAAGCCAAATGGAAGGGCTTGGGTAGGGGGAGGCAGACAGAAGGCGTGATATTAACACTGGTGGTAAGGAGCTGGGATAACTAAAGAGTGGTTAATGTTTCTAACTATGCTTCCTGACTAAAGGACAGGTTGGAACACGACCACAACTAGAAAGTGTTGACAAGTGGGCCCACCCTTTTTCAGGTATGCTTTTCTTTTCAAAACAATTCTTTCTGTTATCTTCCTTGTCTCTGACCTTCCTTGGATGGGTTGCAGAGAGCCTGGCTTTAGATGTGAAGAATGAGGAATTTGAAATTTACATGTGTTTGTACAACACGATTTCCATTTGCAAAGTGCTGTCACTTATGAGGACTCTTTGAGTTCGGAATTGTGAACACAGGCTCGGTGCTTTGGATCTGGTCTCCCCTCAGGTGGCTGCTCCAGAGAATGTAAATTTATTCTTACAAATTAGTGTCAAAAGAGTTGTTCACATTTATTCCCTTTTCACTGTTTCAAGCACATTCCATGTGTATATTGAATCCGTACAAACCTTCAAGACAAATGCTCTTCTCAACCCTCACGGCAGATGAAAAAAACAAAAGCCAGAGAAGTGAAGTGACTTTCTCAGGATCACACAGCTAGGACTCTTGGGAACACCCAGATTAGAGCTTAATTACTCTGACATCAAAGCCAGTAATTTGAAACCCAGGTCACTTCCCTGTCCCCTTCACCTTTAAAATGCACTAATTATTACTCAGCACCTCTTTTCCTTGAATGAAGGTGAAGGGATCTCCTCTCAAAGTAGCAGCACTCGTTCTAGATGTCACTCAGGGCTGCCTGGTTCGCGTTTTCTGCTTCTCTGCTGCGCCACGGAGAAGGCTCCCCGACCCTCAAGGCGTCAGACCGGTTTCTGGATCTTTGCGGTTTTTTTTGTTTCTTTCCCCACTTCATTTTGATGTAGCCCTGGTCTGTCTTCCACTTCCTGATCAGGTCCACTGGGCGAACATTCCGAGGGCAGCAGAAAACTCCAGCTAGGGAGACCCAGTTGTTGTTGTTTTTCAACTTCCTTTGATCCTATTTTGTGGTTGACTTGGCGAAAGTCCACATCTGTCACCAATGAGCTTTAAAGCGGCTGCAGCTCAAAGCCCATATCGGATTTGACCTCAACACACCCAGTTCTGAGGCATCCATTTCCTTTCAATTCGGGATGAATAAACGGGGTTTCTCTTATTGGACATTCATCTTTGCTGCTTGCTGTCTCTCCCTCACCTCCCCCTCAATAATCCTTCAGGCTCAGGAAGGACCTTAACATGTTTCTGTTGCTGTGCGGCATATGTTGTGTTCTAATCCTTCCTGTGTTTGCTGTAGGTATGGCGGGTCTCCAAGACAAATTACTGGTGTTGTTGGGGAGGTCACCCGGGTGTCGTTCGGAGGGGGGTGGATGGGGCGGGAGATGGCTCTGGTGATGTGTCCCTGGGGCCGCCTCCACCTCCCGGCCTGCAAGGCCCTTGGTTGGAGGCGCAAGTGCTGGGCCCTGGGACCCCAGGCTGCGAGCTGGCAGAAGGGCAAGGAAGAGAAGAGCTTTACCGACTGGCCCTGTCATCTGATGAAGGGGAAGCTTGTATGGGGCAGACCGCGGGCAGCAGATGTTGGTGGAAAGCCTGCCAAAAGTGTGCTGAGGGTAGAGGAGCAATGCATATGTTACTTGACACGGGGGGATTAGGGAAACCGGGAGGAAACATGCCTCGTCCCTTCACACCGTGACACCTCGGGGAAGCGGGTTATGAGAACAGAGAGGCACAGTCCATGCACAGACGGGGAATGATGGGCCAAGGCAGGCAGCTTGAGCGACACCCCTGCCTTCCTCTGTTTCCCGCCCCCTCCACCTCCCGACCCAGCCACCGCCCACCCCTCTTGCTGGGGCGATTGGCAGGCATGCTGAGAGTTATTGGACAAGTTGCAAGATCAAAATCAGGAGTCCTCTGCTGGGAGGACCGAGCTGTGGGCCCTTCCCCCACACTGATAAGGCGACTCGATGCCTTGCCCCGTCCTGTCCTTTCCCCTGGACTTCGCAAATGAAGTCATATGGAAGATGGACAGAGGGTCCAACCGTTCGTCTTTGTCGATGGCACTGGGCACAGGGAGCGGCAGCGAAGATAAGCAGTGTTCAAGGAGCTCAGAGAAAGCAGGCATGTGACCACTGGAAACTCAGACTGGACTAAATGAGGTCTAGGCAACACATGGGAAGAAATGGGGCAGATTCCACAGTTCCTTTCTCTCCCTCTATGTTCGGCTTTCATGGGACTCCACATTCTGGAAGCAGGCAAGAGATGGGAACATTCTTCTACCTGTGAAATGGTGGTAGGGGCTTAAGGGGAAACAGAAGAAAGAGGGAAACCGTGGAAGACTTGGGAAAAGCACATCCTGGTAACGAAATGGCTTCTGGAAATGAATCCACGCTCTCTTGAGAATCCAAGTTTCTTCCCTTGGCTATTGCATTCCTGGAGGAGGGGGAAGGACAATGCACTTGAAGTTCATTACTAGATCCAGTGAAGCCATGGGAATTCTCTAGGCTGAGGCACCCCCACAAAGGGAGAGCAGGATCATTTATCTCCACCAAGTGAAGCAAGCCTGTAGACCAAGTCTCGGTCGCCGTCCAGAATTCCAACCTATTTCCACCAGAGATTGAGGGGTGAATGGGGTGGGGGTGGGGGTGAAGGTGGTTGAAAAAGAATAGCATGAGGAGAAAACAAGAAATGTGGAGAGGGATGGAGCAGAGAGGGAGTGTGCCTGACAGAGAATGAGGAAGAAGGGCGGGGGACACAGAAAGAGAAAGGACGACACAAACATGAGAGAATATTCAAGTAGGGGAGACCTAGAGTTGTGTTGATCTCATCACCCTCGGCTCCAGGACCTACCATCTCCTGCCATGGACTGGCAGGTGCCATCTTGAGCCACTGAATCAAGCCAGGACTCAGACAAGAGGAATTCCAAGGGCATGCACCCTGAAACTCAAAATATCTCCTCTTACCTTTCCCACTACTTTAGAGTCTGACCGAGTGTTCCCAGAAGTCCTCAGACTCTGCAGACTGTGTTCAGAGCCCAAGAAACAGTATAGGAAAGTAGTACCAGGATGGAAGCAGCTTTGTGTCCGACAGGAAACGGCCAAGTGTATTTCTTCTATTGCTTGTCACTGTTGCTGGGTTTTCCAATTATAGTTGGACCCCTATAGACCTCAAAGGTGTTCTAGAAGTGACGGTGAAACGCTAAAATACTCTGGGAGGATGGATTCATTTTCTAGGGCTGCCATAACAAGATTCCACAGCCTGGAGGGCTTACCTAACAGAGGCTAGAAGTCCAAGATCAAGATGTTGGCAGGGTGGTTTCCTCCTAGAGCTCTCTCCTTGGCTTATAGATGCCCATCTTCTCCATGTGTCATCACATGGCCTTTCCTTTATTTCCTTAAAATTTTTAACTTTACTTATTTATTTTGAGAGAGTGAGAGAGTGGGGGAAGGGCAGAGAGAGAGAAGGAGAGAGAATCCCAAGCAGGCTCCACCCTGTCAGTGGGGAGCCCGATGTGAGGTTCAAACCCCCAAACTGTGAGATCATGACCTGAGCCAAAATTAAGAGTCAGACCCTCAACTGAGTGAGCTACCCAGGCGCCCCCTTACATGGCCTTTCCTTTATATGTGTCTGTGTTCCAATCTCACCTCATCTTACAAGGACCCATGAGCTCTTTTTAACGTACTGACCTCTTTGAAGGCCCCATCTCCAAATGCACTCACGATCTGAAGTGCTAGGACTTAGGGCTTCAACACAGGAATTTTGAGGGAGACACAATTCATCCCGTAACCTAGGAGCTCGAACTTCGTTCTTTCTGAACCATTCCCAGTTCTGTGGGGACCTGACAGCTAGCTGACAACAATTTCCGCAGGTAAGGAAAGCGAGGTTCAGAGGAGTTTGGTAACTTGCCCAAGGACATGGACCTTTAAAAGGGAAAAGCTGGAATTTCAACACAGGTTGGTGGGACTCTGGTGTTGGCTGTTTCCCTCATGAGGAGAAAGAGGAATTAGTAATGGAGGAGGTGTAAGGGGTGGGATCTGAATCTAGGTGTGTCCTTCTTTGCCTGGTACTTCTATAGCACATAGTCTCTCTGGGGGCTTCTTCTCCCCAACCAGCAGCTACCCCTTGAATTTTGCTTCCCCATAAAACCAGGACTTGTTAGGATCTGGCTCGCAAGGCTTTGACTCCAATTCTGACCCTACCAATGTTACTCCTGTGACTATTTTTACTAATTAATAAAATTTACGATGTGTTTGTTTTTGAGAGAGAGAGACAGGGAGAATGGAGAGTATATCAGTAAACAGGGGAAGGACAGAAGGAGAGAGATAATCTGATCTAATCACCGCATGAGATCATGACCTGAGCCAAAAGCAAGAGTCGGATGCTTAGGGCGTCTGGGTGACTCAGTCAGTTGAGGGTCCAGCTTCGGCTTAAGTCATGATCTCGCAGTTCATGAGTTCGAGCGCTGACAGCTTGGAGCCTGGAGCCTGCTCTGGATTCTCTATCTCCCTCTGTCTCTGTCCCTCCTTCCCTTGTATTCTGACTCTCTTTATCTTTCAAAAATAAAAAAATGTTTAAAAAAAATGTGGGATGCTTAACTGACTGAGCCACCCAGGTGCCCCACAAGTTGCCACATATTAAGCATCTGCTTTGTACTGAAGTTCACGTTAGGCTCTTGAGATAAATTAGCTCCTATCCTCTCCTATCACTGTATATAATGATTACCCTCAGTTTATAGGCAAGAAAGGGTGTATATTACAACATGCCATGCAATAGGAAAAAAATTGGAAACAAGCACATACATTTGCAAATTATAAATTCTTTATTCTTACTTTTCTGTGCCTTTATGTGAGTTCATGTTAGTCTAGACTCTTCGACCTTGGAAAGCACGTTTAAGTAGACAGATACTGCCATGCTGTCCTATGAAAGGCCATAGTTACTGACACGTGAACTCACCTGTCTTCCCACACTCTCAGCCACCACGGATAACATCAGTCCTTTACGTTTTTGCCACTTATTTAGACCTATGCTATCTCAAACAGTAGCCACTGACCATGTGTATCTGTTTAAAGTTCATTAAAATAGGGGCGCTTGGGTGGCTTAGTCGGTTGAGCGTCCGACTTTCGCTTAGGTCATGATCTCGCGGTTCGTGGGTTCGAGCCCCGCGTCGGGCTCTGTGCTGACTGCCAGCTCGGAGCCTGGAGCCTGTTTCAGTCTGTGACTCCCTCTGTCTCTGACCCTCACCTGCTCACGCTGTCTCTCTCTCTCTCTAGAAATAAATAAAAAACCTTAAAAAAAAAGTTCATTAAAATAAAATCAAGTTAAAAATTTAGCTCCTCAGTTACACCAGCCCCTTTCAGATTTCGCCAGCCACAGGTGGCTCTAGAGGCGGCCATATTGTATAGCACAGGTGCAGAGCATTTCCATCACCACAGAAAGTTCCGCGAGACGGTGCTGCTCTTGGACAAAGAAAGGAATCTCACTGTTTTGGGAGGCATGTGCCTGACGCTAATGAGTTTGATCAGCTTTTCACAGAATAATTATAGCAAACTCTTAGGCACACTTGCTATGCAACAGGCCATATTCTAAGTGCATGCCAGAGGCAGTCCGTTTCATGTCTTTGCCAACTTAATGTTTAAATGTTAGAAAGCAAGCGCAAGAAGGGAAGGGGAATTTGAAGGGGTCTCGGAATGGGGTCTAACTGAGGAAGCAAGGTCCCAAGGAGGATCTGGAGCAAGTGGTTTATAGGAGAAGGCACATGCCTCCCCAAGCCGTGGGGGAGGAGGAGAGGATGCAGATAAGGTGCAGGTAAGTCAGTGGGTTTAGTGGGATGACTTCTGTTTTCTCTTTTTGTTAAGTTGTTTTTAGAGAAGGTGGGGGCACATGAATGCCCATAAAGTGGGGAGGGGCAGAGGGAGATGGAGAATCTCAAATAGCTTCCACACTCAGGAGGAGCCCAACACGGGGCTCAATCCCATAACCATGAGATCATGACCTGAGCAGAAATCAAGAGTCAGACACTTAACCCACTGAGCCACCCAGGCGCCCCTGTTGTCTCTAGTTTTCTGTAGGTGGCATGGTCATTGCCCTGGAGGGAGGAAGCACAAAGGAACTAGTAGCTTGGAGGAAAGTGAAAGAGTGACACAGCCATTTCTGGAATAGGAACACGAGCTCACTAAGGAAACACAGGTGATTTCTGACTCTCTCGAGGGTCCAAATTTCACAGGGGGCCTCCCGAACCCAACCAAGAGCCCCTGAAAAGTGTGTTGTTGGCGCTGGCTCTTGACCTTGTCCCGAGCTACTGATTGTTTATGCTGTCTGTTGGCTGGGGGTAGAGTGCATTGAACAGATAGAAGTTTCTGCAGGAGTGTCCTTCCCCAGGTTTCTGACCCCTGACAAACAGGTGAAATGAACTCTTTTGGAAAATTATATGCACCTTTGAATCTTTATAATGAATTCCAAACTAACCAATCAGAAAACAAAAGTGCAGCTTGAGAAGCGGCAGAGGGGGTGGCGTTTGCAAGGGAATGGGAATGTCCTCCCAAGGATTTTCTCCCTAGGCCCAAAGTATTTACATTCAGATTTGCATATCATTTGCATATAATTTGTGTCTGGCTACAAAGCCTGTCTGTTGTTCAGATAATGTTTAAGCTTAAGTTAATTTCTAGAGGGTCTTTCTCTCCCCATCTCTCCTTACCCCCATCTCCTCAGACGCATGGTTGAAATGTCAGGACTTTTGGGGGACATGGGGAGACCTCGGGTCACATCCTCTCTGTGTCAGCAACGTTGCACATTATGATGAGTTTTATTGTCATAGAATGTCATGGATGGCAACAGAAAGCAGGACAGGGCTGCCCAGAGGTCTAGAAACAATCAGTAGGGAGTGACCTCAGCTGAACTGGAAAGAGGAGAGTTAGCCAGATAAACCAAAAGAAGGTAAAGCCTGGGAAAATCAATCGGTGTATGGGCTAACACTTACGAAAAATGCTTATAATGTGCCAGGCATTGTTTTCAGTGCTTTACGTGAATTATGTGTTTATTATCACGACAGCCCTACTAGGTGAATTCATTTATTACCCCCATTTTACAGATGAGCAAACACACACAAAGGGTAAGTCACTTGCCTGAGACCATGAAGCCCTAAGAGGGGCAGTCAGAACTTGGTTTGGTCCTCAGACTCCCAAACTGTGGCTTAGCTAGTCTACCATGCTTAGAACCCGAAGGCGTAGTTCTGGAAGCGAGGGTGAGGCCAGCTCTTATGTGTGGGGAGAGGTCAGGCCAGGAGAGGGCTGGAGGGAGGGCACACGTCTGGATGTCCATGGGGTCAGGAGGTGGAAGGAGGTTACAGAGCCCACGCCTGCAGCATGAATGGGCCACAGCTCTGCTCTCTGTTCCTCTGGCTCCATCCAAAGCCATCCATGTTTACTGTTTCTTTTGACAGAGAACGCCCTCCAGGGCAAGAACTGGCCTCAGCCTGTGGCAGTGCCAGCTTAAGCCTGCAGATGTGGACAAGTGGGAAACACGTGGTCAGTGGCCTGGAGTAAGAGGCTGGCAGGCAAACAATGGCAAGAGTGACTCAGCCCCTTTGTAGTCAAACTCAGGAAGAATCCATCTTATCGGCCCCCATGGCCAGCAGGAAGAAGACATAGTGCTCTGGGAGAAGGATATAAAGAGGCGACTGCCCTGTGCGATGCCTGGACACAAACCCACCTCCCTCTTCGGCCAGACTCTTCAGGAGTGATCTGAAGTGCGGGCTTTCCTCTGGTGGTTACTTACTTTGCTTATATTTTATTTTGTTTATCGGGATGTTCTCAACAGCCCTAGAATGGAACGTAGCGAGGCGGCCGCACTTGGGGGAGCGTAGGGGCTGTAAGCTGAAAACCTTGCGGGAGCGAAGGGGGTAAAATAATTAATGAAAGATGGTGTAGAGGCCACCGGCTAGCATTGGCTGAGGCAGTGTGAGAAACTTCCCTGGGCCGGGGCGTGTTGTCGAGGAGAGAGTGTTGTCATCTGAATTAATTTGCATAACAATAGGCCGAGCCCTTATTATGCATAGGGATGCTAATGGGCACCAGCCACAGTGCATTTCCATGGGAAAAGGATCTTCCTTTGAGAGGCAACCTCTTCCTCCACCCCTTCTCCTCCTCCCCTCCTCCCCCCTCCTCTTCCAGTGCCCTCTCCCCTGCTCCCCCTCCTTCACCCTTTCCCTCCCTCGGTTTTTCCTACCCCTTTCCCTTCTCACAGCGGAAAGCCTCAGCCCCTCACCCAGTGGAATATCCCCTGGGGCCGGTGCTCTTAGTGGGGAGGAAAGGGCGCTATGAGGTGGAAAGAATGCTTTTCAAAACCTCCCCAGACCCCCGTTTCTCCCTCCCACCTCTTAGGAAATGACCAAGAAAGAGGTGTGAGTGTGTGCAGTTTAATTAAAAACAGATGGATCTCAACGCCACCAGGCTTGTTGTAATTGGTGATATTGGGGGAGAAGCCGTAGGGGGCAGAAGACAGCAAACTTAAGGGTGGGAGTTGGGTACAGGGCAATGGATAGAGACGCAAGTGGCACGGACTATTCAGGGACCTTGAAATCTAGTTCAGAGCATGCCGTGCTCTCCTGGCCTTCCCATCCATGCTCCCTGGAAGGACTTGAACTTGGCATGATGCAGCTTTCTTCCCTCCTGCTTCCCTCCCACGGCTCTGGATGCTGGAGAATTCAAGGGGAGGGTTTGGAGCCAGATTATCTGGGTACAAGTCCCCTCTCTGCTGTCCACCAGCCATCTGACTTCGGTCCCCCGTGACTTAACTCTTTGTTGAGCCCAGTGTCCTTGGAGGTAGAATGGAGATCATGGTCCCTTCTCCCATTACGCAGACCGCTTAGAACGTACTGGGCACTTCGTAAGCCAGGTGTGATATGTGCTGGGCGTCACCATCCTTCTTTTCTTCTCTTGTTCGTGCTTCCATTCAGTGGTTTCCACTGTCTTCATGTCTTCTCCCACTGTATGATGACTCATTGTGTGGACAGCCCATCCCCCATCCCTCCCACTGCTATCTCCTGTCATTGCCACCACCTGGGTGGCCAGCTTGCTGGAACTGGACAGCTCGTGATCCGATAGTCCCTGTTTGTCATATTGTATCTAATAGGTCAGATGAGAAGCCCAACTCATTTTACTGTGGTTGCAGCCTGTTCTAACGAAGGTCTTATCTACAATGGTCTCATAGTATGAGGCGTTCTCTCTCCCCCAGAACAAGATTTGATTGCCAGAGTTGAAATTACTGCATCTAAAAGTAATTTTGAGTTTCTCAGCCTTGCTCCACAGTATCCCTGAGAAGGAGAAGGGGCATCTCATGACCCACCCACTGGCTTGGAGAGTGAGACTTGGTGCTTTTGGCAGCATTTGGCACATTTTGTAAAACTCACGCTTAGTTCTGAGAAACAGAATTATTCGAATTCCTCTCCTGTCATCTAATATTTCAAAATAGATGTTTTCACTAAATGCATATCAAGCAGATGGCCATTTCCATGTACATTTTGTGAGTCCTTTACTAGAGAGTGTGACAGAAGGAAAAACTAATGGTCTGATCTCAACTCATGAACCTTCTAGCACTGAAATTGGAGGGGAGGGGGTCCCATGGCAGGATGGCATCAGAAAATGGAAGAACTTGAGGAAGATATGAAGCCAGTTGGCCCTCATGCCATACAAACATCTTTCAACTGTTTAGTACTAAATCGGAGTTAACGTCACAGAAAATCTCGTGAGTAGGATCATTTGGGTTCCACTTTGCCACCATCCCCCTCAACGTTTTCATGCACAAAAATTAGATGAAATGCTTATGAAATGTATCTGTGATCAATAATCGGAAGGGATAACTAATATTGAGAGTTAGTAGTAGCGGCTCCAGATAAGTCAACTGAAATTCAACAGGGTCAAAAGTAAATTCCTGACGATTTCAGTTTCAAAAACCAACCGGTAATGGCTTGTATGGGACTAAAACAAGCAATCTGGGTTAAAGGCAAGCCCAGTCAGTAAGAACTGAAAGTATTGAGGGAGTAGCCAAAATGATTGAATCCAATCTTATGGTCTATTAATAAAGACACATGTAATTTCCAACTCAAAAACAGACAACTTTCCAAGCCATCATTTGTAGCTTTGTTTGGAATTCGCCATGTATCTTTTCACCTAGCAGTTCTGTTATACATTAACCAGGCTTTGATACAGCTTCAGTTAAAATCGAGCTGAACAACAGTATAAATAATAACTTTGATTCCCATTTGCGGACAGAAAGACAACCCTGATCTAATTGCTTCCAGACTTTACACGTGTTTTGCTCTTCTCTGTTTCCCCCAGCCCCTGCTCATCATCTCCGCACGTCCCTGTCATGCACTTGTTCCTGAGCAGCTGGGCTGCAGACAGGGGGAAAAGTGGCCACTGGCCCAGCCATCATGAAGAAAGAGGGAGGGAGGCAGAAGAAATGGATGACAAAATTCAAATGCAAACCCAGGCTCCACTTTGGGAAAAGGCGTTGTTCTTATTTGATTTGGAGGCAGAACAGATTAGCAACCCCAGTAGAAAGTCACAACCTGCCTTTAAACAGACTTCCCATGAGGGGCACCTGGGTGGCTCAGTGGGTTAAGCATCTGACTTCGGCTCAGGTCATGATCTCACAGTTTGTGGGTTCGAGCCCTGCACTGGGCTCTATGCTGGCAGCTCAGAGCCTGCAACCTGCTTCAGATTCTGTCTTCTTCTCTCTCTGGCCCTCCCTTGCTTCCATTCTGTCAATCTGCCTCTCAAAAATAAATAAACATTAAACAAATGTTTTAAAACAGATTTCCCATGAAAGGTTCAAGTTCGAGACCCAGACTGCATTCTACCTAGCATTTTTTTTTTTTTCTTTTTCCTTTGGAGATCTTTAAATTGCTAGGTCTCACTGTTAACATGGTCATTTCCAGGCAAAGGGAGAGAAAGCATAGCAACCTCGTGTTGGTTTCTGGTTTTTAGAGGGTTGGAAATTCCTTCCTAAAGCAGAGGAAATCTCACTATGGTTTATTTTATTTTATTATTTTATGATATTTTTACTTTTTAATTCTTGACACAGTTAAGTTTTGGGTATGGTTAAAATAATGATGTATGCTAATGACATCATCTCATCAGGGCCCCTGTCCTGGGTGCATGGACATTGATGTGTTTCTGTTACAGACCGAATGTTTGTGTCCCCTCGCTCCTCCACCCTCAGCTTCTGCAATTCATATATTGAAGTCCTAACACATAAAGGCCATACTATTAGGAGGGGGGCCTTTAGGAGGTGACTGGGTCATGAGGGTGAAGTCCTCATGAAGGAGATCAGTGCCTTTAGAAAAGAGACCCCAGAGAGCTCCCTGGTCCCCTCTGCCCTATGAGGACACAGGGAGAAGGTGGGATCTATGAACCAGAAAAGTGGGCTCTCACTAGACACAGAATCTGCTGGAGCTTTGACCTTGAACTTCCCCACCCCAAAAACCGTGAGATATGAGTTTCTGTTGCAGTGGTATTCTATTACAGAAACCTGAAAGAACTAAGATAGTTTCCATCAATAGTCCCAGCAAAGCCGTGATGAACCAGACACACACAAGGTGACCCTTCTTGGTGCATTGTGTTCCTTCTTTCTATTTCGAAAAAACGGAGTTTTAAAAAATCCTAGCCCAAGTGCGTATGTGACACTTCTACAGTCCTTCCTCCTCATGGCCAGCTCTGTCTCCCATTCTGGACTTCTCCCTACCTGCATAGCTTCAACGAGATTCTAGTTGTGACGCTCAAGGAACCTTTCCAAGCCTTCCTTAATGTAAAGGAGTTTGGACATGAACTTGAATGGCCATTGAGCTGATTTTCCAGCCGACAGGAGATGGTTAATTGTATGCTGTCTATAGGAGTCTTAAAAATCTGTCCGGCCAAGTTAATAGCAGCTTGAAATTTATGACTTGAGACCACTGAGAGCGATAAGGAACTCAGAGCCCCAGCAACTCAGGGTAACAATCCCTTAGGTAGAAAATAAAGCCCAGTGGGCAGATCTCACAGCCCTATAAACAGAGATGATCAAAAGTAAACATGGTCCAGGGTTAGCATCTCTGGAGGCGTTATGTTCTTCCCTTCTGGGATAGCATCTGTTCGCTCAAAGCACATGTGGTCAGCTGAGACTAAGACTCAAGTTCCAGGGTTGTGGGGTGGTGTATTTATATGCTGCAGCGATGGGAACTCTGCACAGCTTTCTAATATACTGTTTTATTTTAACAACGGAAAGGTAAGACAGGCCATTTATTTTAAGTGGATGCATGGGTAGATCTTTCTTCTCTCTAGAATTCTGAGTCAAAGTGCAGTATCCACAGTTGTGGAAGGGGGACACCCAATCTGTGTCGGGGAGAGTGTGGAAGCCCTTTCCAGAGTTCATCCAGGATATCTTGTTGAGGGACACATTTTGGTATAATCATTGGGGGAGAGGACATGATTAGCAGCAGTGTGAGCTGTAGCCTCGCTGCCCAGGAGCTTAGCGTCCTAACGAGGATCTGGCTGGTGATCTTCTCCTGTCATTCCTAGCCTACCTGGTCCTCAGATGCCTCAGTGGCTCTTCTAACTGCTACTTCCATACCTGGAAAATGGGGCAAATGGGCCCTGCCTCATGGGGTCATCCGGAGGCTACGTGAGACAGGTGCTCAGTACAAGGTGCTAAGTAGATAGATATCCAGGAGATCAGGTTGCCCTATTCTCACTCTTTCATGTCCAGGACATGCATGCAATGGAAGGTCACACATGCATGGTTAATGAAGGTAGCCACTGGGGAGGGGGGCGTGCTGATTCTTCTACTTATTTCTATGCATCCACATTGCGTTTGTTGTTCACAACGTGTATGTCATTTTTATAGGTAAAAAGAAAAGCTGAGACGCCGTTGTGGTGAAAATGGAGCATCTCTTGCTGTGCCCCACATGTAGTGAAGTAGCTAAGGGGAAAACACCTCATCCAGTGTGAATAGTAGTTACTTGGACCCAAAGATCAGGTGAAAAAAGTGGCTCTGAGAATGGGTTTTTTTTTTTTTTAATGTTTATTTATTTTGAGAGAGAGAGAGAAAGACAGATAGCAAGCATGAGCAGGGGAGGGCCAGAGAGAAAGAAAGAAAGAGAATCCCAAGCGGGTTCCCCACTGCCAGCCCAATGCAGGGCTTGAACTCATGAACTATGAGACCCACGACCTGAGTGGAAATCAAGAATTGATCACTCAACCCACTGAGCCACCCAGCTGCCTCTGAGCATCGTTTTTAGGCTTCCCCAGCTCATGGAGTGAGCTGGGTTTATCCCTTTCTTCACCGACCATGCAGTCTCAAGGCACGTGCCGACAATCTACTTCAGTTGCGTTGAGCATCCCCCTTCCGGTCCTCCCACTGAGAAGGCACCTCACCTGCAGGGAGTGCTCACCAAAGGCCTCTACTGCTCTGTGGACCCAACCCCTTCTTGGTGCAGAAGCCGGGCTTCTGCTGGGGCTACCCCCAGCCAAGGGCTGAGCGCAGCGAAGATACCACGCGAGGAAGATTTGCTCTCCACCTTTCTGGGGAGGCCTCCTTTGGCTGGACAATTCCTCTAGGCCTTCTTCAGCAGTCCAGGATGCTTTTACCTCTCCCCTCAGGGTCAGGCTTGTGCTGTGGTCAGATGGCCCTCCCTGCATCTCAGCTTCCCGCCCCCTCTCCCCTCACACAGGCATTTCCCCTCGTAAAGCCTTTACACACTTCATCTTCTCTGGGCTTCTGCTCTCCAGAAGCCCCAGACTAACACACTTTGGGCTTTTGCTTATTTGCTTTGTTCTCCTGTCTGCTACTCCCAGAGAGACAAATGGGATGATCCTTGCTGGTTTCTCGCTCTGGGGAGGGAGGCAAATTTCAGGATCCCCTTCACGGCCTCGCATGGCCTCCCTTGGAAACATATCCCCAGGTGCCCCGATTCCTTCCTTGAGGGGGGCTGGAGAGCAGCTGCTGGCTGAGCGGTGAGATTTGTTTCCAGGAGAGTGAACGCATTTTGCTTCTCGGACGAGAGAAGGAGACTAGGCATTGTTTAGAAATCCTTGAACTCAGACTTTGGCATCAAGATACAGTGGGTTCAAATTCTGCCTCAGCCACTTCCAAGGTGGGGCCTGACACTGGGCAGGTGAACAGGGGGTGCTCATTTGTAACACAGAGCCCATAACACCCACTTCCTGGGGCTGTGTGAGAATCACAACTAAATGCATCTGTCAGGTGGTCTGTAGACTTTCTACACTTAGTAGATGCTCAGTGCAATATGTTTTGACAGTTTCTTTCTTTCTTTCTTTCTTTCTTTCTTTCTTTCTTTCTTTCTTTCTTTCTTTCTTTCGTTCTTTGATCTTCCTCATTAATTTGTATAAATGTCCATATTTTGTCAATATAAGGTCACTTTTTTTATGAGTTTAAGACATTAAAATATGCAAGTGTACAGTTTTTACTTAAACATTTTTTTAATGTTTATTTATTTTTGTGTGTGAGAGAGAGAGGGGAGGGGAGGAGGAGCAGAGAGAGAGAGGAGGGCACAGAACCCAAAGCAGGCTCCAGGCTCTGAGCTGTCAGCACAGACCCCAATGTGGAGCTCGAACTCACGAACCATAAGATCATGACCTGAGCCGAAGTCAGATGCTTAACTGACCGAGCCACCCAGGTGCCCCGCAAGCGTACATTGTTTTCACAAGGATTCTTGCAGTCTGGAATATTTATTCGTTCTTACTGCCAGTTTTTTATGCACATCTGAATATGTTCATGTGAATATGGCTTTAGCTCTGTGCGAGGTTTGAGGAGCAGTGCAGAAGTGGGTCAGTTAGAGGCCGTGCCTTAAAGAAGACTGTAGTTGAGAAAGACAGAAAACCCATACACAGTAATGGTGATGCAGGTTAAATGTACAGAAAAGATTAGGCTTCGGAATCCATATTTATTTCATTGATTTGATGATGCACATTTTGTCTTTCAATCAGTGGGATCTTAGATTTGATCAAATATAACAGTCCCTCCAATGGACTTTGCTAGTTTGGAGGAAAGAGAGATCCTTTAACTCGAATGTGTGCATGGAGATGGGTAAGACTCGGGAAGCTCTAAACTGTTGAGATGGACAGACCTGGGTGGAAGGCAATTCGAGGGAAAGAAAACTGAGCCAAAATAGAAATAAGGGAAGTGGCAAGAGCTTGAGGCTGGTGAACACACAATAGAAAGGAAATGGAGTGGAAGGGGTTGAGAAAGGCAAGGTGGGATGGGGACAGGTTCAGGAGTTTGAGGATTTTATCGTGCAGATAAGAGAGGGCCAGTGAAACTGTTGGCATGAGTAGGTGAGACCATTATGGTGAATAACTAGGGCTGTGCTCCGGGATTACAGATATATGGACACACAGAAGGGAGTTAGTGTGAGGTGACATCAAATGCTAGTGCAACAACATGGAGATTAAGTAATGAAGAGAGGTGGAAGCCTATCTCTTGACCCGGCACAATATGCCAGGTATGATCTCATGTGCTCTTTAAAATGACCCTGGAAGTTATTGGGAAAATCCAATGAGTCAACTCGGTCTTCCCCTCTCCAGGCTCATTGACTCCCTCTGGTCCCACTTCAAGCTTGGATAGACCTTGTCTCCACCCCAGTCCACAGGAATGTGCCTCGTGTGAGATGTGGTCACTCATTACCCATTTTGGTTGCTTGGGAGTCAGGCGTCGCCATGCCTTCCATATCTTCGCCACTGGTCCGCCTTCGCACACCATCTGGAGGTTCTCAGAGTTTGCACTGATGAGACCCGAGGCCTGGACTCTCCTTGCAGCTGCTCCTAAGCACACTCATCAATGGGAAACCACAACAAAACTACAGATGCTGAAGCTCTCGATTTAAGGTTGTGCATTTCGGGAGGTTTTCCAATTGACAGTTATCATTTATCAGGAAGCAGGGTCCTCTGTGCATCCAGGCCCAACGCCAGAGCTCCTCAGGCTTAAACTTTATGATGATGATTTCAGTGATTTGGGAAGCAGGTGCCAGTAAAGGGACAAAGGCAGAGATGATTAAGGAACACTGCTCATTCTTTCATCTAGAAAGAGCTATTAAATATCTTTGCTCTCTCTCCCATTCCCTTCTCCCTTTCTTCCTTCCTTCTGTTCTTGCTTACTTTCAGAGATATTTATTCAGGCTTACTCTGGGCCAGGTACTCTGTGATGAGAGGGATGTTGTATTAATTTCCAAGCGCTACAGGTTATGCCTGAGAAAAAGGGGAAGGCACAACCCTGGTGGTCTAGAAGCTTAAAAGGATTGCTCCAAATGAGACAAATCCATATAAAACAGTTGGGAAGCCATGACAGAGTAAAACACAAGCAAATATCTGGGAGTGATTGAGGCAGCAAGGGAAACCATGTAGGCAATACGAGCTCAGCGTGCTCCTGCAAGGTCTTTGGAGGAGATGACTCAAGTCTTCAAAGCTCTGAATAAGGAGAGGAAGTTAAAGCATGGTCCAACCCAAAAATGACAGAAATGGACCCACAGCGATGGTTCTCCAGCAGGCCAGTTTTGTCCCAGGGGACATTTGGCAATATCTAGAGACAACTCAGTTGTCACTACTGGAGAAGGATGCCTTGAGTGGTCTTGAGTGGCTAGAGGCCAGGGATGCTGCTAAACAGTCTAGATTGTACATGGCAGCCCAATAACCAAATGCCCCAAGTACAGAAGTTGAGAGACCCTGCTCTCAAGAGTGTGGGTGATCCAGCAGTGTGATGGGGTGTGGCACACGTGACCCAGAGAGACTATCAGAGATGGATCCATGGGGGCTGGGGAGGTGGGGGACCTGAGATGAAAAAAGAGCCTAAAGCCTTGCTTGCCAGGGTCAGAGTGGCTTCTGGGGTCCAATACTGCAGGTGCTTGGACAATCCAGTGATGTAAACAATCCAGAGACAAAGAAAATCTGTGCTCTGGAAACCGTTGATGACAGCAGGAGGAAGAGGATGGTCATGCCAACTTCCAAGACCTGCTTCCACCACAGAAGGAAGGAGAGATGGTCATAGCCTGGTAGTCCAATATGACAATGTCCCCAAAGGCCTCGCTTCTTCCTTGGGGACCTGGGGGCTCTGGCTGGCCTTCGTAGTGTTGCTCTTTTTAGAAACACCACTATTTTGGGTTGCCTGGGTGGCTCAGTCAGTTAAGCGTCCAACTTCGGCTCAGGTTATGATCTCAAGGTTCATGGGTTCAAGCCCAGCGTCGGGCTCTGTGCTGACAGCTCAGAGCCTGGAGCCTGTTTCAGATTCTGTCTGTCTATCTGTCTGTCTGTCTCTGTCTCTCTCTCTGCCCCTCCCCCCCCACTTGCACTCTGTCTCAAAAATAAATAAACTTGAAAAAAAAAGAAACATCACTATTTTGTTGCATCTTGATGGGAAAGTTGCTCTTTTAATTAGTTTCTAACTCTTCCTAAGCCCAGTGGAATCATCGCTCTTAGACTTTCTGGACGTGAGTGAATTTGCACTGCAGGCTTGAATTACCAGGCCTGGGCTTTTTGTTTTGTTTTGTTTTGTTTTTGTTTTTGTTTTTGTTTTTAATAGGAAAGTTTAAGTAAAAACAAAAACAAAACAGAATGTTCTCCTCGAGAGGAAACCTGTTGCTTTAATGAGGTTTTGCTCCTGTATCTGCTATTCTTGTCACCATCTACTCTTTCTTTCCAGCTTTCTGAGAGCACCCCCTCCTCTCCTCAGGTAGCCTCTCACTGTGGGTCCCTGGGGTGTGGACCGGGTGAGTAGCGTTCCCTTCTGGTTCCTGCTCTTCATTGTCCCGAGAGGACTTCGTGGAGGCCTGGTGTGCAGTGCGTGTGCATGCGTGCGCTCTGCTTCTGGGAACAGGGAAAAGGGCAGGAGAGAAACAGATGGGCCCCTTGAGCTTCTCCTTGGCCTGAAAAATGAAAGGCGGAGAAAATTGTAATAAAAAACGGAAACAGCTGTGCCAGGACAACAGCAGCTTGCGGGGTGGGTCCCCCCCGAGGGGGGTTACAGTCTGTCAAGATTCTTCTCCCAGGCAGGGTGGGTGTCACCAGGATTGGCGTGCTCCCTTTCTCCGTCTTCCCTTTCTGAGCCGGACTGCGAAATGAAGGTTGAATTATCTGTTACGTACTGGAGAGGAAGATTCGCAAACGGGCGTCCCTACTGCTGCTGGTGGTGGTGAACTGTCTGTGCAGCGTGGCCATTCTTTCCTCGATTTCATGTACATTTGAGATAAATCTGGCTAGGCCAACCTTGTTTAAAGCTGTTTTTTGTCAGTTTCCTGGCACATGAAGTCAACGGTAGGTCAGCGCGCCGTATCGTTTCTGTTGACGATGGACCGGGATGTTGCAGGGAAGGAGCCGAAAAGATATTTTAGGAAGAATCACTGGCCTCCTTTCAAGAACTGTTGGGCTCTTTCTCCAGGGGGACTTTCAGGCTGGGTAGCTCTGAGAAATCAAGAGGGGAAAACGTGGCCACTTGGAGGAAGAATGTAGATATCACATGAGAATAGACAGAGTTTCTGGGAAAGTGAGAAATCTGCCACCTCCTCCCTGCCGCCCACCATCAGTAAGGCATGGTAATTACAGTTTCAGTTAAACCACTAGAGTAGTAGTAAACTATAACCTTGTCCTGTAGGACAATCTAGATGCTAATCAAATGGAAGGTGGCTCTATAAATCAGGCTATTGATTTTTCCCCAGGTGATCAGTTTACTTATTTGTTAAGTAATCTTTAATTTTTCTTTTGGTGGTTAAAAGCAATACATGTTCAGATGATGAATTGTAGAGGCTAAGGAACACCTGACCATAAGCTCTTTATTCACTTAACTCCCTTGACTATATTTAATCCAGGAACATAACCCCATAATTTATATTAAAATTACTTGTTACTGCAGATCTCTCCTTACTAAGTGTGGGGTCTCTCTGTGCCACTAACTTCCAGCATTGAGCCTGTCAGGTGGTAGACGTGCGTGAAATATTTGTTGTCTCAATGATTATGACCTCTTGAACAATGTGGCTGAGTAGACCAGAGCAAAATAGTTCTTTCCACACTATGTGTCCATGAGGACTGTTTTGATTAATAGCTGTGGGTACTGGCCTCTAGCTGGACAGCTGAATTTCATTTGCCCTCATGTCTATTGATCGCTTACTGCTCCTGGCTGATTTTGGATACTCCGTTGGCTCAAGTTACTTTCCTGCCATCTTAATTTTGCTGTCTGGCATGAGTGCAGGCTTGGTTTCAATGGTTAACCACTTGCACTATGGCTGAATCGAAACTACCAGATAACACAGATGAAAGCTGGACGTGAAAGAGTCTTGGTGGGAATAGGGAATCTAGGAACGAGGGCATATCATTTTTTTTTTTCAAATCCCAGAAAACAGCTGCAGGTGGAGAATAGGATGGATTTCAAGAATTCTCCATGGAGGCAGACGTTCAGACAGGGGCCAGCTGGGTGATGAAATCAACGCAGAGGTCAGATGTGTGCTCATGTTCAGTGAGGGCTTCAGAAATTTCAGGGACTTTCAAAATTGGCTCTGGAGAGAGGTAGTTCTGTTGACTGGGAGACGGGGTGAATGCATGGCCATTCTGGAATTCAGGGGCCTCAGGCATAAAGGGGAAATGAAGCTCCAGACTTTTTCCTCTATCTCTGCTTTGGGGAACCCTATAGGAAAGTGCTCTTTCCTATATTCATAGAGGAAATTTATAGAGATGAAGGACCCCCAGAACAGGAGCAAATCTTACCTTTCTAAGGGCTTTAAGCCTAAAAATGAAAAAGGTCTGGAAATGTGATCTTTCTATAAGGTCCTTTATCTGAATAGATGTGGGTTCCCACAGGTGAGAAAATTTAGGTTAACTTGAATAAGAACCACCTAGAAGTTCAGATGTTGATCTGGGCTTGAACATCCTTCCATTATTCCAACTTCCTCTGTCTCCCAAGTTGCCCACAAGGAAGCTGAGAGTTTCCTATTAGATACTCCTGGATTCCCAGCCTTATTTGTCTTGCAGCCGGACACAGAGAGAACCAGTACAATCAGCCTCCCTACATGCTTGGCACCCCCCATATGGATCTAGCTGGATTCATACAATTCAGAGGCAGCTGAAAAATGAAAAATCATAAGAAAAATGGATACCTAAACTTTTCCCATCCAAAGAAAGGAAATAAATATCTGGGATCCAAGAGTGTAGAGGACTGTCAGATCTGATGTCACATTAAACTCTGTAATGCAGAAGAATGTACAAGAGCATGACATAGGACACTGGGGAAGAGGGCTCTTGGGAAATGCAGATTAAAAACACAGATAATCATTTCACAAAAATAGGTATCAAAATTTTAAAATCTGACAACAAATGTTGCTATTGATATAGAGGAGCTGGAATTCCCTATATTTCATGTGGGAATTTATAATGATTTATGTACTTTGGAAAATGGTTTGGAAGTTTCTTACAAAGTTGAGCATTTATGTGTTCTATAACCCAGTAATAACATTTCTAGGTATTTGCCCAGAAGAGATTTCTATCGGCTTTATTCACAGTAGTCTCAAACTAAACCAAATCCACATGTCCCTCAGCAGAAAGATGGATATTGCATATTGATACAGAGGAATACTATTCAGCAAGAGAAAAGAATCAACTATTGACACATGCAACATTGATGGATTTCATAGAAATAGAATCGAATTGTGATGAGCAAAAAAGGCCAGATTTAAACAGGTATGTATTGTGTCATTCCATTTATATGAAGTTCAAGAACAAGCAAATCTAATGTGTGGTGATAGAGATCAGATCAGTGATTGTCCATGGAAGATGGGGATTGGCTGAGGGTGATGGTTAGGTTTTCTGATGGTGATGGTTACGTTCTCTAATTTGGTTGGGGTGGTGGTTGCTCAGATGAATACATTTATCCAAAAGTACAGAGTTACACACGCAAGATCTATGCACTTCACGGTATATAAGATTCTGTTTCTGTTTTTAATGTTTACTTGAATAAAATAAGGAAGAGTCAGAGTCAGAAAAAGAAAAGGAAATCTGTGAAGGATGCTTTTGCAGAGTTGCTACTATGGTCTCCATAGCATGGTATGGTCTCCATACTCATCCTCTTTTCCTTGGGAACATATGGTGGTGTTATCCACTATCTCTAAGTTCAGCAAACAGGGTTTTAAAAGATGTTGTTCAGAAAGCTTTGAAATGCATTCTTACAGCAAAGAAACACAGAGAACTGGTAACTGACTCAAGAGTCCAGGTAACTCAGGTGGGATGAGAAGTGGTGACTTCTCCTGGGTAAGTGATAGGTTTCCACTCACCCAGTGTGGTTCCCCGGGGCAGAGAGCATGCGGGGGGTCTTCTTGGCTCCTGTTGAGCAGAGTCATCTTCTGGGTCAAGACCTCACAGAAAGTGGCTGGAAGTGTTCTGAGTATACTAGCAGTAGGCTAGGAGTTGAAAACCACCGGTGTGAATGACAACATATATCCCTGAGTCAAGACAGCTGGCCAAATGAGGAGTCATGGAGGTGGCCCAGGGGAAAAGCAGGCTCCGGGCTCAGTGTGGAGCCCGACTCAGGGCCTGATCTCACCACCCTTCGATCATGACCTGAGCTGAAATCAAGAGTCCAATGCTCAACTAACTGAACCACCCAGGCACCCAGGAAACAAGATATAATTTTAAGCCAATTTATATATTTCCTGGAATGGGACATTGCAATGATTGAAATGAGACTTTTAAAAATTATTATTACTTTATAACTATATAACCAGAGGACTTTTGATTTTCTGAAGATGTTGGGATGATTCATGTCCTCATTGCCTCCCCCCAACTGCAATCCCACTCCCAACAATCACTCAGGGACAAGGGAAGAACCCAGCTCCTGCATAAAGCCTAAGAGACAGTAAAGGAAAAAATCAAGCTGCATTTTGATCACATCGCACATGCTATGCTGTTTCGTATTACAGGTTACACCTGTAGTCAAGTGTCCACGAAGAACTCTCCTACATTCCAGTGTGCTCAATGGCACCACCACTCACCTTGTCACCAAAAACAGAGAACAGAGGTCTAGAGTCTCCTCAGAGCCATTTCCATCCGTCTCTCCACTTTTTTCACCACTGCCTTAACCTTAGCTCAGACTTATATGTCCTATGCAGTAGGCTAAAAAAGAGACTCCAGAGTGGTCTCCCTGTTTTTCTGGATATCAATAGCAAAAATGAAAACTCTAGGTTGGTTCAGGGGAAGGAACACCTTTTTTTTTTTAAAGCACACGACTGCTCTTATCGTTATCCTGGCTAAAATCTTTCTAAAATTGCTTGTGATTCTACCCCTGTTTATGTATCAACTTATTCTCTGCCATTTACCTACCCACTTCCAACCCTAGTCACACAAAACCAACTTGCGGTGGCTCTGGAACATGTATCTCTTTCATGTCCCCATGTTCTTGCCTTGGCCCTTCTCTCTGCCTCAACTATTTTCCCTTGGCTAGCCTGCTTCCCTTCTGCCAGAAGGCTCACTCTGCCTTGCATCTTCTGTAGTTTAATAGCACACCATGCACACCTCTAGCTCAATCCTTGACACTGCTATTGTTGATTTAATTACTTTATTTCCATCCTTTTCCTTTAAAAAAAAAACCTTTTATTTATTTTGAGAGAGAAAGAGTGCAAGTGGGGGAGGGGCAGAGACAGAGAGGGGGAGAGAGAGTGAGAATCCCAAGCAGGTTCCCTGCCGTCAGCACAGAGCCTGACTCAGGGTCTGAGCCCATGACCTGTGAGATCATGGCCTGAGCTAAAGTTGGACGCTCAACTGAGTGAGCCACCCAGGCGCTCCATTTCCATCCTTTTTTTTTTTTTTTTTTTTTTTTTTATTTCTAGAGAGAGAGAGACAGCGTGAGCAGGGGAGGGTCAGAGAGAGAGGGAGTCACAGACTGAAACAGGCTCCAGGCTCTGAGCTGGCAGTCAGCACAGAGCCCGACGCGGCTCGAACCCACGAACCGCGAGATCATGACCTAAGCGAAAGTCGGACGCTTAACCGACTAAGCCACCCAGGCGCCCCTTCCATCCTTTTTCTTATGAGCTCCTTATCTTATTGGTTTTAGAGTCCTCAGCTCCTAGCTGAATGCTCATCATGTGTTCACATAATTGATTATTAACAAAGGAATTGATGACTTTTTCGCTTCTTAATCCCTAATACTCAATTCCCACCTGAGGACCTGGGGGAATGAAAACTGCTTACTCTATCAATGAATTCATCAATAAATGGTTATTGAGCTCCTGTTCTGCATCGAACACTTTCCTGGGTACCAGAGATAAGCTGGGAAGAAGACAAAGTCCAAATCCTTAGTCAAAGTTGACGAACACACAAATGACAAAGATACATTCAGAAAGTGATGGTGTTACAACAATAGACAGGATAATGGGAGAGTGACTGTGGACTGCTCCATCTAGGGTGGCCTGGTCCCTTGGAGAAGGGGACATTTGAGCTGTGAACTGAAAGACGGAAAGGAAAAAGTGGAAAATTGTGAGGAAAGGGTGCTATAGGCCAAGGAAGCAGTATGTGCAAAGGCCTTTAAAGTGGCAAAGAGCTTGACAGATTTGAGAATGAGGAAGGGCAGAGGGGCGGGGTCATGGGGAATAAGGAGAGTAACGGCAAGAGACGAAGTCACAGAAACAGGCAAGAGCTAGATAGTGTAGAGGAAGAGTCAGCAAAAGGTCAACTAATAAATATTTTAAGCTTTGCAGACCATGATCTCTATTACCACTGCTCAATAGTGCTGTCATGCGGGAAAGCTGCATACATGATCTGTAAGCTAATGGACATGACTGTGTTCCAATAAAGCTTTATTTGCAACAATAAGTGAGGGGTTGGATTTGATCTGTAGACTATAGATTGCAAGCCCCTGGAGTATCCTCTGGTAGAGATTTTGGATTTGATTCCAAGTGAACAGGTAGGCATTGCAAGGTACTGAGCAGGAGGTGGGTGGGTCATCTGGTTGGGTTTTTCTTTAGAGATTCCCTATAACAAAATTTACAACATAAGAATTTATTCTCTTTTTCCCATTATAAACTCTATTTCAAGTTGCCTTTTGAAAACTGAGGATTCAGTAGGCGGGAGCTGGTAGTAGGTTGGGGGAGCCAATGGTAGTTGTCTGAGCCATTTACTACTTACAGGACCGTAGGTTCATTGTTCAATCTCTCTGAGCCTCAGTTTCCTTCTTAAGAAAAGTGTAATAATAACACCTGTCTCTAAGGGTAAGTAAATGGATTAGATGAGATCATGTATATAAAACATCTGTCATGGTGCATGGCAAAGTAAGGGCCCAATGAGGTAAATCCCTTTTCCTCATTTTCCTTCCATAGAGCCTGTTTATGTCGCATTCCAGTCAAGACAGAGGCAAATGTAGAACTTGGTAATTAGGTTCAAGAATTCAGTCGCACAATTATAGAATAGGTGAGAAATTCCTATACATAACATAATGGGTGCTTTGGCTACCACAACAATGAATACAACTGTAATTTAAATTAATAAATGCACAATTTCTGATTACAAAAGGGATAAACTGCCTTGCCTTCTATATTAGTCAAACCATATTTGGTGGCCTGGAATTAATTTGCGTAATGCTAGTGAGTGGAATACATTCAAAGAAGGATGAGGTACAGAAGTGTTTGGGAAGCAGGTCACCTGTAAAATGTATTGGAAATGTCTCACATGTAGAAAAAAATTACTGAAGAAAACTTGAAAACTGTATAAATAGTTGAAGGGCTATCATTTGAAAGAATGATAAGTCTCTCATTATGTTGGTGTAGAGCCAGGTCACCTTGGACTGTTGGTAGAGACTACAAAGAAGATTTTTGCAAAATTAAAACTCTCCAGGACAGGAAGTCAGTTCTCATGAATCAATGTGAGCATTCTAGAAGATATTGAAGAGTATTCAGTGGCTTAGGTGTTGCATTCAGGGATTGTTGTGACCAGAGTACAACCAAACTAAAGCACCACCCATTGTGCGCTCTGAACTTCTGATTCCATAAACCTGTGGGGTGCATTCAACGAGTCTCAAAAGAGTAAGAGACCCTCTTGGATTTCAGGGGTCTCGGGAAATGAATGTGTGATTCACGAAGAGGTAGAAAGACCTGGTTCCCTTCCTGGCAGGGAGCCAGGAAGACACGAATAAGGTAAAAACACAGTGGGTCACTTTTATGTGACCGATTGAGCCACCCATGGGGCCCCTTGCCTACTTGTTTTGAATGAATGCAAATCTAGTATTGCTGTCCCCGTTTGTATTTGGTCTAAAATAATTCTTCATAGAGGCGCCTGGGTGGCTCAGTTGGTTAAGCATCCAGCTTCGGCTCAGGTCATGATCTCACGGTTGGTGGGTTCGAGCCCTGCGTTGGGCTCTGTGCTGACAGTTCAGAGCCTGGAGCCTGCTTCGGATTCTGTCTCTCTCTCTCTCTGCCCCTCCCCTGCTCATACTCTGTCTCTGTCTCTCTCAAAAATAAATAAACATTTAAAAAATTTAAAAAATAAAATAATTCTTCAGATATAGAGAGTAAAACAGGTCTGGTCTGTGAGTGATGGAAAATGAATAACCCAATAAGGATCCAGCAGCAAACTCTTTCCAGCTGCAAGAGTCAAGGAGATACCTAAGAAAATGCAGGAAAGAGGTGGTGGGAGATAGGAAAAAATAATAGAGATGAGTTGAAGATGGGAAGTGAAGGAAGGAGCAAGGACAGGTAATTAACAGCCTTGGGAGATTTACTTCACTTAACCTCTGTTATGCCCAGGAGAAATTATCATGTGAGAAGTGGAAATGCTTTGAGTCTCAGAGGGAGAAGAAACGGTGTCAAGTCTCACGGTAGAATGTTACGGCAGAGATTCCCAGTGATGTATCTGTGACATTGTCACCAGGTCCTATGATAAAAGACTGGTATTCAGTAAGCTCACCATGTGCCGGGCACAGTTGAGAATAGATATAAAAGCATTTACCTTGCAACCTCTGACATCATGGTTTGCTCTCCAACAGAGAGAGCAAACTTCTATGGTCTTAGAAGACCCGGGTTTTCTGGGGTCCTGGAGCTTATATAGTTGTGTGTGTGTGTGTGTGTGTGTGTGTGTGTGTGTGTGTGTGTGTGAGAGAGAGAGAGAGAGAGAGAGAGAGAAGTCTTTAAAAAAAAAAGATATAAATTGTTGGGGTGCCTGGGTGGCTCAGCCGGTTAAGCGTCCGACTTCAGCTCAGGTCATGATCTCATGGTTGGTGAGTTCGAGCCCTGCATCAGGCTCTGTGCTGACAGCTCAGAAGCTCAGAGCCTGGAGGCTGCTTTGGGTTCTGTGTCTCCCTCTTTCTCTGCCCCTCCCCCACTCATGCCCTGTCTTTCTCTCTCTCTCTCTCTCTCTCTCTCTCTCTCAAAAATAAATAAATAAATATTTAAAAAATTAAAAAAAGATATTACATTGCTAAAATATGCAATTAGATGCAGGGCCTTAAAAGGAGTCTGTGCGAGTGACCAGGCCTAAGACTTAAGCTTATTTAGCATCATGGTAAATCTATCACTGACTAAAATGATAGTTCATTAATTAAGTTAATATAAAAAGTGCCCCAGCACTGCCTCAAAAATATTAAATGTGGAAATCAGGGAAAAGAGGGAATGGGGATTCAGCTGAGGTGGGAAAGTCAAACACAAAGCTCGAACGAATCCGAGTGCCATTTTAATAATAGCCCAAAGGACTGATTCTAAGTGAGGTTTTTATTCCCTTATGTTTATTCCCTTTTGTTTAAAAAAAAAAGCCCTTTTTGTTAAAATAGTGGGAAAAAAAGAGGTTTTATTTGAATACAAAGAAACAAATAACCCTGGATCTAATTACAAGCTTTTTCTTGTCTGGAGGACTCTTTCTTAGGTTTTCTTTTTCTTTCTTGTTTTTTTTTTAAGTTTATTTATTTATTTTGAGAGAAAGAGAGAGAGAATCCCAAGCAGGCTCTGCGCTGTCAGTGCAGAGCCCGACACAGGGCTCGATCCCACAGACCTTGAGATCATGATCTGAAATCAAGAGTCAGATGCTCAGCTGACTGAGCCACCCAGGCGCCCCTCTTTCCTAGGTTTTCAATAAATGTCTTGTTGCCAGAGTGATAAGCTCTGTGTTTCTAGATTTAGAATAAAAATTCCTCTAAAATATTTTATAATCTGGTGATGCTGGGCTTTGACTCAATCTGGTAGATGGGGGTGGGAGGGAATGGGATTCAGAGAAATTCCCTTGTGCTCCATTGTCTTGCATTTTCCTGTGTGTCAGCACGAGCCTGTGAACAGCCTTTTCATCATTTACCTTTGATTCAGGTGCCATAGGAATCCTGTGCGGACCAGAAGATTCAGAGGCAGCGAATTCCCAGTCTGCTTCTTGCTAAAAACTGCTCTAATAGCAACCCTGTTACAAGAAGGAGAGATTAGAAATGCTCTCAGCAAAAGGGAAAACCAAGGCATAGGAAAGTAAGCAGCTTGCCCTACCTCACCTAGCAAGATTATACCCAAATGGAACCTTCTGGCCCTTTCTACGAAAGGTCACACACTGAGGAAAAAAGCATATTTCTAGGTGAAGAGAGAACAATCTGGCAAACATTATAGATTTGGTAGGGAAAGTGGTGGTCAGGATGGGGTGACATGCACTGAGTTGAATAGATGGATTTGGAGAATAAGAGTAAGTAAGAATTGGGGAATACCACGCATACTTTCAAAGGACTTTGTGAGTCCTGACAAGGGAAAAACGAGATTTTGTAAGAATGGAGGCTGGACTCTGAGCCTACGCCAGCGGCACCGTGGAGCAACCGAACAACCAAATGTGACGTCTGGGGGTGGCGGTGGAGGCCCTTCGCACGGCACCCCGCAGATCACAGGCCCTCAATCCATGCTGGAGGAATTTGCAAAGGAGGCCGAGTACTAGTGTTGCCTCGATTGATAACCAACATTTTCCTGGTTGCCATGATCCTGGCGTGGGACCCAAGCCAGGAATCCGAAAGGCCGAAACAGACAATGTGAGGTTAATACCAGAGAGTCTGGGTACGCACCCGTTTCAGGCTGTCAGAGGCAGGGGCCTAAAAGCCAAAGGAGCCTGAGGTGACAGAGACTTGCCTCCTTTGAAGAAACTTCCCCAATCAGCCCTGGTGAGGGGGGGGGTGGGTGTCTCTGTGTGGGGGTGGGAGGGAAGAAGTGATTTCATCTGTTTAATGAAAAATGACCTGGACGTTTCTCTGATCCGGGAAACTCCCATCTCACGGAAGCCAAGGAAAACAGGATTAGGTCTTATTACTTCTACCGGGGCTCTGATCTCCTCAGAACGCGCTCCACTGCAGCGAACACCAGAATAAGGTAATCTCACTCCATTGTCCCTGCGGATACACCAGGAAGGTTCTGGATCATGTAATGGGTTAACAGAACAGACTTCCCTCTGATCTCTCTTTGCCAACTTTTATTTTGGCTCCTTCTGCCTTTTGAATGGATAACCCCATTTTTTTGGTATGTATTCATAAGAAAAGAAATAGTTTGCTGTGAAATTCAGACAGGCAAGTCACCCCCTCTGGCATTCTGTCTGCTGACAAGCTACTGATTTCAGGTCTAATATCCCCCTTGGACTTCCACAGGAGAACAGCTTTTGCCCTGAAGCATGAGGCTGTTAATTCCACAGCAGACATTTTGCCTGTGCTGGCAACTGCTGGCATGTAATCATCTATGTGACCCAACGAGGTGACGTTCTCCCAGATTTCTTCCCCCGGGAGACTTTTGGGGACACGGCCTTTTCATGGGTGTCGAAAGTGCACACACAGAAAAGTAAACATCACAGTGATCTGTAAGTGACCATCTCTTTTGTGCGTCAATTCTTCAAGTCGTCTTTAAAGGGGAGAATGGAGTAAGACCACAGGGCCGCTTACTTTTTAATGCAATGTATATTTATTGTAAACAATAATATACAAAAGAAAAAAGAAAAAAAGGAAAGAGGAGTTTCACAGAGAGAACATAGGTTCAGGGGCAAACAAGCAAAAACAAACAAAACACAAACACAAACCAAACCTTACCTAAGGACAAAATATGATTTAAATGCCAGGTTTCTTAAGTTACAGAAATAGTTTTTTTAAAAAGATCTGCTTTTATACAGAAATGGAAAGATGCCATATTATAAGAGTGCTTTAAGATTTTATTCTACTGACTTCTAAAACTGTTAATATATCTTTTTTTAAATTAAAAAAAAAGTTTGCTGTCTTTTTTAAAAAGCAATTCTCAAACTCTCCAGCCACAGAAGGAATTAAGAACGAAGTGTGTTGTTGGGCTGATCCCCTCTGCCTCTCTTCTCTATCCCCAAGAAAACTTGCAGGGGGACTATCCATGACACATGCCAGCATTATTTTCTATCACAGAGCGCGCGCGCGCGCACACACACACACACACACACACACACACACACACACACACACACAAATTTCGGCAGCCCAAAGATCTGTGGCAGAAAACACTGCAAATGACTCAGTGATACACTACATTTGCAACCTCTCATTTGTACAAAAAGAGAAACAAGTTTCCAGTTTGTTTTCAACAAAACAAAGAAAAAAAAAAGGACAGACGAAAAGGCATTTATACAAACCTAGAACAAGAAATCCAAAGAAACTTGCTTTTAATAACAATAAAAAAAAGATTAAAGAGATAAATAAAAAAAAAATTGGTTACAGTTAAGAACATAATTTAACAACAGATGACCATACCCTTTGAGGAAGGCTCAACAACCTATTTCAAGAAGGTAAAATTTTTTTTAAAAATGTTTTTTAAAGAGAAAGATTTTTTTTTTTTTTTTTGATGAAAACCTCTCCTTACAAAATAAATAATTTTAGCAGGTGGAATGTCTTGAAGGTCAACTGCTGGTGTCCGGAGAGGCATAGGTGACAGTGTGAGAGTGAGGGATCCAGCATCTGTAACCCCCCACATGGGAGGCAACCAGGGGGCAGTGTGCCCAGCTGCTGAAAACATTCCCAGGACAGATTTCAGCTCCTTTGCTTGGTTTTTACTTCTTTCTTAAGATTGCAGCAAACAAGCAAATGCACTAAAAGTAAGAGTATCTTCCAGCAGCAAGGTTTTAAGGCTCAAGGTATTTTCTCTTGTTTTTTTTCTTTTTTAAAAATATATATATATGATAAAGCTTACCAAATGCTTCTCTACGCTATGGTTTACTTCCATATTTGCAAAATAAGGCCTTTACTTCTCTAAGGCAGCTCCTCCTTGAATCAGAAAGCCTGAGGAATTAAGCAAAGCTAACCCCCAAAACTGATCGCGTAACACAAATCTGTGTGGTTTTTTTTTTTTTGTTTGTTAATACACGCACACACTTTTTTTTTTTTTGTAAGAGAAAGCAATCTGTACAAAAATACTCTGGTTGCGGGAAAAGCTAGGGCACGCTGTTCAACTAAGTAGTTTAGCTGTTGGGAAAAAAAATAAGAGCATTTAATTTCTTTTATCTAAAAATATGTATAAATCCCCTCAAAATGGTAATGAATCATACACAGTACATACTAAAAATATTTAAAATAGAGAATATTCCTCACAGAGGACTTTTTTCTTTAATTACTGCTAAAAAATAATTACAAAGTCCAAAACAGGTGGAGAGATTGAGCAAATAAATTGGTCACACGATTCTCCACGTCCCTCCGTGCTTGCTCTGAAGAAGGTGTTCAAGAGTTCGGTTCTCTTGCGGATTTTCCAAGGGTCCCTCCGGCGGAGAGCGGCAGGGCCCCCCGATTTGCAGCAAGGTGGTCAGGCGTCTGGTCTGGATACCTAATGTGTCTGCCTTGCAATCTGGACACGAGTTGCCTTTAGCTTCAATGTCTTTAAGGAATAAGAAGAAGAAGAAGGGGGAAAAAAAAAACTGTCCTCAAGGAAATTCTGGTTGGTGATTTATTTCTTCGGTTCTTTTTCTGATCATCGCGGCCATCATCACCCTCCGTGCAAGGTTTCCTCAAGGTCTGGTGAGCTGTGTGTAGACAGGCTGTTCCCAGTGCTGGGGGCTGTGGGTCTGCGGGATGGAAGGGACCCCGGAGGTGTCGGCGATGGGCGTGTACATGGGCCGCTGCGCGGGGTTCATGTAGGTGAAGGTGGAGTAGAGGCCGGAGCCCTGGCCCGCCGCGTGGCTGTAGTAGGAGCCGGAGTTCTGGTGGTCGGTGTAGTCGTACTGCGAGCGGGTGATGGGCGGGTAGGAGGGGCTGTAGTGCGGAAGGTTGAAGGGGCTGTAGGCGATCTGCTGCGGCGAGTGCTGCTGCTGCTCGCTGTAGTGGCTGGGGCTCAGCTGCTCCGTCTTGATGTGCGTTCGCTGGGACTGGCCCGGCTCGCTGCTCAGCGTGGTCAGCGTGTGCGCCGCCTGCGGCTGCGGGGGCGCCGGCTGCGGGGGCGCCTGCGGGGCCTGCGGGGGGGCCTGCGGCGCCTGCGGGGGGGCCTGCGGGGGCTGCTGCGGCGGGGGCGGCGGCGGCGCCTGCTGCTTGGACATCCACACGTGGCCCGCGCCCGTCGGGGTCGCCGCCGTGCTGCTGATGCCGTAGCTGCCGGTGTAGGTGACCTGGCCGTGCGTGGCCGGCACCCCCGGGTGGCCATTGGGCGGCAGGTACTGGTCGAACTCGTTGACGTCGAAGGTCTCGATGTTGGAGATGACGTCGCTGCTCAGCTCGCCGATGTCCACGTCGCGGAAGTCGATGGGGGGCTGTCGGCCCCCCTCTGGCAGGGGGCGCCCCTCTCGCTTCAGGTCAGCCTTGCCCGGCTGCACGTCGGTTTTGGGGGTGGTGGGTGGCGTCGGGGGGCCCTGGGATTGCCCTGCGGGCGAGGAAAGAGAAGCAGCAGAGAAAAGTCAGCAAGGGCCGCGCAAAGGCCTCAGGCTTAGGAACCCTCCTGGGACCCTCCCTCCAAGCTTAAAAGCGTCCTAAGGATCCGCAACCGCGCTGGAGGCGCGCAGCACCGGAGATAAGTCGCCAAATGATTAACCTGCTGGTACACATTCGTCAATCTTTTATCAGGGGAGGGTCTGACGCCCTGAGGGTCGGGAAGACCAAACTGCTACTTGTAGGAGAACCCTGTGTGTGCTTTTGGGGTGGCGGAGCGAGCGAAGGGAGAAAAGCTGTTAAAGGCATTTTACCTGGCCATAAAAATTAATCCTCTAGGGTGTCTCTACATCCGTGTGAGTGTGTGTGTGTGCGCGCGTGCGTGTGCAGGGGCTTCGCGGGGCCCTGGGCAGGGGGGAGGGGAGAAGGACTCGGCGCTAGGGGTAGCTTTCCCCTCCCCGGGGAGCGCAAAGCCCCTAAACGGAGTCCGCCGGGTGGAGGCCTGGGGGTGTGCCAGTCGGCCTCGGGAGGCGCAGCCGGGGGGGCGCGGGGGGGAGGGTGGGGGGCGCTCACCCGAGTGCTCGCCGCCCGGGGAGTGCACCTCGCTCATGCCGGAGGACGAGTGCGGCGAGTCGGCCTGCAGCGCCTTGAAGATGGCGTTGGGGGAGATGTGCGTCTGCTCCGTGGCCTCCTCCGCCTCCGCCTGGCCGTTCTTCACCGACTTCCTCCGCCGCGGCTGGTACTTGTAATCCGGGTGGTCCTTCTTGTGCTGCACGCGCAGCCGCTCCGCCTCCTCCACGAAGGGCCGCTTCTCGCTCTCGTTCAGCAGTCTGGGGGCGGGGGAGGGGGCGGAGAGAGAAACACAGGGGCTTCTGTGAAACCGGCTGAGCTGTCAGGTCGGGGTGGGGGGAGGCGACCCCGACCGCTCGGCTTCTTCGCACGTAACCCCTTCCTCCCTCCTCCCTGCTTTCCAGCCACTGCTGCAGCCCATAACTTTTCTTTAAAAAAAAAAAAAAAAGGAAAAAGAAAAGAAAAAGAAATCTCGGTTCTTTCAGTCCGACCTGAGCGCTCCCTCCCGGCCCCGCCCTCTCCCCTCTTCTATTTTGGAAACCCTGCGGATGAAAATAGCTCTCCGCTGCTCGGCTCTGAGTGCCTTTGCCACTGTAGTTTACCGGCCCCCGCCCCCAACTTCTTTAAAAACTTTACGAAAACACACTGAATCGCCAAGGAGCGCCGCCCCCCCCCCACTTGCGTCCACCTATTTCCAGCAGAGCTCCCCCCATCCCTGCCTGGGGTCTCCTCTAGTCTTGATGTCCGCTCCCCCCCGCCCCCCTCCAGCCCATCCCCTGGCTGTAAGGCTGCACCGGAGAGCGCAGTTGGAGAGCGAGGGGCAAACCTCACTTCCCACCCAACCCCCCACTTGGGATTGAACTTCACGGCGACGTGAGATAGGGCTGGCAGCCCCCTCCCGCCGCGTCTCCCGCGAGTCTTCTCCCACCCTCTGCCTCTCTCCGTCCCCTTCCCCCCCCAACGCCCCCCCCACCTCCAGCCGCCCTCCCTTCCCCGAGAGCAATCCAAGAACTTTGTCAAACTCTGAGCCAAGTTACACTTCGTCCCCCCGCCTTCCGCCCCCTCCCGCGCCGGCTCCGGGACCGGCAACTCCCTCCTGCCGGGAGGCGGGGCGCGGACCCCGGGCCCCGGCCGGCGCCCCCGGCCCGCGCGGAGCCCACCGCCGCGCCCGCCCTACCTCCAGAGCTTGCCCAGCGTCTTGCTGAGCTCGGCGTTGTGCAGGTGCGGGTACTGGTCGGCGAGCTTCCTGCGCGCCGCCTGCGCCCACACCATGAAGGCGTTCATGGGCCGCTTGACGTGCGGCTTGTTCTTGCTCGAGCCGTTGACGCGCACGGGCATGGGCACCAGCGTCCAGTCGTAGCCCTTGAGCACCTGGCTGACCGCCTCGCGGATGCACACGGGGAACTTGTCCTCCTCGCTCTCCTTCTTCAAGTCCGCCTCGCCCTTGGAGAACGTGTTCTCCTGGGGCCGCGTGTTCTCGGTGTCCGAGCCGGAGCCCGAAGGGCAGGGCGAGCCCGCCGAGTCCTCGGACATGGTGGGGCTGGGGGCGCCGGACAGGCCCTTCTCCTGCTCGTCGGTCATCTTCATGAAGGGGTCCAGGAGATTCATACGCGGGCCCGGGGCAGGGGGCGGGTGGCCGGGAAAGGCGAGAAGCCGCGGCGGCTCGGGGGCTCGAGGCGCGGGCTCCTCTCCCCTCGGCTGCCCGGACGCGGAGCGAGCGGCTCGCGGGGAGCCCGGCGCGTCTCCCGGCTGCGGCGGCGAGCACTCGGGGAGGCGCGCGGTGGCCAGCCCGCAGCCGCGCGCTCTAGGTGGGGGAAGGCGAACGCAGAGGAGAAGAGGGAGGGGGAGAAAGGGCGCAACAGCCGGGCGCTTGCACCCCTGCTCTTCTCCTCCTGCAAAGAAAAGTTCCTGGAGGGAAACTGGCGAGTCGCGGCGCCACTGAAGTTTCCAGAGAGTTTCAATCCCCGCTCTCAGCTCCTCAACTCCCAGCCCCGGGGCTCTTTAATAACTACGGCTTCCTCACCTTAGAGACGGCCAGCCAACCGCAGCGCGGCATCGGGGTTGGCAGGCAGCTGATTGGATTCGGTTCCGCGGAGAGGAGGATTGTGGCACTGGGCTTGAGTGACGAGCGGGGAGGGGGGAGAGCGGGGAGGGCCGCGCTGCCTCTGGTCGGGCTGGGGTGGGGGTGGGGGGTGTGCAGCGGGGAAGGCCGGGGACCCAGGACGTCCAAGTGTGTAAGTTTGCCGTACTCTCGTAATGTCAGAAGTTTGGGGCCGTCTCCGCACGAATTTTGCGTGTGTGTGTGTGTGTGTGTGTGTGTGTGCGTATGTGTGTCTAGACTAGGATCTGCCTCCACCCCCATGCATTTCTTTTCCCTGCTTTCTGCGCGGTACCGGAGACTTAGCTGGAAGTTTGCAGCCATCAGAACGCAGTCGCTCCTTAACGCGTCCAGCCCGGTTTGTGCGCCTGGAGCCTGTCTACTCCGAAAGTGCTTAGAAATGGTCTTTTGAAGCAAATGTTTTGGTGACTCAACGCCCGCTGTTCCTCTGTAATAAGCCATATAAATAGATTAACATGCTCTGGTTCGCCGGGGCTGCTGCGGCTGGTAGGGATTCTGCTGCGCTCTTGCAATCAATGAAAAGCCTAAGCTAAGTCCCCGCGAAGGCCGGTGGCGGCGGCGACGCGAGAGCCCGGCGCGCCCGGGAGCCGTCCCGCGCCATGGCGACCTTGAACGCTGGCAAGTGCTTCTCCAGACTCCCCACCCGCCCCCCACTAAGCCCCCCATTCCGCGACACTGCTCAGTGATGGGCAACTGCTTTGAACGTTCTGCTTTTCATGTCCTGGCTGAGTCCAAACGCCAGCAGTAGTTGCCCCTGGAAAGAGCTCGCAAACTGCTCTGGCTTTGAGAGATCGAACTTTGCCAGTGTGGCCGTGCCTGGCCGGGCCGAGAGGCTGAGGCCGGTCCCTTGGTTTGCGAAAGGCCAAACACATGGGCCGCACCGCAGACAAAACACTCCACCTTGGCGGAGTCTGGCTGCTCTTTCGCCCTCCTTTTACAAAACACCTGGAGGGGTGAAACTGTTGTCTCCTGACGGTAGTCGGGTCCTATTCCGAATCGCAGACTGCTAGGAGTTCGGAGGAGGGAGTGGGGGGAGTATCTCCAGTGTGATATCTTTGTCTTTGCACCAACTGCCTTTAGTGCCTGGTTGGGTATCATCAGCTCTGGAAGACAAGAAAGTTCCTAGACGCCTGGGGGTTACATGTCTTCAGAATCAAAAATAAAAGCACAACTGTGGAAATCTCTTAATTTTAAACTTCCCCCTTTCTGGCTCAAACGTCCGCCTCGAATTCAATTCAGTTATTGTTACGGTGAATCAGCCTCATCCTATCAAAGACTTGTTTTTTTGTTTTTGTTTTTTTTTTCTAATTTGCACATTGTGGACACTATTGCAAGATTTGGAAGAATTGTTTTCCTTGAAAAAAAATTTAAAGATCTCGTTTTCTCTCATTTTCTTCCAAAGAGGACGACATTTCTTATAGGAAATGGAGCTCTTCAGTAGGGAGTAAGTTACCACTGACAGTTAAATACGATTTACTTTTTAAACGAATGTAACTCTCGCACAGTGAATGTCTATAGTACCCTATAGCTTGTTTATGAGTTTCAGAGACCTCCCGTACAATAGCTGTGTATTCATGGCTCCGTGAATTTGCTGGGAAAGTGTAAGAACAATTTCGTCCTTTCTTTGGAGAAGAAAGTCCCGCGTAGTAGCAACTGATTTCTGTGTCTTGGGGAGGGGACATTTGTGCATATAACAGTGATTCGTAGACACCTGATCCAGGAGGACAGTCCGAGACCAGAACCTGGGGCAGATATTTTAACCAAGTCATCTGTATTTAGTTGCATTTTACTGTAGTTCTCATGTTTACTGGCTTAAAAGCACTGAAGCCTGGGACTTTAAGATATTCCGCAATATTTCTCTAAATATGTATCAAGATAAATACATGCACATATAAATATATGCCTAATATATTTATGCAATAGGAAGAGGTAATACATAGAATTTTAAATCATTAACTTAGTGTTTTGTACATTTTTCTGTTCGTTTGATGCAAGCATTTTGTGTTCTTGTATCTTCTTGAAAACTTAGGATAAACAATCAGTGGACTTTAAAAATGGTGCAATTTTCAACTGAATCCAGAGGGGGCGCCAAAAGCCCAGAAACTGCCTAAGAAACTGCAGGAAAATTTAGATGGTGGTGGGGGGTGGTGGTGGTGTGTTCCACTCAATCAGGACTGCTCTGCTGCTGAGATTTATCTTTGCAGAAATTCCTACTACTCGATATTTCCTCCCGTTTGGATTCACCTCTGGGCAGCCCAGTTACAGGAACTGGGAGATGCGTGTCTATGGGGGAGCCAGCAAGAAAAGAGTGTTCAAGGTGCCTGACATTTCTGGTCTGCACAGAACAGGGAAACAGGGGTCCAGAAGGACCCCTGTCTCCCAGATACCAGACGTTGCCCTCTCCTGGACGTGCCAGGACCAGGCCAAGTCTGACTCGAGGACACCACTGATTAGCCATTGGGGCGGTCCTGTATTTCTGCAGGGGCTCAGGTGCCGACTCTGCCACCTCCATTCCGGGGTTCGGTTTGCTCTCTTGTGAATTTCTCGGGTCCCCTCTGATGCCTCCTCCCTGCCCTGGGAAGACGCTCGCGGTCCATGACCAGAGGACCTGCATCAGAGCGAGCAAGAGGGAAAGGAACCCATTATCAGCGTTCAGGTTACAGAACTGGAAACTGAGGCTGTTGGCTCCGTTGTGGCCAGAGCATTCTGCCAGGAGCTCCTCATCCTGGTGGGGATAGGGAAGGGCAAGGGCGCAGGTCGAGAAAAGCTGCTGGCAAGGGAGGGCCCTTCACAGGCGCGCAGCAAGCATTCCGGTCTGCACTCGAAGCAAGCGCCGTTAGGTCTGCCGCCCGGAGCAGAGGCTTGGAGGTGCGAGCGGATCCCAAGGGGGACCTCGGGAAACCGGAGGTCTGGGATCACCCCCTCCTCCCCTCCTTGAGCGACCAGGACGGCGCCGGGCTCAATTTCCCTAGCTTGGGCCGCCAATCTCTCTCCGCGTCTAAGCGGGCGCTGAGTCCAGAGCCCAGAGAAGTTGGCGAAGAGCGAGTTTCGCTGGCTCAGTGGGGCGGTGCGAACGCACTGCACAGGGAGGTTTTCCTACTCCGAATGGGGGCTGGACAGCGTGGGCGAATGGGGTTCCCTTTACCTGGGCAATTAGGGACCATAACCTCCCTTTCCAAAGTTTCATAGCAAAAGTGGGGAACGCGTCTGTCTCATTCCGTTTTCAGCAGGGATGCATGTCCCGGAAGAATTCGATTGGCTTGAGCAGTCAGTAGTCGTCGGGTCTCCCAAAGATCTCAGCCCTGGTTCTCTAGAGAGGTGCTCAGGGAAGGGGATACCCCGTTCTCTCTGGCAATTCCCTGGGGCGCGGCTCCCTTGAGATAAAAGATCCCGATCCCTGGCGGGACCCTTGGGTCCCTGCGCCCTGGCTGCCAGCCTCTCCTCGGTAATTAGTACTCTTCAGCCGGCGTGAAGCTTCCTCGTCAGTCGCTCTTCAGGCCGGTTCTCTTGGGAGAGGAGCGGGGGTAAGCCTTGTCAGGACGGGCGTTGGGCTGGACAGCACCAGCAGGTCAAAGGAAAGTGCCAGATAGTTTCATAGGTGCGCGGTAGGTATCTATGGACGGCCGAAGGAGTGCATGTGACCCTTGGACATTCTGCCCGAGCGGGTGTATGAACCGTCACAAGCCTCCAGATCCCCCAGCCACAGTTTTGTAAGCGTATGACTGTACAGTCTTACATGTGGATTTCTCCCCAGACAGGCGCCCCTTCTTTGGGAGATTATCTGACACGTAGAAGACCCCCTTAAACTGCAGGCCAAGAAGGGCGTTTCTGTTTTCTTCCCTTTTCTGTTTTCTAGACGAAAAGAGGAAAGAGGTGGACGGTGCTGGGTGAGGGAGGCGTGAACCGGGAAAGTGCTCCCGGGTGACCTGGCCGAGGTGTGGGACCCTTAGGCGGCTTTAGCCCAGCGGGGTACGCCCCCTGGGGTGGGGGGTACAGACGGAGCCAACGCGGGGACTGGACTGGCTGGCTGGGGAGAAAAGGGAGATGGGAGCGGGAGGTCCAAGTTCCGAAGAGACTGTTGTGGGTTTCCAAAGGGTGTGTGTGTGTGTGTGTGTGTGTGTGTGTGTGTGTGTGTGTGTGTGTTCTTACTTTCCCGAAAATATGTCTCTAGGCAGGGTCCAAGGGAGCCCTGCGTCTTTTGGATTCCCTCAGCGCATCCCTGGACTGGCCTGGAAATTTCCTTCGGCCAAGTTTTATTGCCACCCTCCCCCCGCTTCTCCTTTTTAAAATCTTTAAGGCATTTTCAGCTGAAGGTGCTTTCGCCTTGTTGATCTAAAAACACCAAAAAAAAAAAAAAAAAAAAAAAAAAAGAAAGAAAGAAAGCCCGCAATACCTGGTGCTTCCTTTTGCAGCAGACTCCACCAGGCCAAGGGGGCTGCCTGATTCTGCACAAGGGCTTCCTGAGCAGTTGGAGGCTGGCACCCATACCTCTTCTGTCTCCTCCCCACCCACCACCCACCCCCGTCCCCTCCCGGTCCCCTGTCAGTTTAAGGGTGCTCGGTCTCAAGGGGGACACCGGCAGACAAGAGCTGAGACTCTCAGAGGAGTTTTGTGCAGATTCCCCCAGGGTAGGCTGGGCGGTGCGGGGACTTCTTCTCAGCCTGAGGGGACTGGAGCCAGGTGCTCCCACTAAAGATGTCCTGTTGGGTGGGTCATTACGTGGGATCTTCATTAACCAGAGAAGATGTGTCCATCCAACCCGGGAAAGGAGAAATGCTGTTAATATAGGATCCCCAAGGTAGCTGTCAGAATTAAAGACGAATTCTCTTGGGTCTTTCCTGCAAGCCTTTTCTCTCTCACCCTCACTCCTCCTCCCCACCCCCAGGCTCCCTGGGGAGGAGGAATGCAAGGAGCACATCTCCGGGTTTTCCGATTTACTAGAACCCACAGCTTCACTGGGTCAAACCCGGCATCCAGCAGCTGCGAGCTGGGCTCCGCTTAGGAGAAGCCTGAGCGCGCAGCCCGGTTGCCTGACTCCGGGCAGGAACTGGTTCTGCCCCCGGAACCGCGAGGGCAGAGCCCATGAAGTCAGCTCCCCACTTTGGAGTTTTCCGGACAGTGACGTCTTCACACTGGGGGCTCTGGCTGCCGAGGTTTCTCAGATCTGTGATGTCAGAAAACTACCAGGGGGTTGTCCGACCCCTGAACCACTTAGAACTGTCCCCGGGGTGGGGGGCTTAGGAAAGTGGGAGCCACAGGGAACCCGCTGGGCTTCCAGCCAAGTCCCTGTTTATTTCAAATTAATTTCTTGGTGCGCGTTGCTGTCTGCAAGCCTGTGGGAGAGGCAGCGTTATTACCCGATTCCATTCCGGTTTTGTTTGAAGGGGGAAGCCAAGGGTGTCTCCAGAACTTTGAATAGGCAGCATATCAGAACATTTTGAGAAAGCAGGGTGTTTTTCCCCCCCTTTCCTGCCTTTCTCTCCTTTTCTCTTTAACATCTTTCTCCCAAGGCCCTTTCACTGATGTAAAAGGTGTTAAGTGGACTCTTAAATGCCTTTTCTTACCCCTCTGTTATACTCTCCTCCCTAATTTCTTTTTTTAAAAATGAGAATAAAATTGGGACAGGCAGAGAAGAGACGGATAGCTTTTTGTTTGTTTGTTCCTTTCCGCTCCCTTTAAATCATGAAGACCCAGAAAATCTCACAGCCTCCGTGTTACTATCTTTAGGACACAATGTATTTACATCTGATGGGAAAGGGCAGACTGTTTGCTTTCACCCGGAGTCCCACCCCCCTGGAACGCTGCTACCCCAATTTCCAGATTGGCTGAACCGCAAGGGAAAGTCCCAACAGAGCGCAGTCTGGACAAGGTATGGGCTGTCTGCAGAAAACAGCTTCCTTCTGGGGCGCTCTTAGAACTCACAAAATTGTCAGCTCTGGCTGGCAGGAGGCTTTCTTTTAGCCTCATCTGCCTTAATATCCACATGCAGAGACAAATCAACAGTTACTGCTATCAGTTAGGGACAAGGTCACCATAGATTCAATCCTCAGAGCATTTAGAATTCTTTAAAAGAGAAGGTAAAGTCTTGGAGGGCCTTAAATTGTAGGCATCTTTCCCTTAAATACTTTCTTGGGGGGCAATGGAGACATGCCGGAGGATGAGATGTTTCCCTCAGCAACCGGGAGAAAAGGTGGGGTCTGGGTCGGGTTGATACCTCCCCTAGGAAAGGAAGGCACACTGGGTGGACTTCCCGCAGACACTGTCCCCAGCCATTCACCCACCCCAACCCCCGCCTCCCAGGTCTACTATTCCCCTTGGGACCCTCCCCTCCAAAGTCTCCCGAGGGAGCCCAGAATCCAGCTCTCCTTTGAATCCTAACTGTAATTCACGCACGAGCTGTCACGGGCAGCAAACCAGATGCTTGCAGGTTTTGAGGCATGGACGACCTCAGAAGCTGTGCAGGGTGGATGGGTCTGAGGGTTGGCTCTTGGGCCCTGGGTGATGGAGTGGAGTTCTGGGTGGTGAAAGGTCAATGCAGTGGAGACATCTGCATTCTCTCACTTGCCATCCCTTTCCCAGTTTGCTCGGCACTAATCATTCTCAGTCCCCCCCCCCCCACCCAGGAATCAGCTCAGCGAATATCACTTGAGGGCTTGCTGTGTGCGTCACCACCCAAAGGGGACAACAGAGGGTCTCTGGTATTATTGCCTTCGTGTCTGGTTTCTGTCCAAATTCAACCTGTCTGCCCCTGCACCATTTTGCCTCCTAGGCATGTTGTGTCCCGAGACTCTCTCTGTCTCTCTCTGTCTCTTTCTGTCTCTCTGTCTCTGTCTCTCTCTCTCTCTCTCTCTCTCTCTCTCTCTCTCTCTCTCGGCCTCTACCATGGATTCCTCTTTTCTTGCCCGGAAAGGGTGTGTGGGTCACAGCGAGCTGCCTTCCATCTTTACCATCCTATCAGAGTGTGGAGCTGAAGGCAAAACACCTGGCTCAATGGCGGACTCCTTCCCCCACTTTCCTGGGCCCCAGAAGTCACCTCTCCTCTTCCATCTCTGCTGCTCTTTGCCTGAGCCTTCACCTCCCACCCTGCCTCTCCTCCCCTTTCTTGGTCCAAGCCCAGAAATGCCTTGTAGTGTGTGGTACGCTTCACTCTCTCTTTGGGGGACATCTGCCAACCGGCGCAGTGGTGATGACAGTTTCCAGATGATTTTCCAGGAGCAGAGAAATCTGAGGGAGGAGAGAGTGGCATTGGCCAAACGCTGAGTGGGCTGAACATTGTGGTTCCGGAAGAGGCCCAGGGAGGTGGAGCTTTGCAGGGCTCCAAGATTTCTTTTTCCCCTCTAGATTCTGCCTAAAGCAAAAGTCACTAATTGCTTTTTATTTTCCTGGCACTTCGGAGGTTCTCTGGATTCTGACTCTCCTCCAGGACCTTAGGTCTGAGGAAAGCGGGGCCTCAGGGTGGTCCCGGTGGGGGGGCTTAGCTTCCAGGCTTACCTGCTACAGCTCAGCTAGGCCCGAGACCTGCACCAGCCAGGAAGACTGGACAGGTGAGGCGGAGGATGGAAGGAGCACTCACCAGCCCCCTTCTCCTGTCCATGTGCTTCATCAGCCTAATTTCGCTTCTGCCAAGGACACTTTGATTTTTCAGTCAAACCAACCCGGAAGTGGGGGTGAGGTTGCCTTTGAGATTTAACCATGAGTCCAGAGAAGAAATGATTAGGTTCTCTTTTGATTCTGAAAAATTCCAAGCAATGTTCCTTTAGAAAGAAAGAATTCTTGATTTACATTCATTGGTTTATTTCTTTTTTTTTTTTTAATTTAATTTTTTGATGTTTATTTTTGAGAGTCAGAGCACGAGCTGGGGAGGAGCAGAGAGAGGAAGACTCAGAATCAGAAGCAAGCTCCAGGCTCTGAGCTGTCAGCACGGAGCCTGACACGGGGCTCAAACTCACAAACCGTGAGATCATGACCTGAGCCGAAGTCAGACGCTTAACCGACAGGCACCCCAATTTGTTTATTTCTAAGAGCGTCGCTGACTTCTCAAGTCTCTTCCATGTCCTTTGGCTGCTTCTCAATGACTCATGGGCAGAACTCACTCTTGTCTTTCTCGTCAAATGTACTGGCTATTTCCCCATATTCAAGATTTTCCTTTCTAAGGTACTAGGGAGCCCTCATTATAACCCTTGCATGCACTATTCCTCTCTCTTTTCAGGGAAGGGTGTTTCTCTCAGTAAAAGCTGCCCTCACCTACTGTTCTCTTAGAAAAGATATGAGACTCATTCAGACTATGGAGTAAATGACTACTAAGGCTCAGTATATTCTGAGTCTGAGACAGCCAGATTTTGGTAGGGAATGGAGATCCAGTTCAAATGCTTAATGCTCTGTGAAGACTTGAGGTCTCTTCAAGAAAGAAATATTTTCTCCTATCTCTATGTTCTTATAACATTTTGTTCATGACTTTTTGTGTGGTCATTTGTCTGTTGTGTGTATATGCTCACCTCTAAACCGTGACCTCCTTGAGGACAAGGACAGAGTGTTATATCTCCCTCTATATGCCACATAGACTCTGCCTAATAGATGTTCAGGGTGGGAATGAATGACCAAAATTTAGCCAAACCAATGAATACCTAATGGTACATCTCAGCGACTAGGCATGTAGTGTGAAATACCTTGGCCAGTTAGATGAGATCTTCATGGCTTTCCTCCAGATGTGTCCTGAAGATGGCTACCTATGTCACTCACAAGGAAGTCTGTCCTTGCCTGGAACCCTCTTCTAAATTTCCTGTCCTCAGACTTCTTTCTTTAAGAGAGAGTGTTAGACACATGCCTTTGGAGAATATTTGGGGTGATGGACATAACGCCTCCAGATTGCAATCTTTATACTAATTTCTGGTCTGGATTTACAGGTTTTGAGAAAACAATCAAACCACAAACCGAAATCATTATTTAGCTATCAGAACCTCTAAAACCTCCAGACCTTGCTACCCAAATATACAACGATAATAAATATATATTTTTTTCTTCCTGGTTTCCTTGCTTGCTTTTCTAAGCACAAAGCGCAGTCCTGTCATGGGCGAGCGGAGCAGAGGCTGCCTGCTGAAGGAAGGGTGGGAGGGGGTGGTGTGGGGGCGGGGGCGGGGTGCAGAGGAGACAATTATGACCTGGCTTTCCCCCTGCAGCTCCTCTAACGAAGGCCTTTTCTTCTCTCAGCAAACGGCACTGCTGTTTGTTTGGAGAAGGAAAGCTGTGGGTATGGAATTAGGGGGTATCATGTGGGCTGCACGTGTGGCTGGAGCTACCTGAAATCTGTAGGCTAATCACTCCCAGATGGCCCCAGGGACTGCGGTCCCAAGAGCCCCAGAAACACAAATCAGTCCCCAACTCCTCCTGGGGGCAGGGGGTGGGGGCTTTAAAGGGAAAGTGAGGATGGAAGTGTATATTCATGGATGTGCGGCGCCTAGGTGCTTTGGGGACTTGCAATTCCCTTTGGACCGAACCCCCTACATCCTTTCCAACCAGAGGCATTTGAAAAACAATGTCACCCATCTCCATCCCAGCCCCTAAATCCAAACTGTGATTTATTTGGAAGAAGGACGAGGTGCAGGAAGATGAGAAGCAGGAGGAGGAGAGAAACACTAGCCTTCGGCTGTTGCCCAGCTTGAGGGTCCGTTGGGGTGGGGTGGGGTGGGCAGAGTTCATTTCAACAGGTATTTATTTAGATCTTAAATGTCAAAATGCCTTAGCTTTTTGCTGCTTCTGGGTGAAATCTTTTGCTCAGGTCAGTGGGGTGATGCATTCTCCTCTAGCCAGTGAGCAGCCACCCCATGTAGGAAACAACATGGGGTGGCAGCTTGGAGAGGAGAAGCCTTCGTCTTGGCCTCTGTCTGTTCAGAGACTTGCCCTGCTCTGCCCCAGGTACTGGGTCTGCTTCTGTCCACACCATGGGCTGTGTCTCTCTGCCCCCATAACCAGCCATGGCCTGGACTCACTTATTACAACCGTGCACAGTTCCCACCCGGCAGCCATCCACGTGTTGCGGGATGGAACCACTCATTCACCAAAAGCATCCTGGGAGCACCCTTCTCATTCTGTCTCCTACACTCACATCACTCTAAAGCACACATATCCATCTGCTCTTCCCCTTCTCACCGATTGCTGAAAAAATAATCCCATTGCTAATGAATATTCCTGGCCGCTGCTTCCTGCTTCTGCTTTTGAAATGCCCTTACATCCACTCGTCAACTCTATTCCCTGGACATCTCCTGGAGGTGGTGAGGGGAAGAAATTACTCTTCGCTTTTCATGTGAAGAAACTGAAGCCCTGAGAAGAACGTGTGGCTCGCTCAAGGTCACACAGTTAATGGGAGAGGCAGATCCCGGGATCCCAATCCCATACGCAGGGCCTCGAGAATTCCACACGCTGCTGTGAGCCCTGAGCCCTGCTCACAGGGAGGCTCACTCCCCACCCCCGCAGCCTTGTCCTCCCCAAAGTCCAGCTCCTTTCTGGGTCACGCGGAGAGACTGGGGCTGCACTCTTTTGTGAAGTGCAGTTTTTGATCTTATCTCCTCCTTTCTCTCCTAATCAGAGTTTGGCTGCCTTTGTCTGGGGGGGAGCAGAGAACAAAGTGTGACTTGAACCATGCACATTCAATGTGTCTTCTTCCCTCCTCTTTATTTCCCTCATGAGAACCTTTTCTGGGTTTGCAGGAGTGGTGCGTTGGTAGATTTTTGTCTCACGGCACTTATTTCACTTTACTCTGATGTGAGCTGGATTGCTTTTTTCCTCTGGGTTATGTGGCAGCGCCTTCTTACCTCTTGAGCTGGGCTCGTCTAGATTTCCAAGATCATTTTGTTCTCCAGCGCAGAAAAGGATTATCATCATCCCCTTAAATCCAGGCAAGTCCTCATTTGGAAGTGCACGCCTTCCGTTATCCAAATTTTCTTTCTGTTGCATTGGGACATTTATCAGCATGAGGAAATGTGTGCAGAGCCCCTACTATGTGCTCCATGATGTACATAGGGCTTTCCCTGGATAAAGCACCTGTGCCTCCCTCAGAGAACCTTTCATGGTTCTTATTTTTTTTCCCCCATTTAGCAGATGAGAAAGCTGAGGTCTAGAATGTTTAACTGTCTTGTCTAAACTTTCAGCTTTAAGTGTTAAGCAGTAAAAACCCATACTCACAACAGCAGTGAAACAAGAAAACAGTAGCCACCAGCTCTTGGGTGCCCACTGTATAAAATGCATTCACTACAGAGGCCAGGTGGGGTATGCCATCGTCATCTCTATTCTATGGTGGGGGAAACTGTTTAGCCATGCGCCTCTTTATGCGGGGCCCTGCCTGATTTCCTTTGGACTCTGTGTTTTGTGGGGGCAGTGCTGATCCACATTTGGGGTCTTGCAGTTTGCGCAAGCCATGGCGGGTGAGGTAACCTCATGATCTCAGTGGTTGCCTGCCCCTGCGGTTGGTACTCGCTGTTGGCCCTTAGGAGCCATCCACCCCCCTCCCACATACAGACTCCTGACTTGTCCTCTGAGGCCGAAGGACATGTCCTTTTCGGGACGAATCAAAATTGGGATCGTCTGGTTCAAACATGGTCTGAATGATAGCGCATTTCATTTGTACAGCAAGGATTGATGTTTAAAACTTGATCGTGCTTAACACGCCCAGGGACCGCCATGATGCCTGTTTAAGGAGAGAGGAAGCACAGAGAAGGTGGGGCAGAGACATGGCTGCGAAGTCTTCCCGCCGTTCTAGCTGGGTTTTTCCGTGGAAGAGCCAGCTTAGAATTCAGCAGATGTCAGTCTTCCTTTTGGGCAATTATCCCTGTATAATTGATTGGAAAAAATGGAAAAGTGGGGTAAAAGCGATTGCTAAGGACAATCTCTAGAGAACACACAGAATGAGGCCAGCAGACGTCAAAGAAGGAGACAGATCACATTTAATTGCTGTTCCCTGAGCTCAGATCCCTCTTTGGGAAGCCCAGGAGCCTCGTGGGGGACAAGAACGGTGACACATTCACATGTTAGGATTCTTGCCTCTAGGAAGCTTCCAGTAGGTTCTAACAATGGCACAGAAATATTTAAAGGAGCAGCACCCATTCATTCCACAAACATTTCACGAGTGTCTAAGAGAGGCCCGGCTGCATGCAGAGAACTACACAGACGGACCCACCCAAGGACAACTGCATTTCTTTCTTTCTTTTTTTTAATATAAGTTTTTAAAAAGTTTATTTCTTTTGAGAGAGGGGGAGAGAGCATGAATGGTGGAGGGCAGAGAGAGAGACAGAGACAGAGACAGAGAGAGACAGAGATCTGTCAGCACAGAGCCCGACGCGGGTCTCGAACTCACAGACCTTGAGATCGTGAGCTGAGCCAAAACCAAGAGTTGGAAGCCTAACCGACTGAGCCCCCCAGGCACCCCCTGCATTTCTTAATCCAACCTGTCATGCTGTCCTGCTTTCTTAGCTCTAAATCCCTTGTCAGTCTGGCCTTTTGCAAACACACACACACACACACACACACACACACACACAGAGACAAACAAAACCCCACCGCTTTGGGGACTGGATTAGCAAAAGAGAAAGCCACACATGGGTGCTACGTCGCCGGACACTCCCATATCCCTTCCCCCTGTGGGGCTGACGGTCGCTCATTGTCTTTTTCTAAGTCTGTGGCCACAGAGGTTTCCATGGACGTTATAAAGTGCTTTGTGTATTGGAAACTGTGAATAAAAAGGTAAGGGTAGGGAAGAAGAAGAAGAAAAAAAAAAAGGCGAACCACCAAGCTCACCCAAACCCTAAACCTCAGACTCTTGGAAAGGAGCAGCTGCGTGGAGCCGTCCCAGACTGCAAACAGGCCTTCCGCGGGGAGGGCGAAGGACACGTTGTCCGGGAGACTGGTGGTTCATCCACTCCGGCGGCCTTGGCTGCCGAGTCCCTCACCGTGACGAGGCTGTCCCTCTCCCCCAGGGGCTCCTGGCTGACCCCCAGAGCTAGCCTCCTCCATAGCAGTCACCTCTCCTGCCAGCCCTTATCTGGGAGAGCAGAAGCCCTACCTTTCAAACTCCCCCCCACCCTAGTTTCTGAAAGGAGGTATTGTTATTTCCTCAAAACTGCTCAGGTTAGGAACAAAGGCAGACTCTGGATCTTCTTTAAGCAGGATAGAATTGAATTGACATTCCTTTAAAATGGCTTGTTATTACAGCCGATTTCTGCTAACAATTACCTGACAATATAGAAGGGGATCTGACTCCTTTAGGGTCTTGCTGAGTTCTCCTTTTCTCTTTTTCTTTTTTTTGCCGGCCCTTAAAAAGATGGATGCATACTTGGAGTTCAGATTTAGACAGGTCTCGTTTATTCTCATCCACGAAGTATATGTAAATCTTACCGGATAAATCATCACTTTATATGGTGTGCACGTGCATGCGTGTGTGTGTATATGCTCATGTAAGTGTGATCTCAGAGCAAAGAAAGTGGAGAGAATTTCTTTCCTTTTATAAACACGTGGTCTCTTCCTGAGAGCAGGATTATAGAAAGAAGAAAAGAGTGAGCTTCTGAATTCTAGAAACATATCTGTGAAAAGTATATTACTATGGCTTGGGTCACAAGCGGATTTCATATTTTTAAAAATTATCTGGTTTGAGCAAATGCTGTGCATGTACTTGATGTTCAACAAATATTCATTAAAGGATCGCACCTGTTCGGTCGGCATGTTGGAGGAGAAGGAAGTCCAGACTGGGAACTGGAATTTGTCAGCTGGGAGTAAAATGTTTTATTGTTAGTTTGAGGGATACAAACAGCCTGAAGACGCTAGTGCAACAGAGTGTAAGCAGATAGTCAGGACACTTAGGTAAAGCTAACATTTTTGCCAACACAATACAACCTCCATATGTCTTTCTGATAATAATCCTAAATCCTTATACCAAAAATGTGACCTCTATGTTCCTGTAGACATGTTGTGTGATCTTCTGTGAAACACTGTGCTTCTCAATAAGCCAGTTTTTCATATCAAAGATGAGAAGCTGTCGTGTCTGAGCTTCTGTTGATATTTAAGCCGCATTGTCTCTGACTTCCCAGGAGTTTTGACGTCCCAGATAAGAGCTAGATTTAAAAGCCGATCCAAGCCAGACACCTGGAATTGTCAGCATGGCTATTCCATTAGGTCTGTCTGCTTGAGCGAGAAGCTGGGGGTGGAATTGGCGGGTGCCTTAAATGCCCCGGCCTCATGAAAGAAGGTAAGATACTCCATAAATGTCTTTTGCAGCCTGACAGTACTTCATCGGCTCAGTAGACAACCAAACAGAAAATTCCCTGCATGCCAGGAGATTTGGTTGTTTGCGGATGGCCGGAAGCCGCCTTGGGACTTGAGATGTGTTCTAGCCTCTTTGGAGGTCATGTCCATGTAATCGTCTCTTGTAATGTGAGCCCCTCATCAAAGGAGCAGAATCCTTTTTTGATGAGGATGGGTTTGTTAGCAGATCGATAGGTTTGTGTGTGTGTGTTTCAACCAAAACCTTTCCCTTTCACCCCTTTGTTCCTTCTTTCCCGGCTCCTGCTTATGGGCCCCACACATTGATTTTAATTTTCAACACTTAGCTCCTGACTTAGTGATCTAAGATCACTGACTCAGAAAACGGGAAAGGTCAGTCTGACTAACACCTCACCCAGCGTCCTGGGATTAGCATCCAAAACAAACAGATCAGAGATGGGATGTAGACTCCCAAGAGACGATTCCCACGTGTGAGAAAGCCCAGGAGAAACGGATGGCGTTTCTCAAGCTCACTGACGTCACTCAGGTTCATGATCCAAGGCTTTACCTTACTGAGGTTGGGGGTTGGGATTCTCCCGGAAGAGCAAGAGAACGGGGCTGGTGGATTAAAAAAAAGTGGGGAGGGAGAGGCGTCCTTTCTGCTAATCAAAGGAGAAACCAAATAAAAGGAATGAAGTCCAAGAAAAATACAACTCTATTGTTTTGGGGGCATGAGATGCTGGCTTCGGGGCTTTGTTGAGTAATCCAGGTCACACCCCTTCTCTGTGGGACTTAAGGAATGTTGGCTCTCTCTCTGGAGGCCAGGTGGGAGGTGGGTAGACAGGTCTATGGAGATGAGAATTTCTTGGAGCTGGGACTCTGCACATCCCCCATGGCCTTGCAGCTGGGAGGCTGGGACACAAAGAAGCAGGAACGCAGCGCTGAATTAGAGCCAGAGCACAATGACCACAGTAAGGAATGGGGGGGAGCAGAGGAAGGTGGAAGGAAATGAGGATACAGGGAGGGAAATGACACTGGTCTTTTTACCCTCATCTGAACAGGGGCTTCTGTGTCCTCAGAAGCCCCTTGGCTTCCTTTCCTTAAACCGTGGGGCGGAGGAGACCCAGGGAGGGGTGGTGTGTCTGGGTCTGGGGTGCGACGGGAAGCAGGAAGTACCAGTCATTTCACAAGAAGGCTTGACAGTGTAGAGAGAGCCAGCGAAAACTGGCAGACCCCCAAGGTGGGGTAGGAAAGTCTGGCCCGGCGTAAGGAACACGTGGCTTCACATAGTTTTGTGGGTTTGTTAAAAAACAAGGCAGTTCACAAAGTTGTTCTGCCAGCCCACCTAAACCATCACTTTCTTTTCCCCACACTGATTGTTTCTCTGCCATGACATGTCAGCTGCTGGCAGTGAACTTCCGTGACCCACGGGAGGATTAATGTGACCAGAGGTCTAGGCAGGACAGTCCTTCCCAGCATCAGGTTCTTACGTGTAATTCTCAGGAACATACGTAGGTTTCCGACGGACCCTACTACCTTCTTTTATCCCCTTTCCCCACCCCTCATTGATCTGTCTCTTTAGATTTCCGCAAAAGTCCTACTGGTGTGGATACAGCTCCGAAATCACTTGTAGCTCTATGTGCGGGAAACTTTCACTGGTGGATCAGTGTTGGATTCGTTTCCTTCTGAACACATCCGTTCCCTCCCCACCCCTTTTTGGATCTTTGTCTCTCTCCTGGGCTGGGGGTCTCTCACGCAAACTGTAGCTCCCACTCCCCCAAATTCTAACTTATCTTCTTCAACTATTACTGGCGGACTCAGAACATGCCTCTGCATTGTCATCTTGGATGCCAAATGTATCAGATTCATCCCCGGTGTCCTATCTAGGTCTATCTGAAACTACATCCCTTTGAGAAAGATGGTACCAGTAGGGTGCCTTCAATTTTTTCCAAAACACGTGTGCTATAGTTGGATTTGTTTCAGTTCTCAGGTCTCTGAACTTATGCTCATGGGCATTATTAATTATTTAATGCACAGCAGCACTCTGGATTCAAAACCTATGGGTTCGTTTTCTCCCTCCCTCCCTTCCTTCCTTCCTTCCTTCCTTCCTTCCTTCCTTCCTTCCTTCCTCCCTTTCTTTTGTTCAATTTGCTCTGTGGCTTTAGAAAAGCTATACCACATATCTGGGCTTCTGTGGTATCTCTTACTCAAAAGTGGTTCTTCATCAAAAGTTAGTATTCATCCACCCTTTCTTTTGGCTTTACCAAGGCTGAGAGTCTTACCTTAGCGATCTATGACACACTCCCTAATGGAGGAATCTGGTTAGAATGAGTTTGTAGGAGCTTAAAATGAGGGAAGGGTTGGAAGTAGTCCAGAGCTTTTTTGGGCTGAAAGATGGCAGTCTGTTTGCCTTTAAGGAATCCCATGCCTTCCCCTAGAAACAGAGAAGAGCTAATCATCTTCAGGGCAGCAGCCCCAGAACCTTAAGGGTTCAGAATTTGTATGGCAGCCACCATGGAAAATATCTGCACTGAACAGATGAGAGATGAACTGGTCTGGAAACATTTCCACAATGTCAATAGCCATGTTTACAGTAGAACATATGGATAGAGTTTAGATTTGATAAATTTCCATCACTTTTTACAAGAAGATGATCCAGCCAATAAAAGGTATATTTTAACAAGTGTGTGTGTTTGAATTCTATTTGTCTGATATGGCACGGAAGAAACCAACCGTGGCATTTTAACATCTTCCAATTTCTTATCAGAGCCATAGCAGCCAGTGTTCGGAATTAAAAATCTGAGCCCTCAAAGCAGTGCTTTGCAAGAAGAGTCTTTGCCGCCGTACAGAAAATAGCTGTCCAGGTGCCCCTTCAGTTTGGAGGTGCTTCCCTTAGGGCTAGGTGCTACCCATACTAGTAGTGGCCTCAGTTGTTAAAACGATGAGGTGTAGGAAGCCGGAGGAATGAGAAGGCTTATTGTTGGTTATGTTCTCAGTTGTAATTGGGTGCTGACTGAGTGCCCTCTCTAAAAATACTGCTATGGCTGGGGCGCCTGGGTGGCTCAGTCGGTTGAGTGTCCGACTTCAGCTCAGGTCACGATCTCTCAGTCCATTAGTCCGAGCCCCGCAATGGGCTCTGTGCTGACATCTCAGGGCCTGGAGCCCACTTCGGATTGTGTGTCTTCCCCTCTCGCTCTCTGCCCCTCCTCCACACGTGCTCCCTCCGTCTCTCGAAAATAATAAATAAACATGAAAGGAAGTTAAAAAATAAAAATAATACTAAGGCTAAAGTTAATAATAAGAAACTTGAGTTATTCATTGAAAAACCACTGCGATAAAAGCTCTGTCGAAATGTGCCATGTTAAGTAATACTCATTTCACAACGGCACCACAAGGCAGTGGACCTGGGCTTCCACCTCATTCTCCATAAGGAGAGTTAATAGTCCCTTGAGGAGTATTACTTGTAGAGTATAACTCAACAGGAACTGAGGCTCCCGTAAGGATTTGAGCGGGTGGGTGTCATGTGGAAGAGTTACTGGTGTCTAATAAATGCTCAGCATAGGTTAATTGGATTAGTTCTATGCCTATCAGACATTGAAGGCAAACTGGGGCTCAGAACAAGAAAATAACACACCCAAATTCACTTAGCGGGTAAGTGGAAGGGTTGCAATCAAAACCCAGGTCTGTCTGTAACTGTAACCTGGGTTGGGTCTTCTTTCCTTCCTTCCTTCCTTCCTTCCTTCCTTCCTTCCTTCCTTCCTTCCTTCCTTCCTTCCTTTCTTCTTCTTCTTCTTCTTCTTCTTCTTCTTCTTCTTCTTCTTCTTCTTCTTCTTCTTCTTCTTCTTTGGAAGTTCATTTCTATTCATTTTCAGAGAGAGAGATAAAGAGCAAGCAGGGGAGAGGCAGAGAGACAGGGAGACAGAAAATCCCAAGCAGCTGACAACACAGAGCCCGATGTAGGGCTCGAATTCACAAACCATGAGATTATGACCTGAGCCAAAGTCAAGAGTTGGGCACTTAACTGACTGGGCCACCCAGGCGTGCCAGTCTTCTAATTTCTGACAGAGGATGGTAAGATGCTACAGCACACAGAGCACTGGTTTCCCATGCCAGGGGGTTCCCATGACAAAACTCTTGAAAAAAAAAAAAAAGAGGCTTGGAGTGAAGGATATGGACACAGATCCCACACAGGAGAGGATAGTAACTTAAAACTGTATCTCGTCAGTGATGACTGTGGTTTTTTTTCCAAAATTTCTGGACATTTAACATTTTCTTTTCTTTTTTTTTTTTTTTATTTTTATTTTTATTTTTATTTTTATTTTTATTTTTTTTTAATGTTTTATTTATTTCCAGGAGAGAGAGAGAGAGAGACAGCGTGAGCAGGGGAGGGTCAGAGAGAGAGGGAGATACAGACTCTGAAACACGCTCCAGGCTCTGAGCCAGCAGTCAGCACAGAGCCCGACGCGGGGCTCGAACCCACGAACCGCGAGATCATGACCTAAGCGAAAGTCGGACGCTTAACCGACTAAGCCACCCAGGCGCCCCTGGACATTTAACATTTTCATAGTAAAATGCTAAAAAAATGTGTTGCAATCGAAGCAAGATGAGCCTGACACAGAAGGCGAAAGGACCTTTCTCCAGCGACCTAAACTATAATGTCAGCATTTTCTAGAGGCAAGAAGGAGCCACAGCGGCCTGAAGCTCTGTCTGTGCTTCTCTGGGGCCATCGTCCAGAGGCCATCTGCCTCAGCTGGAAGAGAAGTTGTAAGGAACAAAAAGTCTTTTGCCCCCAAACCTTGCTGATGTTCACGTTACATAACGTAGAGTGTATGGTTGGTGGCAGCCTGATTGTGATAATATGTTGATAATACGTGGAGTCTTGCATGCAAACTTTGTTTATACGCCGGGCCCTCCCTCTGAGTCTGGGGCAGGTAGTTGGTTGTACCGCCTCCATCAGATCCTGGAAGAGTCAGTATTTTATGGATACCTGTGTTTATTTTGCTGTCTATCTATGTTAGCCATTGTGAGTTTGGCGAAAGCAAAGCACTGTAAAGACACAGAGAAAGCATCCTTTGATAGGGAAGCAACTGCACTTCCACATGTATCTCTCTTGTCAGATGGCATCCCTTCCGTGGAGGAGGGGGCGCCCCTTGGCCCCAAAGGAGACCAGAGTCCTGATTTGATGCTTTATGTAATTGCTGAAAAAAATGTGCTTTTATGTGAATTGCCCATTTAAACATTTGACCGGGTTGGCTTTTGGTTTCTGAGAACCGAGAACTGGCATCCCCTCTTGGAAGGGATAGAAGAAAGATGCATTCCAGTCTGTCTCTTCCAAGCCATCAGATCTGATGGGGAAAAGAGACCAGCCCTTCTCAAGAAGCTTATACCATCTCAGCCAAGAGGGAGCTCAGACCTCAGGTTGAGGCAGGTTCCCACGAAACAGCCAAATGTTTGCAAAACAAGCGCCAGGTTGAAGAGGCTCAGTCTGCAGAGACATCCCAAGGTTGCGACAGGCTTGGAAGATGTGAGTGAGCTGATGGAAGAGCCCTGAGGAGCCAGGGCTGGGAGGCAGACCTGCCTGGGAAGAGCCAGGTCCCCTCTGCTCACCGCCTAGACCCAGCGTGCCCAGCAAGGGAGGGCCGACGGGCTGAGATAATTGTCCGGTGTTTATATTTGAAAAGGGATCCTACACTTCCAGGATAATTCCCTCCAGCCCCCTCTTGGGCTAAGATTTCCAATTGGTCTAAAATCTCGAAGAGAAATCGGGGGCTGATTACCTGGCCGACTGGGCTGCAATCACACCTTTCAATACTAATTATCTGCTTGTTGAGTTCAATGACATTGAGCGTCCAGGTTCTGGCTGGGGCCAACTTTGCCCAGTGGCTTGTATCACTGGCTTAAGACAATGATTTGAAGGGACAAAGTACCCTCGCTGTGCCTTGATAAGCAGGAAATGAACGCTTGTTTGCAAATAAGATTGGGAAATGTGATCAGCATCTTTTTTAGCATCTGTCTTTCGGTAACCAGCCCGATAATACTAATGTCGAAATAATATGTTAGAAGACACCAGCAAAGGAACCTTTCTGTACCTGAAGCAAAGGCAGAAGTAAATGAAATGTTTTGTAGATTTTTTTTTTCCTCTGAAAGTATCTGGCTTGAATGTTTCTTTGTGGAATTTGGGGGAATGATTTGGTATGAGACTTTTTCGGTGTGGGGATTTGTTCATAGACATGGTTTTTCCTAGATGCCTGCCTCTGATCTCAGTCTTCTGTGAACCCCTTTCCCCAGAAAGCCTTCCTTCATTAAACAGAATAAAATTTTTACTTCTCCTTGGATGCAACATAATCAGGGTTCATTAGTTAAATAAACAGCTTCAGTGTAGATTCATTTGAGTGGCATACAACTTGGTGGCTGGAATGCATTACGAGTGCCTAAAAGCTCATGGAGGAGTAACCTAAGGTCTGGGTAAATGGAGGGAGAGAGATTGTAGGCCAGTTATCTGTTAGAGCTGCCTGCATTGTGTCAATCTTAATGTATCATTTCTGGTGAAGGAGTACTGGGTACAAGGAGTGAATGTTCATGGTCTCTAATCTTTTGGGAGTGTTCCTTTCAAATCCTAACCTCTCAATCATAACTTAGAGACAGTTAGTGTCGTGGGTTGAATTGTGGATCCTTAAAAGATGTTCAAGGCCGGACCCCTCAGGACCCCAGAACATGATACCTTCTTTGGACATAAAGGCATGGCAGAGATGATTAGTTAATGAGGTCATGATGGAACAGGGTGGGCCCCTAATCCAATATGACTGGTGTCCTTTTAAGGAGGGGAAATCTGGACACAGACAGTAAAGAAAGAAAACATGGGAAAGATGCCATGAGACGACAGAGGAATAGGATTGATGCACCTATAAGCCAAGGAATACCTGAGGCTACCAGAAGCTAGGAGAATGATGTGGAACAGATCCTTTCCTGGTGGCTTCAGGAGGCACATGGCCCTGCTGATACCATGATTTCAGACTTCCAGCTTCCACAACTGTGAGACAATACATTTGTGTTGTTTTAACTCACCCAGTTTGTGGCACTGTGTATGGCAGCCAGCTCCAGGAAGCAAATACACCTCGCTTCCAGATGGGCATAGCAGGGTCAGCCTACCCAAGCCATAGAACACACATGTCCTTTGATTTTCCCACTTGGGCAGCGGGAGGTTCCTGGGTTCCTTGGTCTGTGACCACTGGCGTCTCAAAAGTCCCGGGCCTATCTTGGAGGTGTTTAAGTTTCGGGTCACTGAACCAACTATCAGCACACCTCAGGCCACATTACTAACAGAGGTCAGGATGTAACTGAAACAGCTGTTTGGTATGATTGACTTCTCCTTTGAATTCCCACCTCATCCTTTACCCTGGAAGGGCAGCCAAAAGAGAAATGCCTAGAACAGGGGCTCACTTTATAGTCAAGCATGGTTAAAACTTCAGATGGTTTTAATGGATTTTCTTTGCTACTTGATCAATCTCAGGGTTCTTTGTAGTAGATTCAAGTGAGCCCTTCAGCACTCTTCCCACGCAAATTCCCCCAAATAAAAGTGGAACTCAGGAGGAAGTAAAGACCCTCCGGGCTGAAAATAGTGTGGGTATCTCACCCTCATCTCTCTGTTGCCATCCCGAGGATTTCTAGATTCATGAGGTTCTGATGAGTTTCTTTCTCCACTTGGCCACTGTTCCATGTTGGGTAATTTCTCTTGCCCCGCCCATTACTTTTACCACGGCCATGTTTAAAACCACTGGACCATAGATGTAAAAAGACCTTCAAAGATCAATAGTAAAACTTTCTTAATTTTTGCTTGAGAATGCTGAGGCCCAAAGAGGGAATTGAACTTGCCCCAAATGCTTTTGTCTTAAAGTGGATTTGAGTCCATGTGTTCTGAACCTGGCTCTTAGTTAGACACCATGGCCCCGTTCCTTCCTCTTCCCTATAAACCTCAACACTTGCCCCTTGATTTGGCAAGTTCTCCCTCCTCTGTCTTTCCAGAACTCCCATCTTCCTGCCACCAGACCACCTAGGATTATTGTCTCTTTTCTTGTGAAGCCTGTCCTCTCTCCTTAGATGACTTTTATCAGGAAGGGAAGGAGAATTCATGTGTGCTGGATGCCTGCTCTTTACCGTGCATTATACCAAGTGGTTTACCTGTGTTAACAGGTGACGAGGCTATGGCCCCAAGAGGTAAATTCTCAAGATCATGAAGCTATTAAAGAGTAAAGCTGGAATCCACATTTCTCTGGGGAGGCTCTTTCTCCAGCTAGAGAAAGGAAACCACACCCAGTTGTACCATGCATGGGCGTAGTTGTAATAAGCAAGTGGTGGGGGGCGGTGAAATTGGTACCTCCGTGCTATATTTCCATTCTCTGCCATGTTCTTCCAGCTCAACTGTTCCTTGTTTCCCTGTCAACCAGGGCATTTTAATTCAGTAAGAGCAATAACTACTATCTGTAAATGAGGTGATTTATTTCTTCCTGCTCTTAGCCTTGCCATCAGAAATAGAACACACTTGGTTGTGGTGCACATAGACTACTTCTTTGCACGCTTATAGGTCCCGCATCAGAGTTAAAGCAAATCAACAAATATTTGGTGGGTGCCCACAATACCCAAAGTGAAAGAAGTGATCTGTGAGTTCCTCTGTTTGAGTTGGTTACTGGCCTTGAGAGGGATGACTCAGGTGCCACTCAACAAGTCAACCCGCCAAAAATAAGGATGTTCCATGAGGAAAGCAGCCACTGGCCACCCCTCAGGTCACCTCCAAGCCTTTTCTGTCACGTCTCTCCACTCCTAGCCTAGCCCTCTTGCCACAGCCAAGGCCACATCCTGCTCACTCTTTTTGGTGCTGTGGCTGAGATTTTGCCCTACCTCCTCTGAAAATGGCCCAGATGATGTAGTGAAAGACTGGGTGCCTGGGCTTCCAACTCCCTGACCCTCCTCTGTTGCAGGACCCAAGTGGGGGAGAACCCCACCGGGCCTTATTTTCTGCATTTGTAAATAAAGGGGTGGGGGTGTCTACCAAAGGAAATGAAAACAGGGTGTAGAGGTGATATGTATACTTGCATGTTTATTGCAGCATTATTCACAATAGCCAAGATATGGAAACGACTTAAGTGTCAGTCAAAGGATGAATGGGTAAAGAAAATGCAATGTATATCTATATATCTATATCTATCTATAGATACACACACACACACCACAGTATGTTGTTCAGCCACGAGAAAGAAGGAAAGCCTGCCATTTGCAACAACATGGATGGACCTTGAGAACATTATGCTAAGTGAAATAAGTTAGATAGAGATAGACAAATACTGCATGATGTCACTTATATGTGGAATCTAAAAAATCCAAACTTGTAAAAATAGAGTCAAATGGTGGTTACCAGGAGCTGAGGATGGGGGATTAGAAGAGGTGTTTTTTTGCTTTGTTTTGTTTTGAGAGCAGGAGAGGGAGAGACAGGGAGTGTGTGTGTGTGTGTGTGTGTGTGTGTGAGAGAGAGAGAGAGAGAGAGAGAAGGGGGGGAGGGTCAGGGAGAGAAGAAGACGGAGGATCTGAGGCAGGCTCTGTGATAACAGCAGTTTGAATTCACGAACCGTGAGACCATGACCTGAGCCAAAGTCAAACACTCAACTGACTGAGCCACCCAGGTGCCCCTCGGAAAGGTGTTTTTTAAGGGCACAAACTCCAACCAGGAGACAAGTAAGTCCTGGAGATGTAATGCTCAGTATAGTGAATATAGACAATGCTATCATGATTATCAGACTTGCTAGGACACGAGATAGAATTATTCCCACCATGAAAAAAGAAATGATAATTATGTGACATAATAGAAGTGTTAATGATCTCACCCTAATGGCAATCATATTGCAATATATCAATGTATCAAATCAACATGCTCTACACCTGAAACTTACACTATGTTAGGGGTGCCCAGGTGGCTTAGTCGGTTAAGCGTCCAACTTGAGCCCAGGTCATGATCTTATGATTTGTGGGTTCGAGCCATTCATGGGGCTCTGTGCTGACAGCTAGCTCAGAGCCTGGAGCCTCCTTGGGATTCTGTCTCCCTCTCTCTGTGCCCCTCCCCTGCTTGCACTTTGTCTGTCTCTGTCAAAAATAAACAAACATCAAAAAATTAAAAAAAATTTTTTTTAACTTACACAATGTTATATGTCAAATGTACTTTGATAAAAAAGAAAAAGAATAGTGTAATAAGGAGGTTCTACTCAATAAAATAAATCTGGTTTAAACCTTTATGATTTTTCTGTGCCAATTCTGTTCACTCATTCTAAGACTTTAGTCAAAACTCTGATAAATTTTTTTTCCTAACTCATTGTAACTCACTCTAACCTTCAAAGCACTTAACTGAGTAGTTTTTTATATTGTTTTCTATATTTTATAGGCTGGCTCCTAGAGTAGTTTCACAATTGTATATTTTGTTTCTGAGCAAGATTTTTGGCTACTGAGTGTAGAACTGCATTATGCATATGTTTATAATCCCAGGCACTCAGCCTGGGATATTGTATGAATAGACCCTGATTGTAAATTCTTTTGTGTTTAGTTGTCACTGATGATATTTTTTCTTCTGGTCTGCTGTTCAATCCTTTGACGATTTAGATATTTTTATAATTATACTCACAGTCTTGTGCAGGTAGAAAAAGTTCCCAAGTGGGTATGAGGAAAATGTTATATAATTGGTGTAGTATGCTGGTCTCAAACTATAAAATACACAAAGAGGGTTTGTGCAAAATAGTTTCCTTGGCCTTTTGAGCTGTACATCTTTCCATCACTGATAGTTTTTGTTCATGTGAGTAAAGCTGAAGAAAAAATTGTCCAGGGGCACCTGGTGGCTCAGTCAGTTAAGCTTCCAACTCTTGACTCAGCTCAGGTCGTGATCTTGCAGTTTGAGTTCAAGCCCCACATCAGGCTCCATACTGATGGTTGGGAGCCTGCTTGGGATTCTCTCTCACTCTCTCTCTCTCTCTCCCTCTTTCTCACTCTGCTCCTTCCACACTGTCTCTCTCTCAAAATAAATAACTACACTTAAAAAAACACAAAAAACAAGATAAAATTGTCCAGAGAATCGGGGTTCTGGGCTCTGGTGATTGTTACCTCTCCCTTGCACTAATTAAACCCGGACAAAACAAGAACACTTATTCATTAGTTAAACAGGTATTGATTGAGTCCCCATCAAATTCCAGGCACTGTGCTGACATAGCAGAGGGCAGCCCTCAGGGAGCTTCTAGTTGGAATGGAAAGGCAAAGCAAATAAAAATTATTAGAAATTTTGACAAATATCTAAAGAAAGCCAATGAATGCCCCAAACAGACAATAATTAGGGTGGGGTAGGTGGAGGGAAGCTTGAGGGGGTTGCTCTTTGAGAAGATGACATTGAAGTTGACACCTAGAGGAGATAGCCATCGGGGCAGGAGGGAGTGAAAGGCGGGGGTGTGGGGGTGGGGGAGAGCATCCCAGGCAGAGACAAGAGCACATTCAAAGGCCCTGAGGTGGGGGAAGACTTTGTGGTATGTTGGAGGAACCAAAAGAATGTTGGCAAGTTTTCAACTGTGGAGCCTGTGCACAGAGGCTAGGCTAATTTTCAAGCCCACCCTGCTAGAAAGTGGAGAATCCAAGTTTGTGCTTTTTCCCGCCCGCCATGCTTCAAGAGCTTGCAGTCTGCTGGACGTGTGTGTCTCTGTAGAGAAGTCCAAATGGATCACATGTCAGGACTGAGGAGGCTGGGGCTTGGCTGGCAGGATGTGGAGTGTGTGTACTTTCTGTTTATTCTTGAAGTTTACTTCCCTGCAAATACATGCCTAACTGCCATGCGCCTTCTACCAGGAAGCCAAGGCCGGCACTCCATCGCTCATGAGCGATCCTGCAAAAACAAATCCATATCCTCCATGCAATCCTAGGTGCCAGCCAGTCAGGCCTGCACTGGCCGGGCAGCCCCGAGCTTAGGAACAATTTGGTCCTCAGGAAGGGAGGGAAGAAAAACAATTTCAAATTCCAGGCGCCCAGGGCCTCTTACAGACGGCCATTGTCGGGAGAAGGGAAAACTAAACTGTGTAAAGGAGCCTGGTGGCGCCTCTGGGAAGGGAGAGGATATTGAGGTGAGGGGCTGCTGCTCAGGGCTGCTCAGGGTGCATGAACGGTGGAGATGGGGATGGGTAATCTGATGACAAGGCTCATCAGTTTACTTGTGTGAGCTTGGGCAGCTTGTCTTTAAGGGGATTCAGTTTTCCAGATTTAAAATTATGAGAAGAGTAATAGGTGCTCAGTCCCCCTTGGGTTAGATGCAGGAATAAAGACAGTACTAGGGAAGGGGAGCAGATCCTTTAAATGTCAGGAGTTCCAAAAAGGGGGCTGCCTCCCAGGCTAGACTCTCTCCCTCCCCCACCCCAGGGTGTCGTGGTGACTTTCACCCTCCTGGGTATAACCATGTGATAAGAGTCCTGTAGTTTCCCATTTCTAAACATGAAGGTCACAGGTGAATGTTCTTCAGTGTGATCTAGACTAGGTTAATCCCCCAAATGGCTTTGTTAGCTACAAAATGGTACCAACTCATCAAGCTTTAAAGCAGTGGAAGCCAGCGTCGAGGGATGCAGTGGGGCTGTTTCGACATTTTGATGACAGTGTTGACGGTGATAAAGAAAATGACAATGGTGACAGTGACAGTTGCCCTTTATTGAGTTGATTGAATACTACTGCACGCCAGGTATCTTCGCTCAAAATATCACAAAAATAAAAATATCACAGATGTTGTGGCTTTTAAACAGTAGGAATTTATTTCTTACAGCTCCGGAAGCTGGAAGTTCAAGATCAAAGTCATGGCAGATTCAATGTTTGGTGAGAGCCCAGTTCTCCTAGACAACTTTCTTCTCATGGGTAGCTCACGTGGTAGAAGGGGATCATCCCAGGGTCTCTTGTATTGGGGCATTCACCCATTCCTGAGGGCTCTACCATCATAACCTAATGGCCTCCCAAAGGCCCCCTCTTAATACTATCCCATTGGGGGATAGGGGTTCAACATATGAACTTTGGGGAGATATGAGCACTCCATTGCCCTTAGCAATGAGTACTCAGCCTTTCATTCTATTATCTAATTTGATCCTCGCAACAACCCTATTGGGCACGTGCTAAGGTAGCCCCCACCTTGGAGAGGAGGAGATTGAACCAGAAAGGGGCAGATAGCTTGCTGTTAGTAAGTGGCCAAGCTGACTCTCAAAGCCATGTATATCTGACTTCAAAAAGGATGATCTACCAATTATATGTGGATCATTTTTGAGAAATGAACCTTGAAATTCGAATAACTTTTAACGAACTTGTATGAGCACATAAAACTATATTTAACATTCATTGGTTAAAAACTATTTACCATATGGGATTGCTTGATTTTTTGCTTCACACCTTCTTTATTCCTTGGAGCTTTCAGAGAAGCAAAATATTGATATAATGCAAAAGTTCAGATATGGGCTCATACTATTTGTTTTCCATCATATTCTTTCTAGTCTCATTAAAGGTAACCAGAGAAAGGAAAGGTGGGGAGAATAAGTTCCAGACAGATGGGACAACATAGGCAAAACTCAGGTGCCATGAGAAAACGTGGCAGGTTCTGGAACTACGTGAGATGGCTCAACCGTAGAGGGCTGGAAGGGGTGGTGGGGTAGAGTGTGAGATGAAGCTGAGAAAATAGTCTGGTGCCATTGCAGAAAAGGCTTTTTATACAATGTTTGAGACTTTGAAATGTATCCAAAACCAAATGAGGGCTATGAAGCTGGAGATACACAAGATCCGATTTATATTTTAGGACACAATGCTGGCTAAAATAGATAAGTCCTCATACCACAGAGATCCATCCCCATCTCTCCCCCCACACACACTCAGATTGTGAGAGCAGGTGAATGTTTTTCATGATTGGGCTCAGTACTCCACCGGTTTCTCTGAAGAGTTCTGCCATTTTTCTCCTTGGTGTCAGAAAGTTAAGCTAACCGCAGCCACTGGGGCAGTCCTGCCCTCACCTACTGAGACCATGGGCTACCTTCCTGGCTTTCTGTCCAAGGGTGTGCCCCCCACCATCGTTATTCTTCATGGGATGCTACAAAGATAGGTGCTGGGTTCGAAGGCTTTCAGCCTATTTACTATTAGCCTTTATAGTGAGTTTTGAAGAAAGTTTAGCTCAAGCCACTTGGGTGCAGAAGCTGATGTGAGGTCATGAGTGATTTTTCACTTTGGTCATCCCATACATCAGGAAGAAAAAGGTTGAAAAGATTCACGGCATCTCTGTACTTAATGACAAATAGAACGTTCTTCTTCATCTCCTGCTGGCACTGAGATCTCTAAATGTAGTCTCCACTACCACCACAACAAGACACACAGTTAAGTGACAAGCGAATAAAGATTTTTAAAACTGGGTACGTTGGACTTTAAATGTGCTGAGTCTGCTGACCTCTGTCCTTGAGTTTGCCTTTCCCTGAAGTCAGTGATACCAGCTTTACTGGGTCCAATCCCGAGATTTGCAGGTCAATGCAGGAGGCAGGAGCAGAAGTGTATAGATCTGGACTTGTTTTAACATTGGGAGCGCTTGGTGCTTTCTCTGATTCAAATTGTCCAATTTATTCAGATTGCTAAATACAATTTTCTTGAGGCTCAGTTGTGATGGCCAACTAATTGGAATAGATGAGCCCGGGTAATGGCTGTGCCAGGAAGCAGAGCCAGAAAATTCCTTCCCTGTTACTTCATAGGTGTCAGGTCTTTGGAAGGTGAAGGGCTGTTGTTTGCAGGGTGGACCTTTGTCACCTGAATGGAGCTTGGGAAACTTCACAGCTCTACTTCGAACTCCCCTGTAAGAAGTAAGAGCAAATAGTGGAGGTCAATGACTAAATCATGTCTTAAACCCTTTCCCTGAGAGTCAAATTCCACTGCCATATGTTTAACCAGTACATCTGGACCCTGGATGGGAACACTCTGACATCTCTTCTTGAAGGGACAGTCCACTGGATGATGACCAAAGGAAGAAGGAGAAGGAATAAAAATGGCAGAACATGCCGTTAAATGGTTTGATAGCCCCAACGGCGTATTTCAAAGTTGGGCACAAAAGGACTGGTTATAATTACATGTTTCTCTTCCATTTTATTTTCTCAGTTTGAATTTGCTTCAGGTTCTAAATCTTATCCCTGTTAGAGGCCATGGCTAACTTAGGATGAGAGCAATATATTGTCATTAAGCAAACCTATGGAAGTGCACTTTTGTACAGCAACAAATTTAATATTTAGCTCAGAGCTTCCATTCTCTAACAAATACAGTGGAGAAATAATTAAAACAGGTGGACATTTCATGACTACCACTGTGAGTATCTTCATTAACTCTGAAAATCAGTCATTTGCATTGGATGAATGTGATGATAGACAGACACATTTGTTCTTGATATTTTAGCCTTTTTCCACCTTTAGTTTGGTACTTACATCATTATTTTAAAAACTTTTTAAGTTTATTTTTTATTTTAAGAGAGAGAGAGGGAGCACAAGCAGGGGAGGGGCATAGAGGGAGGGAAAGGGAATCCCAAGCAGGCTCTGCACCACCAGCACAGAGCCTGACCAGGGCTCGAACTCACAAACTGCTACATCGTGACCTGAGCTGAAATCAAGGTCAGACACAGACATCGACTGAGCCCCCCAGGTGCCCCTGGTGTTGTGTCATTATTTAAATGCATTAAAACATTTGAAGATGACGTGGAAGACTTTGTGTCAGGCTCTGCGAAGAGCCACACAAAGGTTACCTTGGACAAGATGCAATGAGAATGCGTTTCAAGGATTGGTGTGGGTTCAGGGAAGAAAGAAACACTATGTCCTCCATCACAGTAACTCACTAAATCTCAGTAGACCCCGGACTGTGAGATATATCAACCCCCCTGGAGAACTGGGCTTCAGACACTAGCCTTGTCTTTGCCTAAAAGTCATAGTTTCTGAAAGAAAGGAGTTTATCAGGCTTAGAGGCTGCCATCCCACACAAACAAACTTTTGGGGCAGAAATTAAGGAAGGACGTGCCCGGAAACATTTAACCTTCTTCATATCACGTGTATATGTGACTGTCTCTGTCTTATCAGCCATTCCCTGGGGCCATCAGGTGTGGTGAGAATGCAGAGCTGGTATATCCTCACAGCATGGCAGGAATTATCCATCATATGTAGGAATGAACCACTTTAGCCATTTGTCCTTAAATGAGTGTAAACCACTTAGATTTGGTGATTTGATGCATCTCCCACAGCCCCTGGCTCATGCCATTCTCATCTTGCCCAAAGTCGTGGAGTATAAAGTCACTGATATGCCATTGGAACAATACATTTGTTCCAGTGATAAAACTTGTCTTTATTCATGTATCTTAAAGAGCTCTCTCTACAGAACTTGTATTTGAATAAGCCTACAGAAATACCAGGCAGAAGCCCAAGGAACCTCACACCCCACATTAAGACTGAAGATCAGAGGGCTTCCTGGGTGGCTCAGTCGGTTGAGCAACCGACTTGGGCTCAGGTCATGATCTCCCAGTTCATGAGTTCGAGCCCTGCATTGGGCTCTGTGCTGATACCTCAGATCCTGGAGCCTGCTTTGGATTCTCTGTCTCCTCTCTCTGCCCCTACCCCTTCATGCTCTGTCTCTCTGTGTCTCTCAATAATAAATAAATGTAAAACAAAAAAAAAATTAAAAAAAAAAAGACTGAAGATCAGCTCTGAGAACCACTGGTCTCTTTGTCGGTGCGAATTTTGTCCAGAGATCTCTGGGAATCCCAACCTGAGCTAAAATTTGGATGTCGATCCTGCTGTTATATTAGTTCTTGCTCTTCGCTTGTATCACATTTCCCTTGAGAGTGATGTGTTTTCAGTAGACATCATTACACGATGAGACAAACTGCATTAAATTTTTTTTCACACTATTTTTTCCTTGCATGTCATTTCATGCAGAGCCAGGACTATTGTGAGGTAAGCAACGTACTTAGAGAGCAAATTGTGAGGAAACTCTCACTCTCAGGGGTACATAGGTGCCCAGTTGGCATCCAAAAGTGAGTGCGTCCTGACATTCTGCACCCTTGTTGCTTCATTACTTCAGCCAAGCACTGAATGCAATAATATGTTTTCATTAATTTTTCAAAATAATAGTATTCACAATAACTGGTACCTATCCTAAAGTGGACTTCAATGTGTTTGCTTATTTTTCCTCCCATAAAGCTCTTTGAAGTAGATCTGAGTCATATCATCTGCATTTTATAGACACAAGAACTTGAACATGCAGATGTAAACAATAAATATTCCCAAGACCGTTCATCTACAAAGTGCCAGATCTGGGTGTTGGATCTGGTAATCTGATTCTGAACACTTGATCTTGAAATTTCTACCTTATACCACTTCAAGGGTACTTCTGTCCATGTGTCATGTAGAAGACTTCCAACGCTGGCTTTCTGACCAGCCGCGTCAGATATTTCCTAACACCAGCCTACTCATATCACATGGGATTTGAAGCTGTGAATTGCTGAAGGTCAAGGATTTTCAGAGTATCTCCCTAATAAGAGAAATTTCACACATCAAACCCCAGGACTGCTTGTTATCCGCATGGTCTTTTAAGTGACCTACCCTTGGACCAGTCCATTGATTCACTCATTAAACAAATATTTATCCAGCCCCTCCTATGTGTGGCATACTGTTCTAGATGCTGGGGATACAGCCATGATTAAAATTAAGTAATGTCTCTGTCCTCATAAAGCTTACTTTCTAGCAGGGGAGACAGATCATAAGTAAATGAGCAAATCTATGATATGATGGCAGTAAGAAAAATAAAGCAGATCTAGAGGGTAGCGAGTGTTAGGTGGTAGAAGGTGCTACTTTAGAGCAGGTAGCCCAGAGCAATCTTTCTGAGAAAGCAGCATTTCAGTAGCATCTTGAGTGACATGAAGGAGAGACACAAAATGCAAGCACTCTCTAGCAGTACTGTAGTTATTTTGTGAAATAAAAGCTTTCTACTGTGCATTTGACATTTTGGTAAGAAAGCACGAGGTCAACATGGACAACAATGTAATAACGCGACCGTCACTCACCACGCAGAGCTCTGGGAGCTATTTTAATCTACTTGCTGTGGCAAGAGGGAGTAGGTGGGGTAGATGGTCCATAAAACTGTTGGCTCCCTGGGCATACTTTTCTGACTGGGGATTTGAGGTCTGCTGAGTGATTCTCTGTTTGTTCTTCTGAATTAAATTAGAATTGGGCAGTCTCCATCTCGCGGTTTTGTTCTTCAGTCTCTGGTGGACCAGAGCACCAGCCAGTTTTCATTTGTGTTGATTCACTTGGAGGGAAAAGCTGGGACAGAAGCTGCCCGACACGTGTGAACTACAACCATTTCTGGTCGATGGCTGCAGGCGCTGTTTCCAGGAGCCTTTCGGTGGGGTGGCATTGTCCATGTTTTCAACGGCTTTGCACGTGGCATGACCTGCGAGTGCTCGTGCAGTGACTGTGTAAGTCATACCTGAGGCTGGCTGAGGATGGAAAGTGAGAAGACATTATTACGCGCAGTTGATTGGGCCGGTGATTTCATTAGGAGAGGCCCAGACCGCGCCTGGGTGAAGATCTAGCGTGTGATGAGCACCTTGGCTTGAAGACAGGGGCTGGTTTAGGCAGCATCTTTTGTCTCTTCCAGCCTGGCACTCAGAGGAAGTTTATATCAAAATGCGATCCGGGTAAGTGTGACTGGCAGTGATGGTGGGTGCCCTGGGACGTCTTTGGCCGGAGGTAACGTGTTAACCCTGTTCAGAGCCAAATTGTAAGTTTTGGCATGAACGCGCTCTGCAGCTCAACACTTTCCTGCCTCACCCTGTCAGTGTTCGCCAAGAAGGCCCAGCACCTCAGCTCTACCCACCCTCTCTACTGTCCCTCCTTCCTCCCACAACAGCAAACTTCCCAGCTCATGGCTGTGCCCAGAGTAGATATGTATCACACTCTAGGAAGGTGGATGGGAAGGATGCAGGGAAGAAAGAAAAGGCAGAAGGGGAAGAAAGGAAGAAGAAATTTCTAATCCATCCGCTGCCAATTTGAGCAGTACTGTTCCCCAGGACACAGTGCTGACATCAGCAATTAGAACAGTCAGGCTCAGATCTGATCCTTTCCCAAAAGTGCTGTGTGACCTCAGATACCTTTCTGAGCCTTGGATTTTCCTCATCTGGAAAGGATTCATTTCATCAAAAACACATCAGCCAAAGGATGCTGTGAAATCATCAGCAAGTTGCTTAACACATCATCCAAGCCATGTAACTTGAGACTTGTTTCATTATTATTTTATTTAGACGCTGAGAGCCCCATGTCAGGGGTGGCACTGCCTGGCATGGCGTGATGTGGCAGCCACATGCCCTAGGCCCGCAATGCCTGCGGCCCTACATAGCTAAGAGTTTTGAACAATCTGACAGCTTCTGATGATACGAGAACTTCAGAGAGGTTCAGACGCCAAGGAAACCATCGAAAGCAGTGATGGCTTCTTTAATATCATCTCGGCAAACCTAGAGCACTGAGCTAGCTCATCAGACAGTAGGCTAAATATGCTGAGAAGGTGTTTTGTAGGTGCGGTTAACATTTACAAGCAGTGGTCCTGTAAGGGAAGGGGAGTACTTCAATAATGTGGGTGGGTCTCGTTCAATCAGTTGAAAGATGTAGGAGCAAAAGCTGAGGTTTCCCAGAAAAGAAGAAATTTGCTTCTAGATTGCAGAATCAACTCACGCCTGAGTTTTTAGCTTGTTGGCGTGCCCTACGGATTTTGGACTTTCTAGTCCCCACAGTCATAGGAACCAATTCCTAAAAATTATACACACGCACATACACATATATGTATCATATATTTTGTGATTATTATACACATACATGTATAACATGTATTGTAAAACTATGTATTGTATATGTATAATAATCATAAAATATGATACGTATATGTGTGTGCATATATGTGTGTGTGTGTATAATTTTCAGGGACTGGTTCATGTATTGAGCCAATATAAATATGTATTTATATGTATATATAAACTACATTAAAATATATAAAATAAATATCATATATGTACAAATATATATTCATGTCCTATTGATCCTATTTCTCTGGCTAACCCAGACTGACATAAACTCATGACTTACACACGTATGTGGATAATTTTTAGCCGAAACTTTTTTCAGGTCATCTATTATAGGACTCTAGACTTGAGTCCTTAATGAAAACAAACAGAAAAAAGGATGAAGGCAGGAGCTTCTGGCGCGGTGGGGACCGGCGTGGGGAAGGATTTCCTAATCCTGACCTGAAAAGGGAATTTCAGGGTGGAATGAGCACCATCCCAAACCCCAGCCCAGCATTCCATCTCTGAAAGGCTCAGGGAGGAGTAAACAATTCGGGTGGAGTGTGCAGTTTTGCCAGCTCCATTGATTAGCATTCTGGGCCTTTCCCCCAGGCTTGGTCATGGTGGTTTGTTTAAAATTAGTTCTTGTTTGGCCTGTGGGAGAAGAGTGAATTGCAGAGTCTGGGATTTACTCTGAGACTTCTGAGTTTTTGGTTCTGAGGCTGGATCACTTGGCTATTTTAAAAGTGGACAGACAGGAGCCCAGGACTACCATGTGACCAAATCTCAGTCCTCATGGTCAGAACTAGCTTGAAGCTGGCATTGGGCCAGAAGGCGTCACCTTGGTCATATCTGGGAAGGATCTCTCCTGTTCTAAATAGAGTTCCCTGCCTCCCGTGCTGAGATGCCTCCAGACTTCCCAGAAAATTGTCCCTTTCAGAAATGACCTGTGAGCAGCCGCCCCATTGCAAAAGCATCGTCCCAAAGTCGCCGCTGCCCCGTGAGCACACACTGCCACTTACTTTCATCTCAAGGACTGTGGCATCTCTTGAAGCAGAGACCCTGTGAAACAAGACGCAGGATGGGTAGTTGGGATGCAGTATGTGGGAAGAAGGCTGGGATGAAAAGTGCACATAATTCTTTTGGAATTCTGGAAAAGAAATCTGGCTCTCTGAGAGTCAACACACAATCCGTGGGAGCTAGGGAGTGTCATATACTGATAAAGGGCCTTTGACGAAGAGGCAAAGAAGCATAAAATCTGCCATCCAGGGGCACCTGGGTGGCTCAGTCGGTTAAGTGTCTGACTCTCAATTGTGGCTCAGGTCATGATCCAGGATCATGGGACCGAACCCCACATGGGCTCTACACTGAGCACACAGCCTGCTTAGGATTCTCTCTCTCCCTCCCTCTGCTCCTCTCCCCTATTCCCACTTTCTCTCTGTCTCTCTAAAATAAAAACAAAAACAAAACAAAATAAAAACTGGCATCCATCTACATCACCAGTGTGTTTTCAGCTGGCTTGAAACCTTCTTTGACGCCAGTCTGGTTTTCTTTCAATATATTTGTTTTCCCCTTTTCTGTAATGCTGGCTTTGATTCCAGCATCGGAGTAAGGCTACACATGGCCAAGTACACGTATCGGTTGGTCCCTGTGAAAATATCTTAACTACTCTGGAGTTCAAGGGTACTGCTGAGGGCTGCCCTTAGTACACTTATACTGTGCAGCAGTATTTAAGTCAAAAAACATGTCGACAAGTCATATTGCAGACATATTGTCAGCTAGTAACACATATCCTTGTATGCACACTCTCTTGAACACATACACATGCACACACACAAGACATTCTGCTACATTATAGCCTGAGCTTAGTTTTATATTCATTTTGTTTCAGCAATTCTTGATTTATTTGCCAGATATCAATAGTAATTGGCCCTTTAGACACTTGATGGTACCTATTTAAATCTTTGGTTGGCGGGGCACCTGGGTGGCTCAGTTGGTTGAGTGTCCGACTTTGGCTCAGGTCATGATCTCATGGTTCATGGGCTCAAGCCCCACATTGGGCTCTGTGCTGACAGTGCAGAATCTGCTTGGGATTCTCTCTCTCCCTCTCTCTCTCCTTCCCCTCCCATATTTGTGAACTCTCTCTCTCTCAAAATAAATAAATAAACTTAAAAAAACTTTTGTTGTCAATTTAGTCTCATGGTTACCAAAAAAGTGATCCTTGGAGTAAAAATAAGCTTGTTAGGAATGTTAAGATTTTAATACCCCGGATATAGTCAACAAACACACAAAAAAAGAAGTTAGAAATAAGTGAAGAATTTGCTGTAAAGTCATATTAAGTTATAATAAAAAAACTTCCACACATCTGCTATAGAGACAGCAGATTTCTGTTCCAGTTATAAGTAACTCTGTAATCTGTCATTCTGCCATTCAGTTAAGAAGGTTCATATAATTTGTGCTCAGATAAATGAACAATGAAACAAAACAATGAAATTGTTGCCATGTCTTCCTAACAGAACCTGATTTGGTGGAGGTTTAGGGAAACAATGGGTCAGGGAAGGTGAGCCAGGAGGATGCTAAGTGAAAGTCCTTGGTTGATCATTTCCCTTTCCAGTGATAGGCTTGCATGTGGACGTTCCAAGCTTGGCATATGAAGGATGATGGGAATATGCTACAGACTTTGGGGAAATACTGCACAAAAAGATTCATCAAAATAGACTTTTCCATTTTGTCTTGAAGTTCCTTAAAGGGAGTAGTGTTTGAAGCTGCTATAGGCAAATTGCAACCATTAAAGAAAACCAAGAGACCCTGAGAGAAGCCAACTATTGAGCTCCTGAATTAATCATTCTTGGAGCCTCATGACATCTTGATGTGTTCCTGCCACTTAAAGCACTTTTGTTGGGGCATCTGGGTGGCTTAGTCGGTTAAGCGTCTGGTTTCGGCTCAGGTCATGATCTCATGGTTTGTGGGTTCGAGCTCCACGTCGGGCTCTGTGCTAACAGCTCAGAGCCTGGAGCCTGTTTTGGATTCTGTATCTCCCTCTCTCTGACCCTCCCCTGTTCACACTTTCTCTCTCTCTCAGAAAAAAATAAAACATTAAAGAAATATTTAAAAAAAACACTTTTGTTGCGTGATTCCAAAAACATTCCACTGATATATTTTGCAACATTAAATAAAAAGAAAAACAAATGTGAAGCTTAGTCTTTATATCTTTTTTTGGCCTTGAGTGAAAGAAAGGTAATGTAGTGGACAAGGAGTCAATTGGAGAATTGGCAATTGTGAGAATAAGGCAATTTGGAAAGCATGCACACATGCGTGAGGATATGCGCATGTGTGTGTGTCGGTGCGTGCACATGTGTGCGTGCAAACACACACATCCCATTCTTGAGGCTGATATATTGGAGTTTTCAGGTATTGGATGTTTCACCATTTCTCTAGGTAAAAAAAATGATGAACGCTCTGAGAGATCCAGATGTAGAACTTTTATTACAAGTGTGATACTTTTATTAAAAGTGTGATACTATTATTAAAAGTGTGAACTTTTATGCAAGTGTGATAAGTTGACGATGCATAAATGGGTAGGGAAGGGAAGCAAGGGGTCCCAGGACAAATAGGGAGGTTAATCTCCAAGAGTTGAGCAATGCTCAGCCTTGTTGGGGTTCTTCTAGCCACATAATTCCACGCTCAGAAGTCACCTTTGCTAAGTGTGCTTTACAGGTAGAAAAGTCAAGATGTAGAGAAGTCAGGACCTGCTCACAGGAACTGAATGATCTAAGTTCTCTGTGCTCCCAGAGGATTTTCATTACTGCACATTATCTCTGGTTTATGTCCTCTTATGAACAAGGTTGTGCATGCCTGCTCAGCCCTCTGAAGATCCATTGCCTCATTATGAGCTTGAGCAGAAAGGAGGCTAAGCTATTGCTGAGTCTGCTCGACTTGAAACTATGAGTTGGTCACAAGAAAAATGGTTTTCATTTCAATTAACCCAGCCATCTGGGCTGCTCAGGTCCTAATAGCCAAATGTAAGGAATGACATTTGGAAGAGATTAATTTACTTTTGTAGTTTAGCAAGGGGGTCATGCAGGTCACTCCCAGGGCCTTGCCAACACCAGACTAGCCACTGATGGAGATCCTAACTGGGTGTGACAGGTCTGAAAGTCATGCTTCCAGGTTGCTTTAGGGACACACTTCCTGAAAATCACCTCTGATTTAAAACTTTCCCTTGACATGAAGGCACAGTATCCATAATATCCACCAAAGGAGCTAAAGAAAACATCCACAGGTTATCATGAACATTTCTAGTTCAATCGCCATCAAGCAATTTCTCAAGGACAAAGAAGTGTATGAAAAATAGTGTCAATGAGGGACCGAGATGGTTCGGACACTACTGCTGCTTTGAAGGTGGGCATTTCTGTGGTGTGAGAATACCACGGGGTGAGGAGCCATCACAAACAACCCTTCCCAAGTGACAAGGAACAAGAAATAAAAAGGTTTTGACAGATACACGTCTAGTAGGGAAGAGACACAAAGTCAAGGACCTCCAACTTTCTACCATGTACACTCCGCCTCTCTCAGTGACACTCTGAGGTGGTTACACTTAGCCCAAGGTGATGCTGTTCCCTTTTCCTCATGGGAGTTGGGGAGTATGAGGAGAGATTTTTAAAAATATCTTTCTTTAGACTAAGACAGTCTATGTTGTTCAAAAATATCACTGCTTTTTAAAATAGATTTTTATCACAAGAAAACAGAAAAGCGTATGAACGTGAAGTGGAAGTGCTTCCAAAAGTAAATCTTAGAAAACTAAAATATCACCCTAGGATAGCTATGAGGACCAACAGATTTTGTCCTCATTTCTCTGGTTTCTATTTCTGTCCCATTTGGTCTGGGACTTTTTATATTCCTTAGAAACAAGTTGGCCTAAGCTTCGTGCTCTGATCACAGTTGCATGTTAACTGGCATTTGTCATTGTTGTTCAACTATATGTGGTCCTCAGTGTGTATTATCTGAGGACAGGATTATGATTTCGAGGAAGAATCTTGCTTTTTGTATATTTATGCAGCATGTAGGCTTAATATGCCTTGTGCCCGATAAAGACACAAACTCTTCCTATTTTTTGCTTCTTACTTCCACTGCTTTCTGGTTTATCCTTCAGATAAATCTGTCCTCTCCTTCTGGGAATGTTCTACCAGGAGTCTAAGGGAATTTGGTAACTGCTGCAGTGGAATGAAGTGTCATCTCCCAAAATGTGTTTCATGGAGCACTGATCCCCTATGAACTGGTATTTCATGTTCGACCTAGTAACATCCTCCAAGACTCATGTTCTTAGGGAAGTAGTTTGGGAAATTTGGAGTGATGCAATGTTCTGGGGAAACACGCTTTTAATAAATATTTCAAATATTGGAAAAGGTTTCCCAGAAGAGCTGACATTTGATCTTGATCCTGAAGACTTAGCAAGAACCCAGCCAGGAACTCAACTAGAAGAAGAGGCTAATGGCATACTGGTTTAGATTATGTTGAGGTATGGACACCTCAAATAGCTTCATATGTTTGGGACTTCAGAATATCAATAACAGAGGTTATCTGTTATTGAGTGAGGGCTGGCGAGAAGCGAGGAAGAGTTTGGACCAGAGTTTGAAATGTCTTCAATATTGTGCTGGATTTCTTCTGTTTGTCTTTCCAGGTCACTCTTCATTCTTGTTCACTTTGTTCTCAGAAGGACATCGGAGGGTCCCCTTGCCATTCAGCTTCTGGTTGGATTCCCCCAGTGCAGAGATCTGAAGCAGGGAGGAGAGTGAGGTCAAATTATTTGCTCCATTGGCTCTTTCCACGAGAAATCATCTGGTGTTGGATGCTTCCTCTAACTGAAGATCATTGGTGCTCTAAGGCTGGCCAACTCAACTTGTCCTTTAAGGATCAGGTCACTTCTGCCTCTTCTCATCTCAGTGAAGTCTTGTTAGCCGGTATGTTAACAAAAAAGCACACAGGTCACATGTGACAATTTTGTTTTCTAAGTACTTGAATTTTGATATAATTTATTATTTTATAATCCTACATTTTCCAAATTATGCATTTAAACATACAAGTATATGGGCTTCAACAAATTTCTGAAAAGGTTCATGGCACACAAATTGTTAAGAACCACTCATCATGCATAGATATTCATTCAAGAAAGTATAGCAATGGCTGGGTCTCAGGGATATACCATTCCAGAAAAAAAGAAAACCCTCAGGTACTAGAAAGCCTGGATAATTTCTGTATATGGAGTTCTGGATTGAATTCTTAGAGTTCAATGTGTTGACTCAATTTAAATCATCCTAAATATTTGATTTGATTCTATCTGATATTTCCTCTAATCCTTTGTGTTCCATAAATGAATTTCCTATTTAGCGTTTGACTTTCAGTGTTAAGAGCAACACTTGTCATCATTGGCCTCATTTTAATTTTCATTATGTAAACCTCTAAGAAGTAACTCACAACTAGGTGTCATATAACTCACTTCTGAAACATCCAATGAGAAACTGCCAAGTTCTTCACAGTTGTTTATTTTGGTCCTAATACACCATCCATGCCCTGGTTGAATATCTTGCCAAATTTCCTCCAATTTATTGCAAAACCAATTGGCAGAACAATGAGGAAACCTATTTGGGGCCAATTTTAGGCAATTGATAGTGCCGCCTCTTTCCCCCACCCCCACTGTCCACTAATCTCTCAAGTTTCTTCCAGATCTAGCCATTCTTCATAGGAATATAACATCTTGGCATGACTCCAAATATGAAAGAAACACATTCTTTCTATCCTACCCCATTTCTCCCCTCCTTTCTGCTTCCTGTCCTTTCCTCAATAACAACACCTCCCCACCCCAACACAATGTCTCTCAGCAGGGAGAATGGTTGCAACATCCAGAATAAATCTTATTTTGAAAATGGATGATTGTGCTCTTATCAATAAAGGAAACTGGAGATTTCAACCTCTTCCTGTCAAGGTGTGAGTTTTTCACAAAGCAGCAAATCTGGAATGTTTCCTGTGTGGTGGACATAGGTGGCGGGGAGCTGTCTGGCAGAGACAATTGAGACCAAAACTAGTGTCCTTACAGCCTGTTGATATTAAATTAGTTTTGAACAGGTGATGGTATCTTTCAAACATAGGCCTTAAAGCTCTTTCATGTAGGCTATCCATACCTCTGCTGCATTTTAGGACTGAGCTCCCATTTATGGTCTGAAGACTAGAGGCTCGTTTAAGGTTTTTCACAGTTAGTATCCCACCCATAATGAAATTATTTTCTCTGCTAGACTTTGCTGCCATTTTGTGTTTAAGAGTCTGTTAGGTTGATTCTCAGATTTCTCCCTAGGCAGCAGGCAGAAAAATCTTTGGATACTGTATTTGTTAAGGACAGACATAGGAAAATGGTAACTGCATTAGAAATTTCAACAGACAGAATTTAATATAGGGGATTTGTCATATAGCTGCTGAAGGACAGAAAAGGTGAATTGGGAACAAAGAGGCAATATAGAGGTAGAAGCTACTACCTCTATACACTGGATGAGAAGAGGGCCATGGAACCTAAGACATAAGGTGGAGGACCCAGAGGAACCGGGGCCTGAGCCCCTGAGGAGAAGGTTCTGTGCTGATGGCATCTGAGGGGCTTGGAGGAAAGGCCCATGGAGTGGTATTCTTGACCTCTGAGGAATCAGAAATGTACAGGAAGTACAAATGCTGAGGTCTGTACCTCTGAGAAAGCTCTTTGACACTGACTCTGGGAGGTACAGCCTGCATCAACACCTGGTGTGAGGTGACATTGGCAGGAACCACAAGTAAAAAGTGTGAGGGAAATGCATTGTCTCTTCTCTGCTGTTCTTTGTCTCTCTCTGTAGTGCCCTTAGTGACAGCACCTATTAAAAAGCAGCTAGCAAAGGTAAAATGTCATTTGTGGAGTATCCTTTAGCATGGGAAGTAGAGTATAGGTTTTAGAGCGGGGGACAGCAGATTACTATCTCACACAGGTATGTAGGGCACCCTCAGATTACCAGAGGACACATCAGTCACCAGTGGGGACATCTGGTATCAGGAAGGGATTGATTTAATGGGAAGTCTCCAGGTCATATAGGTATGGCCTATAGCTGGCAGATGAGTCACTGGGACTTCAGAGTTCCTAGGCCCTCTCTCCTGTTTGCATAGTCCTGTTGCTTGGGGCGGAGAGAGTGGGGCTGATGTGGGAAGAATGAGATTGCGGCATGCAGAGCTGTGGGTGGTGGTGCCAGTGCCCCTTGTCTAACCACAGAGGTTCTAGAAACTCCACAGCAGTCAGAACAAGCCTTACTGGGCTGAGCTGCAGTCGGGGATTTGGCTGAGAGGAATCTAACAGAATATCTGAAGGACCATGCCAACATCATTTTCATGAGCAATCAGTGTATTTGTCTTGAGAAGCCTCTGCACCTGCTTATGGCTCAGGTTTCTGGAATTATAAGGAATACAGAGAACCTTGATAATCTAAATCTACAGATTCATGTACTCATCAAGTACTTATGGAATATCTAGTAGATTCTGTCCACCATGCTGGACGAATCAGGTAAAGACAAACTGACCTTTAGGGGAGTTCAGTTATTAACAAGTATGTGCAATAGAGTGTTAACAGTCACTTTTGTTCTGGCAGAGTGGGAATGGAATTGAAGGGAAGGTAATGAGGGCACATCATGTACAGGTTCAGAGAGAAGATATGACCTAAGCCTTGATATAAGAATGGGCACTTAGTGGGTGACAAGGAGGCAAGAAGAAGCAACATGAACAGAGATCCAGAGGTATAGAACAGCCTGGTATACATGAGAAAGCAGGAGGGATAGCATGAGAAGCTTAGGGTCCCCATTAACAAAGCAGCTTCAACCTCTTTCTCTGCTCAAACATGCTACCAGGTAGCAGCCTGACCGGTTTGAGTTTCACCTCCTGCTCACCCATGATGAGAGCAATAATCATCACTATCCCAGAGAGCAACCAAAGGAAGAAGAAATGCAGATTTGGACAGTACATCATTGGGCTAATCGGCTCTTTGGATAATTGAGAGAATGCAGCCCCGCGAACAGTCTTGATTTACTCGTGAAGACAGAGCCCAGTGCCCTTGGCATCTGGCTTTTTCTAGAACCAGTCCTTGTGGTCTTTTTGGTCTTTTTCACATTTTAGAGAGGAGGGATCCACAGCAGCTGGATATGCGGGATGTGATGTGCAGGTCTTTCTGAATGAGCTGGTCATTGGAGTCAGTCACTTCCAGGAAGCTGTCCTATGACTTAAGCTCTAGCAGCCTCCTCTCAGCCTCCCTCCCCCACAGAACCTTTGGCTTCCATCTGACCAACCTTGACACTCAGTGTCTAAACACCGATAAAATTGATTCCCCTAAGTGTGGGAAAGTCCAAGAGCATTGATTGTTTCCTCCTCTTCACCCCCCATGCCCTGGTATTAGCACTCTCCCAGAATGTACCTTGCTTATTTGGTCGGAGGAGGTCAAAGCCCTGGTAAAGAATGAGTGGAATTCCACAGGACCAGGCCGGTCTTGATAAATGACAGCGGGGGATGGTATGGGGAGGGGAAAGGATCCAGGATTTTGGGAGAACTGATTGGTTTGACAATAATCAACTGTGGCCTCTACTTGTTCCACCAGTCTGTCTAGTGTTCTTAGAGACCGAAGGCTTGCCATTCTGAATACTTCAAGTTTCACAAAGGGATCTACAGAATGTGTTTCCTTTTCAAAGTTAAAATACATTAAAAATATTTTTGAGAGTGTTATTATTATACCTCAGAGAGCTAGAACCACTCAAGCAGGATTGGCTATCCTTCCTTTGGGGATTCTTTTTATTTTGACACTGCTTTTTTTTTTCTTATTTCTGTGAACTTGATCAGTCCATTTCTAGCTGTAAATATCCCATTGTTCTCTGCCAAGGGCTCGGCTATAAAGCAGCTCGTGACCCTCCTCAACTTGCCGTAAAATGAGGGGACAGTTGGTTGTCACTTGTGTTCCTTCCAGGTTTGACTTTTATAGTCTTTAATGTCAAGGTGCCTCACTGATTCTGCACAACAAATAGAGGCAAGTTCAAGTTCTAACTTTCGGTGAGCTGTCTGCAAGGTGGTACCAGCATGAGACAGAGTCCTCACACCGTCTTCTATATCTTCTCAAACCCAGGGGTCACAGTGACAACACACCATGGAGAATCATGGTGATATTTTTGGCCGTTCTCCTGTGGGTAGGCTAAGATGTCCCTTGTGAAGAAGGTACCTGACCACATTATCAGGCAGTTAGACACAGATACAGATACCTTGGTTACAAATACTACTCAGATCTCCTAGTTGGGATCACAGGTACAGAAAACCAAATGGCTCTTGAGCATGTCTTCTTCAAAAGGCCTCTCCCAGTCCTGAGAAATGTCTTTTTATTATTTTAGCTTCTGCATAGACCAAGCAGAAGCATCCATTTCTGGATTTTAAACCAGTGAGGGACTTTGACATATAGGACTAAATGGGGTAGGATTCTAGTCGTACACCCTCCATTCCATGACGATGAACATTTCTGTCCATTTAGTGCAGTTTTCTCATTTGGAGATGATTTTGCCCTCAGTGGACATTTGTAGCATCCTTGGACAGTTTTGATTGTCAGATTAGAGGGATGGGTGTTACTATTCACCGAGTAAACAGAGGCTAGGGATGCTACTAAACACCCTATAATGCCCAGGAAGACCCCGCACAACAAGGAATTATTAGGTCTCACATGTCAATAGTGCTTGAAAAGTCCTGTGAGAAATCCCGTGAAATCCTGTGAGAAATAGTGATTGAGAAATCTTGATTTAGTGCCTCCAAGTTCCAGAGCAGTAGGATGGCGGTGGGGATTGGACTAAAGCTTTCCTGCTGTTTAGTGGGAAGATGTGAATTCAATATTTATATTTGGTTTTGTTTACGGCTAACAAGCCTGGCTGGCTGTGGAGCCAAGGGAAACACCTCCTTTATCAAAACTGGCTCCAAAAGATGTCTGTTTCCCTTTTCTGGTGAATCCTGTCTCCATTGACAAGTGTGGAAAGAGGGAAAGAGGCCCCTGAGAGACTCCCCAGGGATGTGATAACTGGATGAAGAAACCCTAGAACTGAAGAGACCTAGTGGCCACATCATCCCTTCCTCTGTTTTGAAGCTCTAAAACCAGGGTCATCCAAGATGAAACCATGAACTATGTGATTTCCAACATTGCTCTCCTTCCATACACTTCCTTCCATCATTCACATTCCTGTTGGTGCCTTCTTTTCTTCTGGACACTTTTGCCTCATCCCTGAGCCATTTCCTGGCTACTTTGGATCCCTGTTTCTATGGGAGAACACAATCTAATTAGTTATTTCATGGCCAATGTCAGCAACTCATTGTGCTATCATTAGCAACCCTACTGACCTTCTAAACTGGAATCCTTGAGGAACAAATAATGCTTCGTTCACCTTTACAAGGGTGGAGCACTAAGTGTGAGGTTACCTGCAGGAAGAAAACAGTTTTGACTATGGACCTCTTTCATCCATCTTCAAATTGTTGTGTATAGGCAATCATCTACTCAATTGCTACCTTATTGATGATAATATTCTGAGCAACACATGATATATACTATACATTATAATATTATATATCTTCCTTGGAAACACACCTGGATATTTTATTGGGTTGAATCTTCCAAATAATATCACTATATTTGCTCAAACCTAAGCTCTTGAGTATAATGAAAAAGCAACCCATCTAAATTGTCTCAGAATATTCATGATTTATAGCTGCTAAACTATAAACCAGTTTAGTCCCCTGGCATTAAACATGATTTGCCTTTGGGTATGGCTTATTAGCAGTTCTCCAGCCCCCTCTGATGTAGAGTCCCAGACCATATATGAGGCATGAGTGACCTGCTCCTCTGGCTCCTGAGTTTAAAAGAAGGAAGGAAGAGGGAACCTCCCTAATCAGGGAAAGAAAAGTCAAATGAAGCTCAGGAACCTAGTTCACTCTTTCCTCCAATTCCTTAAGAAAAGGCTGGCCTGGCGTTCTCAGTGATGATGAACCACAGTCTGTTTTCATCTCCTCAGGCTTCCCCACACCTTTTATGACTCTGTTTTAGAGGAAGAAAACTGCTCTTCAAAGGCTTGGCTCTACCAAATTTTCCTGCCATATGTTCTTATTAAAATGTTTATGATACTCCTTATCTTAGGATTATGATGTTAGGACTGCAATCAATTAACAAAACGTACTGCAAACTATAAATTACCACTGAGATTTTTAAAAAATATATGGCAGGAACACATGTATGGTTTTAATAATTTTTAAAGCCAGTCCCACAGTATTCTTAATATCAAAGACTGTTAGCAGGTCACTATTATTTTCAGGCTAGAAAAACTCTGAATATATATTTGCTGCTGTTGGGGTCATACCACTTGCAATGTTGTTTGTCACAAGAATGTATCAAGTATATCTCAAGGCTGATAGAAGCAGAGCAGTTACTGACATAGCTTAGATATTTTTCAATTGTCTGTAATTTGTCATTATTAGACAAATATGGCCTCTGTAATTCCTTTGATGTTGGTATTTTAGCAGTGCAGTAACGTGTGCTGATATATTATTAGCCTTCCAAGCATGTGGTAAATAAACTATTTCCATTAAATGTTTTGACTGACGATTAAAGTAATTATACTTGTTATAAAAATTTTGGAAAGCATTAGAAAGTGTAAAGAAGAAAATAAATACCATTCACGATCCCATCACTGATTTGTAACACAACTTTTTGATGCACATGTGGATACATGAACATTTAACTCTATCACATACATGCACATGTATAAACAAGTAAAATATAGACATATTTTGGTAAGTCTATTGCATATATGATTTTCTACCCTTTGACTAATATGCTCTGAGCATTATTTATTATCTGTACAGAATTCTTTGTAAACAATTTTTAAAGGTCTGGTGGTAAAGCATTATTTGGGCACAACATAACATTATTCTTAGCAGTTACACAAATATTGGTTTCTATTTTTCACTCTTAGAAAAATGCTATGAGCATTGTTGTCTCAATCTTGTAGACTTTGGGAGGATGAAATGAGATGATCCACATAAAATTTCTAATATAATAGTGATAAACATTCAAACTGGTATTCTTTCTAATGGTCTCCCCACCCCCCATCTACTTTTCTTCTCTTTTTTTAATGCATTTCTTTTACCCTTGAGAATAAGACCCTAGAATTGTAGCTGTTTAGTTAAAATACTACACATTTTTTTAAGATCCCAATATGGGTCACTAGGTTACTTGGTAGAGAGCTTATACCAGTTTTTCTTCCACACTTAGTGCTGTTGTTTGAACCCAGTTCCTGGCTGGTTTGTGCAACTTCATTATCCTCTGTTTCAGTCTAAGGTCGTGTTAAAATATAAGAGGGCGGGGAGCACGGTATACTCTGGAGTCAATTATCACTGAGTGGGAATGCATGTGAGCATGTTGCCATGTCAAATCCTTGCTCGCTTCTGGCTTTGTCCAGTTGAAACCACCAGAGGATCAGCCCTTCTGGTTCCTGAACCAGTCTTGACAAGACTAGAGGTACATTAGGAGCTCCATCTCCTCTATGGGTCAAGAATTAGGCTCATCGTGGGTGTTGCAACCCAAACACTTTCCTGTCCACCAAACCCATTTTATTCCCCCTTAACCACTCAGTCCATAAAATTAAACCTTTGCTCCCCAAATTCCTAACTACACTTCACTTCTTCCTTGTAGTGGAGACCCTGTCCTAAACCTGGCCTACCTGGTTGGGGGCTTGAGCCACTCTTTGGTTACTGCTGATCCCTTATCCCCAGGGAAATGCAGTCTCATTCCAACTGCATGGGCCACATGGAAGCACACAGCTGTCATTCTGTTTGCTCCTCAATCTCACCTACAAGTGCCAGCCTCCTGGAGCATTTACCATCTTCCACATCAAGGTCAAGTTTCCCATTCCTCTTTGGAGTTTTGGCCACCTCTATTCCCAAAACACTGGCCTGGGGGCTGAGGTGATCCCACTATTCCCTGTGTCCTTCCTTCGTCATTGGCCAATGCTGCTAAGTTCTGATCCTGCTCGTGACCAACCCAGCTCACAAAACAACACCTTCTGATGTGCTTCTTGCTATTTCATGGCTATGAGGAGAAGCATCAGCTGGCTGGAAACATGTTAAATAGACCTGGCTCCTATGGGAATCACAGAGAAAAGCATTCCCACCCATTAGGCCACCTTTCACATTTGATTGATTTTTTTTGATTGGTTGTTTGCCTGACCTGATCAGAGAGTTTGGGCAGCAGTTTCTGTTGACACTTTATTTCACTTTGGGTAAAGTTTAAACATGACTTATCACAACCCTGACACATCTAGAAGGCCATGTTTTGCACCCCCCCCCCAACTCTTTCAGTTATGAGAACATTGGCTATCAAGACATATTTTTTTTAGGGGCGCCTGAGTGGCTTAGTTGGTTAAGCGTCCGACGTTCGCTTAGGTCATGATCTCGTGGTTCGTGGGTTCGAGCCCCGCGTCGGGCTCTGTGCTGACTGCCAGCTCAGAGCCTGGAGCCTATTTCAAAGTCTGTGTCTCCCTCTCTCTCTGACCCTCCCCTGCTCATGCTGTCTCTCTCTCTGTCTCCTAGAAATAAATAAAAATATTTTTTAAAAAGACATATTTTTTTTATATACCTAGGAAGCAAGTTCATTGCTTTGGATATTTTTGGAGAAAGGTCTTAGACATTCCAGACTGTTAGACTATTCTGTTTTGCTCTAGAGTCTAAAACTTTCACATACAGGTCAAAAGCACCCATTTCTTGGAGCTATGCTACTGTGAAGTTGTTCCAGGACCAAAACTTCTATGTGTCTCTTTTTTTTCCAAGAGAAGTAGCTGAAGATCTGGAGCTGAAGTTACAAGTATCATAGTGTCCCTGAGTCACAAGTCTGATAACAGTTCTTAAAGATCTTCTGCGTCAACCTGCTTCTTAGTGTGGATATGCTTTCTACAACTTCCTTGCATGGGAATCACAGGTCCCCGTACTTGTCTAGAATCCTCAATTTTGGGGCTTGTTTTCCCAATGAATACCTCTTCCTTGTATTAAATGGGAAATTACCTCCAATTTCTATTCACTCCATATTTGCTCAATACCTACTATGTGTCAGCTGCTAGGCCCAGGGACTATAAAGCTGGGCAAATCCCAGGATTTACCTTGGAGAGGTTCAGAGTGGAGCAATGGAAATGGTCAAGAGTATGGTGCCCAAAGTTCCCGGGGGCAAAGGCAGAAGAACACCTAGTTCTGCCAGGGGAGGTGGAAGAAAGCTCTGCAAATGATGTGAGCTCAGAACTGAGACTCGAGAGGTAGAGATGGGATCTCACCCAGGAAACTGAGAAAGAGGAAGAAAAGGAATTGCATAGTAAGGAAAAGGCAACCATACCTCCATCCATCCATGCCTGCTGCTTTCTGTTACAGGTGTGCTATGGAATGGATGATCCTGGAAATCTGGGCTGGAGTCAGGTGGATGTGGACCTTGGGTGCCCTGCCGAGGCTTTCCAGCTTTTTCCTGCTGGGAAGAGGAAGCATTAAAGTGAGGAATGTATGAGCATCAGCGGTATAACCTCTGACTGAGCAGGAGAGCCAGGACCTTGGGCTGAGGCAGCACCGAATTCAATAAATATTTGGAGGCAGGGTCACAGAACTTAGTGACCATTGTAACTGAGGAGTGACAGAGAACATTGTTCTCAATTCTGCAGTACCCTGAACACAGTTCTGCTTCCCTAGGAGTCTTCCCTTCTCTGGTACTCAATTAGTTTACATACCATATGCTTTCTGGGAGCTTCAAGATTGTTTGCACCTCTCTAAACACAGAGGTTTGTTGGGGATCCTCTAGAATGTGGTCCCCAGAATCAAACATATATACCCAAAGATGCCCCACCAGGGGAGACGATAGTGTCTTTTCAAGTGAACAGGACACTCCTTCAATTCCATATTCCGTCCTTACCTCCCTTCATGTTTGGGAGGCCCCTAAGTCCCCGTCTGTTCATCAGCATGATCTATTAAATAGGGCACGTGATTACTTAAAGGAAAAGGGAATAAAAATTATTTTTTTACATTCAATTGTTTATTCTGTAAGAATTTGTGGTATTTATAATGTACAAAGCATTATAAGCATTGCAATCAAATATCTGCTGTGCACCAGGCACAGTACTGGGCCCATGGGATATAATGATAGAAAAATTCCAGAATGTGCCTTTAATGAGTTCAGTCTAAATAAACATCTAAATATCTAAAATGATGTGTAAAGCAAGTTTTCTACCAATAAGGGACTTAGAGCTTAGAAGGCAAGGAAGGACAGCCTTTGCCTTTGATTCATGTTTTACTAATATGTGGCGTGCATTGGATGCTTTTTCTGGGCAGGTATTCTTCAAGGAATTGACATGAATGAGCTCACTTAGTTCTCATAAAACACTGTGAGGCAGGTAGATTCTCTCCCTAACCTTCTCATTTTATAGAAGAGGAAACTGAGGCACAGTTGCTCAAGGTCACACGACTAAGAATAAGAGGAATCAGAACGTAAACAAGAATTTTGCCTCCCAAGTCTGTTCCCTTTACCGGTCTGTTGTACTATCTCTTGCAAATAGGATTGAAAAAATGCCATGAAAGAGAAAGTGCCAACTCCTGTGCCGAGAAAAAAGTGGCCCATTTTGATCCCTTTGTAAATGATTCATCCCTGGTGTGGGCTTCTCTCGGGCAAGGTTCCAGGTAAGGTGGGGGAGGGCATCACTGCCTTACCTTGAGTGTCTGTCTGCTGCACCTGCATTTACAGCAGGAGAGCTCACATCCAGACAGACCTCGGTGTTAAAGTGATAATGTTTTATGCTTTTTTATTTCAGCAGGTGACAATTAAAAAAATCAATGGTGTATAGTTACAGGTCCTTGAAGTTCAGCGTTGCCACAGACTGTAATGAAAATTCATTTGTAGCAGGACAGCCACAGATTAGCAATATATCTCTCCCCAAATAGCAGGGTGGTTTATTATATTGCTGGTTTGCTACCTCTTACAGAAAGGACAAGATCATGTGCCAGGTTGCCCCAGTGAGTAATTGCCTGGTTTTATTATATGGAATAAATCAATCACATAGACTCCTTGCGTTGGCTTAATGAGGTTAGATCAGCAAGCATCGAGCTTGGGAAACAGCTGTTGGTCAACAGTCTCCAAGCGCTGACAGAGGGCTCTTGAAGGGCTGAATTTGGAGAGAAAACTCAGCAGTGGGCCTGAAGGTGGGTGGTAAGAATCTTGGGTTTGGTTTGGGAATTGCCTTTCACGAGGGCAAGAGTTCTAAAATACAGTTGAACCTGCAGAAAGCTTTTGCACATTGGTAGATGAGTAACTTAATTAGCAAAACAGAACACAAGCAAAAACAAATAAGTCTTTTTTTTTCAACTGGTAGCCCTTGTCATTTCCCCATCCAGTGAAGGTTTATTGATGGAGCGGGGGGTGGGGGGGTGGGGGGGAGTGGGCAGTGTATAGAAGAAGAATGGATTATAAATCACAAAGGCCTTCCGGGGGGAAGCATCTTGCTTCTCTACAGCTAACACAGGTTGGGGGCTGGGGAGCTGTTTAGTAACTCCTTGTATTTCCAAGTTCCCAGATGTTGCAAGAGCCAGCCTGTATTGCTTGAGCTAGGGTCATGGCAGACGGAAGGCGGTGCAGTTTCCTTCTGCCCTTTGTACACTGGTTGATCTCTAAATGAAATTCCTCTGAACACCTCTTAGACATTTGCCAACAGGGACAAACTGAAAACCATCAGGAACTTCTTCTCCCTCCAATGAATCCTCCTGTCTAAATGTGCCGTGAAGTCCCCCATTCGCCTCCCTCTGTGCATACGGTTAATGAGCATATCACACTCTAGAGACTAAAGTGACCACAAGAGGCTGTGTTGAGGTTGCTGGAGTAGAGAGAAGCATAGTGAGAGAGGAAGTTTCAGAGGATGTCCACTGGGAAGTTTCAGAGGATGTCCACTGTTTAGCTTCTTGAATTCAGAGTCAGTCATGTCTTGCCTCTTGGGATGCAGTCACAATCCCTAAAGAAATTTTGGATGAGGACCTTTTGAAGACTTCCTGCTCCAGATAACGCATTTCATGTTTCTACTTTGTCCTTTTCATCACAGGACTTAGACTTACTAGAAAAACAAAGGTTTCAGTTCTCAACTCAGAAGATAGAAACTTCTTGATATCTGCACAGAAGGGGGATCACTGAGACACAAGAAAGCACTTTGTAACAGGGCCATGATGGTGTATTAATCAGGGTTGGCTGCCTTCTATCAGTCAGGGTGGTATGAGGTCATAACAAATAGCCCCCAGATATTTAACTTTTCTTGTAAAATAAAACACAGATATTGCTTCCCCCAAGAAACAATATTTATCATATTATTAAAAAGCTAACACTCATGTAACAGGCATTCAAGTTAGGAAAAGGAGAACAGATAGGCACCCCAGAAGCTCTTCGCATGCCCTGTCCTTCCTCTCCCTCCCAAACTAAGCCCTTGCTCCACTGTTTTTGTAAAAGCTCCAAGTATTAATGGGTTAAAACAACTAAAGTTCATTGTTTACTCATACTACTTATCTATCACAAGAAGCTGAGTGTTGCCCCTTCATCACTGTATCTTTATTCTGGGACACAGGCTGACAGAACTTTCCAGAACATTGCCAGTAAGCACAGTAGAAGGAACGGTGCCTTCTGGGGAGACACACATTGGCCCAGCCTGGAAGTGATAAACATGACCTTCAGTCACAACTCCTTGGTCAGTGCAGGCCCTCGAGGTTCACAGAGAATGTAATCCCACCATGTCCCCAAAAGGGGGAGTCAGGTAAGTGGGAAGGAATATTTGGCAAACAGGACTCAAAAGCCTACCACAGATTTGGATTTGGACTCTGGGTTCAAATGTTAATTCTACCAGTGGTTACTTGTGTGTTTTGGACAAGTAACTTTTTTAAAAAAATTTTTATTTTGAGAGACAGAGACATAGAGATCAAGCAGGGAAGGGGCAGAGAGAGAGGGGGAGAGAGAGAATGTCAAGCAGGCTCTGTATTGTCAGTGCAGAGATCATGACCTGAGCTGAAACCAATAGTCAGACGCTTACCCAACTGAGCCACCCAGGTGCCCCTGGATAACTAACTTTTTAAAGGCTGTCACCTCATTTATAAAATTTATAGAGTTATGAGAAGTAATGCTTTAAAGCCTTAGGACAGTGCCTGGCAATGGTAATCTTTCCTGAGAGCTTATTATGAAGACTGTTTAAACATCCCCTATTCAGGTAAAATGTTCAAGATTGGAAGAGATTTCTTCCAACTGTTGTCTAAGATGGGGTGGGGGCATGGATCAGATGACTTGAGTGGTCTGCGCTGCCAAAACCCCCCATGTAAACACAAAGTAACAGAGTGAGGGGCCATTTTTGGAAGCACCTTGGAGTCTTTCTGTTTCCTACCTCACCATGTATCAGTTTGAGGAGGGGGTGGAGGGGAAACAAGGAAAGGAAAGACAAGACATCCTCATTGCAAGATCCCTCTGGGGTTTCAGGGGTGTCATTATTCGGGATGTTGGTCTTTCTCCCCTTCTTGGATGACAAGAAAGTGATTCATGTTCAGGGGAGGGATCCCATCCCCTCTTTCACTGACAGCGAAACTGTCAAAAAGCCCATCCCTATAAACACTAACCTGGCAAAGGAGACCAAGCCTCCATATGGAAAATCAAAGTAAGGGATCTGGCAGGGAGTTGCAAAGATGGTTTGAATCAGAGGCAGAGACAGCCCATGGATACTGGGGTGGGGGCTTGGGGCCCGTCTGCGCCCTAGTGCCAAGATGGCTGGGAACCTGGGCCAGTGAGTTTCCATTCACTGGGGAAGGCAGGCCCTGTCTGCACTGGAAGCCAGATCATGGCAGGTCTCTGGTTTAAATTCCGCTCATCGGAGGGTCTTCTGAGCTAATTGGGAAGGAGTCGGGCTGTGTTTTCTTTCCCGCTTCATAACAAGGGGAATTGCTTACAGTTCTGGACTTTATTAGGGGGGAATTTGACAATGTTTTGTTGGACAGAGGCTTTGTCCAGGGAACTAATCTCTCACACCTGTTTGGCTTTGTTAAGGAGCCAAGGAGTCCTGGCCTGTTCGCTATTGGTTACTGTAGGAATGGACGTAAGGGGAAGAAAGGAAGGGAGCAAAGAGAAGATGAGTGTTTTCCTTCTTGTTCCTAACTCAGAAAATCCAGTGATGGAGTTTTTTTTTACCATCTGGAGTAGACCCATCCAACAATATCAATTCCCTAAGTAAGCACTGCTGTCTGCAAGCAAGACAGGCAGAATTTCAGCCCTTTTGGGAACTTGTACACTGGTCATCCCAAGAGACAATGGAACTGACTCACAAGATTCTAGGAAGCCAGACCTAGGAACCGTTGACTCCTTGCCTGTCCATTGTCATTCACAGGAAGACCTTCCATCCATTGTAGGCTATTTCGTGAGCCCAGGGAACCTTGGCCTCTATCCTCTGGGGGAAACTTGCTGCTCATTAGTGCTGCTAGAATTGTGGTCAATGGAACCTGCGGAGAGTACTTGTGGGCATATATACCTGTGGGAGAAGGGATGAATGCAGGACAGACTCAGGGCTTGTGGTTACTCCCTGCTTGTTACATGGGTGCTGGCAAAGAAAGAGTCTGTCAGTGCTGGAGCAAGAAGCTGGTTGAATGGCTTGGGGAATCATAAAAGGGTGCTGACTCTCATGGGTAGCAAGGAAGAGGCATCCCACACTGGGATCAATAGCTCTATCTCTTGAATTATCTGGATTTAAATCTGAGCCAGATCTAGATCACAACCTCCATTCCAGAACATGCTCAGAATTTAGATTGTGGGTGAGTGGGTGCCTCCCTCTTTTCCTTCCCCCAGGTCGAAATGGCTGGGCATTCCTCTCTGGAGAAATACAGGACTTGCACTGGACCCTGTCCCTATGTGTACCTGTGCCCTAACTGCGAAAGTTGATGACCGAACATGAATTTTCCTTATCTACCTGCTGCCCCACTGGTTAGGGGTAGGGGTGGCAGAGGGGAGAATGGACAGGCCCAGAGCATCAGGGACAGGAGGCAGGTGGGTGAGAACCCATCCCAGGAAGGCTGGTAGGTGGTGGGAGGCAGGACCATATGTGAGCAGAAGCCCCAAGATCCCGCACATGCTCCACCTGACTTTACTTACCGAACACAAATTCAAAGACAGAATTATTAAGCATTTCAAGATAGCACCTGCAGAACATTATACCCCCAGCATGAGTCCTTAGAGTCTTCCTGGATGATTGCAATGTTGCCCACCTAGGAAGCCAGTCCCGGTCCTAGCTTCCCCACTCATAAGCAGTAGAAGCTTGAGAATGTCACTTAACCTCTGCAAGCCTGAATGTCTCCATCTACAAGGTCATAATGATGAAGATACCTATAAAAACATTTATGGGGGCACCTGGGTGGCTCAGTCAGTTAAGCGTCTGACTTCGGCTCAGGTAATGATCTCACAGTTCGTGGGTTCGAGCCCCACGTCAGGCTCTGTGTTGACAGCTCAGAGCCTGGAGCCTGCTTCGGATTCTGTGTCTCCCTCTCTCTCTCTGATCCTCCCCTGCTCACGCTGTCTCTATCTCTCTCTCAGAAATGAATAACACATTAAAAAGAAAAACATTTATGGACTTATCTGCTTGCTTTTCTATGGTGTGGTATATGATTGAAGCTTTATTTATTTTCTACCCAGTTCACTAAAGGGCCCCACTCTTTCCTTTTGCCTTTTTGTGGCCAGTGGCATAAAATTCCAAGGTATTTAGCCAAGCTTAAGGAGGAGGATAGAACATGGGGCCCTCTGCCCTTCAGTATATATACACACCACACATAGCACTCACACACACACACACAGGCACACACACAGAGACAGACACACATGTATACATACTACCTTCATTAAGTGCTAATGTAGATTCTTTAGGGACTTCAAGGAGATTACGTTTCTTCGGTGATGCTCTAAGGGTCTCCATGAGCAGATAGGAGTTGTGGCCAGCTTTAGTTGGCCATCTCCCTCTCACTATCCCCAATCAATTATATCTGATATAATCGCTCTTTGGTCTGAATTATATTTTGCTGTTTTGTATAGGATTTTGTTTGAAAAACTTAAAAGGGTTCCCCTATTCTAAAAGGAAAAAATGTATGAAATCTACCACACGAATCAATTGGTCTGCACTCCACTATAGCTATTTGTCCAGCCAGTTTGATTCTCTGGCCATGTGGGTGCTGACCTGGCACAGTGGCTGTACATGGGGGGCAGACAGATCAAAACCCGGGGCTCTGATGTTACAGGTTTCTTACCCAAGGAGATACAGCTAGTAAGCCTGATTGAGTTTGACAATAGAACCGTCAGATTCCCAAGTGCCTTCTCTTCTCACTGCGTTGCCTCTTCCTTACACAGAGGCCTAAGAGATATGGAACTTTCCAGAAGCAGTGCTCCAACTTGGGGATTTTAATTGTCTCTTGAGAAATACTGGGCTGGGAGTCAAAAGATCTGGTTCTACTTGGACCTTAGTCACCCTCAATTGTATGGGTACTTTGGCAAAGGACATAAGCTTTGTTGAGCCTCAGTATTCATCTGTAAAATGGGAATGCTCTGTCTTACCTTTATCACAAAGCACTCATGAAGCCCTCATGACATAGTTTGTGCAAAAGTCCCTTTGGAAACTGCAAAATACTAGCCAGATGTATGAAAATTTTATACATTTTGCTTCCTTTGTCTGTTCTTTGATGAATCTAGTTCTTGGAAGGCCTAATGAAGCAGTAGGGCTGACTGGAATAGTTCATACTGTGTCATTTATCTCAGTGTTTTGTGATCTGCCTCTGTTAAGCCAAAGCCAAGTGATGAACCAGGCACACACACACGCACACATACACACACACACACGTCTATATAACTGTCATCCTATAAATCATTAAAATTTCCTCACAGGTACTTATGCTATGGGACAGTGGTGTGTTAGTAAATGTTTAACAACCAATTCTCTGGGCGCGCCTGGGTGGCTCAGTCGGTTAAGTGTCTGACTCTTTTTTTTTTTTTTTTAATATTTTTTATTTATTTCTAGGGGAGAGAGAGAGAAAAAGACAGCGTGAGCAGGGGAGGGTCAGAGAGAAAGGGAGTCACAGACTGAAACAGGCTCCAGGCTCTGAGCTGGCAGTCAGCACAGAGCCTGACGTGGGCCTCGAACCCACGAACCGCGAGATCATGACCTAAGCGAAGTTGGACGCTCAACCGACTAAGCCACCCAGGCGCCCCTAAGTGTCTGACTCTTGATTTCAGCTCAGATCACAATCTCACAGTTCGTGAGTTCAAGCCCTGTGAACTTAGGTATCTCTCTCTCTCTCTCTGCCCCTCCCCCACTCACACTGTCTCTCTCTCTCAAAATAAGTAAGTAAACTTAAAAAAAATATACCCAACAAACTCTCTGAAGAAAACATATTTGTGTTTATACACACACAAGTGGATTACGAATCTCATTGATATAAAGGATATGTAGCACATAACTTGTGAATAAAATACGCCAAACTCTTTACTGTAAATTCCATATAGTTAATTGATTCTTGAGAAACATTCCACCAACTTCTCTTCTGCCGTTGATGAAAGAGTCTATACTCTTTCCAACATGAATATTGGTTGATATGATATTTGTAGTTTTGTTAAAGAATAAGATAAAAAAAAATGAAGATGTTTGTTGGAGCCTAACTTCTTAGTCGGTGATGTAAGTGATTTCTTCACTGAATCAGAGAATAGTTTTGAAAACTGAAAGAATATTTCATATATATTCTATATACTGTATATATAGATGTGATATATATAGATGTGATAGAATTTTCTGTATATTCTATATACTATATATGATACATTTCCATATATTCTGTATACTCTATATATAGATGTGATATAGATATAGATGTGATAGTATTTTATGTATAACCTACATCCATAGCATTTTCTTCATCACTCTCCAAGTCTACACAATTACAAAACCAAAAATCAGACCCTGATTTGTAGCATTTTTAGATTTCCATGGTGCTGATATTCCCACCATGACCAATTTTAAGCTACAAAAGTGACGTCATTGAACACAGAATAGGGAAGAGATGGGCAGTAGTCAGCGTTAGATGGTAGCCCCACTATATACACACGATGTGTGTAAATAACCTCAACACCATAGATCATGGTAAAACTTTGTTGAAAATAAGGAAGTGATAGCTCATTTACCTTGGCTTTTAATATAATTTATTTAGTTGCAAGTTTATAGAATTTCACTTCTAATAGTGGTTGCGCTTAATAGCTAGCTCACAAAACTCTTGTAAATTGTACAATCAGCCCTGTGACTGGACACGAGCTGTCCCGAACACACCCCCGCATATTTGTTTTTTTTCTTTCTTGTGAACCTGGAATTTTTCAACATTGAGAAAGAGTATTTAGTACTCATATGGGTTAGATGCTGGGATTTAGTGATACAATCCCGGTTCTCATGGAGCTTACAGTCTCTTTGGAAAACATACAAGTAAAGCAGTGATTTAGAGAGTTTTCTAAGTGTGTTCTTGACTTTTAATGACAAGCTAGGCAAATCCTGTTTGGTTCTGATGCATACATCTCCCATCTCTATTTCTTCAGTACCTTCTAGACCTGGCTCTTTCTGTCACTGCTCTTCAGTTTTCTGGCTAAAAATTCTTCTTCTTAATGAAGAATCTTGGCTTGGGACCGTGAAGCTCAGGGCTACAAGGTGCATCTCCAAGTCTGAAGTCTGCATATAACTGGCCTGGCACCCACCCCATTTACAAGAGAGATCCTTTAAAAACACCTGCGATTTGTTTACGCCACAGTGACCCCCTTGCCCCACCACCACTTCCTATATCATCAGAACTTATTTCTAAGGCGTCCACCCTCTTCCACGGGCAAGTACAAATTCTGGGATCCCGAGCAGAAATAAATACAGGAATAAAAACTTTAAAGTGCCCACTTACCCATTGTTAAGAACAAAATAGGGTTCATGTCGAGAGGGCTTCCTCATTTTGTAGATTTCCCCTCAAATCGGGGACTTTCCAAGCAGTGGTTACACCTCTGCTTATGTGAAATGGTAGCGGGGCTCTGAGAATATTGATCATTTTGTCCAGGACTGGATGCCTGTGTGTGTACACGCACGTGCACACACATGTACACACGCAAAGAGGAGAAGACTCTCCATGTACGAGCACGGGCTGTTCATCAAAAACGGCTAGCAGTGAGTCCTTTGTCATCATTTGCAATAGCTCCTGAAATGAGTTGGGAAACTTTAATCAAGTTACTGCTTTATTTTCAGCTTCTGTTATCTTTTGAACTCTAGCGGGTTGGGGGATGGGTTACCCGGCAGCCTGGGCTTTTTCTAAAGAGCCTTTGTCTCTCTGCCCAGGTATTAAGTTGGTGGTGTAACAATCATAGGTACATTTGGTTCACTCCCCTCTGCCCCCCCATCCAAGTGCCGTTCCTGGGTCTGAATGTGGGCCTGTGTTCTCCTGGTCCACCGTCCCCAGGCCTGCACAGGGGACTGAAAGAGAATGGGCCACAGGAATGCACCCAGAACAGAGCCAAATTGTTCAAGCTGCGTGAAGAAGAAAGAAAAAACGAGTTGGGGGGGTGGTTGGGAGAAGAAGAAAAGGTTTCCTTGTTGGTTCGATTTCTCTGGAGATATTTGGAGGATAACACGGCAATTTTTTTTTTTTTTTTTTAGGAGGGGTACCGGGGAGCAAAAACTAGAGAGCCGAGTTTTATCGGCACAGCGGCCCATACAGAGAGGTGACATTTGAGAGAACAATTGCTAGGTTGTTTGGTCACATTTGCTGGTATGAATGAAGCTTAAGAAAAGCTGTCTTTGGATTGCTACTAATAGTCATCTTCATCATGCTTGCTCCCTCTCTCTCTCTCTCTCTCTTTCTCGGTTCCCTTATGAAATAAGGGCACACTGGTAATAAACAAAGCACTATAAAAGATCAGATTGACGTATTCTGTGGGCTCATTCAATGTCGGGAGCGAGGCTTCTGCACACCATCGCGGGTGCTTTCGGCTCGAAAGCTGGGCCGGGGCTGAGGGATGGTGGTGGGATAAGGCTAGACCCCCTTCACCCTTTCTGGAACCTTGCTGAGTCCATCAGGGCTATGTCCCTGGTCAGCTAACTCATACCTGATGACTGAGGGACAGAGGAAAAGATGGCAGAGTAGAGGCCGTTGGATTTGCTCATTTGGATTTTGGATTTTGACCCGACTTTCTTTGTCAATCCTCATGGCAGACCCAGGTGAGTAGCTGCCTGGGTTAAAAAGCTGTTGTTCAGTTGAATCTGACTCTCCCCCCTCCCCCCTTGACACTGATTCAGTTGTGACTCTTATTTTTTTCTCCTTTGTCATGGATTAGGCACTAGGGGGACGATCTCTCAGTGGAGTCCTTTCTGGCCACCTGCTGCATGAGAGGCAGGCCCAGCTCTGCAGGGCTTGTATCTTCACGCAGGAACTAGCTGGGTGGGCTCATCTGATTTGGGAGGATAGTTAGGAACGGGTGGATGAAGAGAAGCATGGATGATTCTTCTCCCGACAGGCAAGCTTTCTTGCCATGAGTCTTCTTGCTCTTGGCTGGGCCTCTCTCTTTTGCCTTCATCTTCTTTGTAACTTGCCTGTGCTTTCCAATTGCAAGACTCACTCACCGTAAGTGCACAAGGCAACTGTCCGCTTTCAAAGACAAGAAGCTTAGATGAGTGAACAGTGGGCACCAGCCACGGACCTAGTTTCTCCCGTGAACTGGTACCTAGTGCCCTTGTCTAGAAAGTTCATTCACGCACAGGTGCTGGTGAGCTGGGCTCCTACAGACCGGGCCCCCGAGTTGATGAGTAACTAAGGATGAAAGAGGGGACCCCAGGGTTTTGGGGCTCTGTGCTTCATCAGAGCCAAGCTATTCTTTGCATTGCCGTTTGTTCTTCTTTTCTTGGATCACAAGCACTGTTACTGGGAATATAACCTCATAATGGGCCTGGATGAAATTATATCAATTTTGCAGACAGGGATATAAGGCTGCAGTGTGTGTGTGTGCTCTCGTGTGCGGAGAAGCACATCCGAATGTGACATGCATCCTTCAAAGACCTGCTTTATGGGGCCTCAAAAAGGGCTGCACGGTGTATATACAGCCTGATTATATCAGGGGCTTAGATCTGCATGTCCTAGGAGCAAACTGTCAGAGCATCTATGTGATCATTTTGAGCTTTTCCTTAGTGAGTGATACCAAACGGTTCAGCACATGCAGTCTATAGGATTAGATACTCGTAAATTGATACATTACATTAGCCTTAGGATTTTAGGCATCTCCCAAATGGTCCATTTATTATTATTAATTTTTAGTTTGCTTTTTTAATATTATTATTATTATTTACTTATTATTGCATATGATTATTTATTTTTAACTTCTGTTTTGGGGAGTCAGCTTTGAAAATGATTCACCAGGAGCTACCTTCCAATTATTACAAAGGGGAGACTTTCTGGAGTTTAACTAAAACCCAAAATTTCCCAGGTGAGAAAGACTCTGTGTGTGTATGTGTGTGCATATAAAAACATATACTGTGGGAGCTGTATACAGTGGTATAGTGCTGGTTCTATGTAGGTGTGCATACAGGACTGTGAAATAATCATATGGGAGAACAGTGAGTCATTGTGACTTGGTCATTCAGACCCAGGCTCCAAATCTTTCAACAGAGCGTTTTTGGAGAGCATTCCGATGTGAAGACATAGTATTAATTCGTAGGAAAGGGGTTCTATGTAATGCCTCGTCCATATCTTCTGCAGACAGGCACAAAGTTTAACGTATCTTGATGTGCTCGATAATGAACAATAGAGGTTTGAAAGCTTTCCTGATTTGTCATCATGTAGAAGATTTCCTTTTTATTTGCTCAGCTTTGAGCCTTTTGTTTTTATGCCTGTGTTTTCAAACAGCACTGATTTCTCTGGAAGTAATGGGCTTTTAATATGGCTGCTCTAAGAGAAAGCTACTAAATGTCAGGCCTTCACCTGTGCCGGGAACATAGTAGGGGTTCAGTAACCTTTTGAAGAATAAAGGAATGATTGAATAGTGTGACTGCAGGCAATGTTCACCTCTGTATTTGTTTACACGCACAGATTTTCTCTTGAGGAAAATATTCACAGTTACTGGACCAGCTGTTTTTGAACTCAGCCGACCTTTTCTTAGTGTCTCGTTTTAATGTATCCTTAGCTTAAATGCAGTCACTTGGTTGCTTTGGTATTATGTAAATACATCACCAACCTTTCTGTCCTTCAGATTTTCTTCTTTGTATATCTCTCACTATTATCCGCATTTAATCCATATGATATATGATGGATTTTATTGATATACATCACACATGTGTCAATGTAGGCTAACACAAGAGTTCATGTTCTCTGAGACCACCATCTAAAATATGTATGCAGTGTAAGTATGTGTACACTGAGCCCTGAAATGGAACTTAATTTCCTTTCCCAATATATACTCATTACTCCAGAATGGCCAGGAGGATGTAGTATTATGGGGGTCATACGAGGTAAAAGGGGAGAGAGTACATCATTTTGGAGAGTTCTACCATTAACACTAACCACAAGTCACAATCTATTGCTGTGTTCTAATAAGCCTTTGGCCGGCACAACATTGGATGAGGCCATTGCCAGTGATGTCTGGCCCCGGACATGTGCCTTTCACAGACTTATGGGGGCATGGGGACCCCGGGCTCAGCATGAGCATTATTCACTGTTTCTTTCTCTGCTTATTAGCCTTGTGGGTAAGGGCAGCTTTAAGCAATGGCCCAGCAGCCTTCGAGAACAACGCGGCCAAACGCAGGAGAACACACAGTCTTGTGTTTGGGGCTTTAAGAGGCTCTGAGGTGACTTGGTGCTTGGGAGGATTTGAGAGCAGATTGGCTTATAGCCATTACTGTTGGCTAATAATTGCGCTAATCTTTTGGAGGGAGGTTTTGTATGCTCGCATGTTCCCCCTTCCCTCAATACCCAAGTCAGAGAACAATGGGGGACTTGTGTGTCTGCATTATTCCATGAGATAGGTCAGGGAACTTCCACTGGGTGGATAAGGCCTGAGATGGATGACCCATGGCCTTAGCCCCAAGCCATCACGAAGGAACCCGTGACCGGAGCACAAATGCTTTGGCCAAATTATAGGGAAAATTTCCCCTAGCTGAGCCAATTGAACAGCAGCTGTTGGGGGTTATCAGATCCAGTGCCCTTTGGGGGACCTCAGAAGAAAGTGCAATTCTTGCTGAGAGGGAGAGAAGCAGGGAGGGCTGTGTGCACGCTCACTCCTGCTCATGAGTACACTGCAGCCCATCCGTTTCTCTCTCTCTCTTTATTTTTAGAATGGATATTATTTATTTATCTAAAATGTTTATTTTTGAGAGAGAGAGAGAGAGTGTGTGTGTGTGTGTGTGAACGGGAAAGGGGAGAGAGAGGTGGGGACAGAGGATCTGAAGAGGCTCTGCACTGACAGCGAAGCACCCAAGACAGGGCTCAAACTCACCAACTATGAAACCATGACCAGAGCCGAAGTCAGACTCAACCGACCAAGCCACCCAGGCGCCCCAGAATGGATGGTGTTTAACTCATACTTGGAGTAGAGATGCGAACTACAGAATGAACTGTGTGTGTGTGTGCCTGTGTGCGCCTGCCAGGGGTGAACATGTTCGTCTATATGTTAAAGTCCAGTTGTCAGGAGTGAAAATAATCTACAAGACACGTCTATGATGGGACATGTCCTCACATGCAGAAAATGTTATTTAAATGCTCTGTTGTGATGAGAATTCTCCCTATAATGTATAAAGCAAGTGCTTGGTAAATACCTTTGCCTGGAAGGAGAGCAAGAATCTCAAGGGTTATGTGATCCAAAGAGCAGGTAAACCTCACAGTGCCTCTGTCACTGTGTGTGCTCATTTCCTACGTTCTCCCCCAAACGAGCACATAATCACGTTAAACATCCTGAGCCTACCATTTCCTTTTAGTGAATTTCCACGGGCTAGTCATTCACATGTGAGGCCTTGTGAAAGCAGGGTTCTTGCCAACATATCAGTTGGGGTAAGCGCAGAGCATTTTAATTCCACTCTGCCTCTCTGCCCCAGGTTGTCCTAATGCCCACTTGGGGGGTGTTACGCGCCTCTCCATCTGCTCCCTGTTAAGCAACTGCTGGGTTTAGTAACAAGGAGGCTGGTGTGGCTGGTGGATGGAGCACGCTGTTCGGGTAATTTGGCGGGAGGTTGCACGTTGGCACCAGAGGGCAGTGAAAAGGAGAGGAGGTGAGCATGTTTCCACAGGACGGGGGTGGGGAGGTAGGGGGGTGCCGACGATGGGCGCTGGCAGTGGGAGGCCACCTAACTGCCGCTAGGATGCCCCTGGGGGATGCCCCTGGGAACTGCTGGTCTGACCTGGATTGAGATCCAAGCAGAGACACTTTCTTCCTTCTCAGACCCCGGGAGCTCTCCAGCTCTAGTGTTCCAGCTCCCCACGAACATTTCCAAATTACAAAAATAAAAAATAAAAATACGTGTGGAAAATACAGTAAAAGCGACAGCACCTTCCCAGTTTCCGACAGTTCTGTTTTGACTTCACAATCAGCCAAGCTCCAGCCCCTGAGTAGCTGGCTTAATGTGTCACCTTGAGTTATTAACCATTTCCCTGCCTCTCCTGGTGGGTGTCCTTCTGGCACCCTGCCTCGCTGGCTCAGTGACCCGCTAATCCCTGCCTTTTCTCGCGGGCTTCAGGCACGACCTGAACAGCTCGGTTTCTCTCACGAAGTCATATTTGAATTCACTGCACTCCCGTTGACTTTTGCCAAGTGGTGGCTGAAATAGGAGGGCGATGAGAAGGGCAAAAAGAATGACTCCAGAGTCAGCTCTCGAAGGGTCCATAGTGTCCCTCAGACACCCAACTATCTAGTACATTTTTCTTGATTAAGGGTCTAAAAGCAGAGGAAGGCTTATTCCAGAACTGGGAAGACGTAAGACACAGTCTATCGGGAAGCAGAAGGAGAGCTAATCTCATGTATATTTTATGCCAGCAAATTTAGTCTTTAGGACAATGAGTCACTTCCTCCGGGCATCTTATCTCTCCTTTTCCCGCCATCCTCTGGTGCCTTGTGCCTTCATTTTGTCACTTGGGCGCTCAGCATCTTCTTAAGCAATACCGTATATTCAGACCATTACCCAATGTTCTTTTTGCCCTCAAAACTCCCATGTCTCCAGACCATTCTCTTTGGAGTCTTGCACTTTTGGGCCATGCAACTTATTACTATGAGGAATAATCCAAATCAACAAATCGCTTGGGGGCTACTGAGTTAATGCATTTTTTTAAGAAAATGAATTTCAAAACGAAGGCATCTTTTAGAAACAAACTTAATACGGATTAAAATGTTTTATTTTTATAAAACATAAATGTCATTATCTTAAAAGATGTAATAAAGTTGCATGACCTCTAAGTCAAAGTATACATGTGCATGTAGTGAAATCTTCTCCTCCAGTAACTCAGATCCTTCTCTGCAGGCAACGGAAATTGCTAGTTTATGGCCTATTTTTGTCCACAGATGTTTTGTGCATATGTGAGCAAAATATATTATCTCTACCTTTTAAAAAATTTGTAATGAATGTTTTGTTTAAGAAAAGTTTTAAGTTTAAAGAAAAGTTGCAGAGATATTACTGAGTTCCTATATGTACCATCACCCAGTCTCCCTTTCCTTAACATCTTTGTTTTTAATGTTTATTTATTTGAAAGAGAGGGAGAGAGAGAGAATGAATGGGGAAGGAGAAAGAGAGAGGGAGACACAGAATCCGAAGCAGGCTCCATGCTCTGAGCTGTCTGTATGGATCCTGACTTGGGGCTCGAACCCACAAACCACAAGATTGTGACCTAAGCCGAAGTCAGATGCTTAACCTACTGAGCCACCCAGGCACTTCTTATGTTATTATGTACATTTGTCACAGGTAAGGACATTACCATTAACTACATTTCAGAGTGTACCAGATTTTTACTAGTTTCATTCCAAAGTCCCTTCTCTGTTCCAGAGACTCTCATCCAGGACACTACCTTAAATTTAGTTGTCATCTCTTTTGAGCCCTTCTAGTCGGTGACGATTTCTCAGACTTCCCTTGTTTTGATGACCTTGACAGTTTGTGTGTGTGTGGGAGAAGATTGGATGCTCCTCAATTTGAGTCAGATTAGTGTTTTTCCCATGCTAACCCAGGGGTTATGGGTTTGGGGGAGGATGACCTAAGTGGTGACGTGCGTTTCCATCATTGCATCATGTGTACATGGTATCCACATGACTGATCACTGGTGATGTGATCCTTGATCTCCTGAGCAAGGTAGCGTTTGCCAGGTTTCTCTGTTGTAAAGTTGCTTCCTCTCCCTTCATATTCCCTCTCCCTCTGTATTCTTTGAAAGAAAGTCACCAAACGCATCCCATACTCAATGGGGCTAGAGTTATGTTCTACCTCTTTGAGGCCCCTTTCATTCTTTTTTTTTTTTTTTTATTTTTATTTATTTCTAGGAGAGAGAGAGAGAGACAGCGTGAGCAGGGGAGGGTCAGAGAGAGAGGGAGTCACAGACTGAAACAGGCTCCAGGCTCTGAGCTGGCAGTCAGCACAGAGCCCGACGCGGGCTCGAACCCACGAACCGCGAGATCATGACCTAAGCGAAAGTCGGACGCTTAACCGACTAAGCCACCCAGGCGCCCCGAGGCCCCTTTCATTCTTAACAATAGGGCAGCCTACTTTACAGGTTTTGCTGTGCCTTGACTTTCTTTTTTTTTAAACAATGTAGTTTAGAGATGGCTCCATTATTAGTTGAGAACTTCCACATGTTTATTAATTTGCATTGATTCTGTGGATGTATTGATTCTGTAACTGATTTAACTAGTCCCCTTGCAATGGGCATGGAGGTTGCTTCAAATGTTTTGGTTTTGTAAGCAATGCTGAAAAAAAATCCAGTACACATTAAGTGTACCTTCAGGATAAATTCCCAAAAGTTGAGTTGCTGCTTGAAGAGAAAGTGATTGGTAATTTCTCGAGCTTTTGCCATTCTGCCTTCACAGACAGTGGATGAATTTATATGCCCCCAGTGATATCTAATCAACATGATTTGGTGGGCAGCATTTCAAGTTGGTGGAAGAAATGTTTTTAAACTGGTGGACCACTCAATGCTTCCACAGATCTCCTTAAATTACAGCACAGTAGGGAAAACAGTAGATAATCCAATTATCTAGGTGCGACATGACCTGTGAGCTAATTAATGAGTGTAGAGCCCAGCCAATCCACATCCTGAAGACTTCAACTGTCTCCAGTCCCATTCCTTTACTAGGCTCCCATTCATGCCCATTTCCTGGCATGCTCTGGAAACCTTTCCATCTTTGCCTAGAACATTCTTTCTTCTTTCAAGACTCTCACCTTCTTCCCCAACTATCCATATTCCCACTGAAAGCTCACTTCTTGGTTAGGCCCACTTGGCTCATTCTTTGTGAATTGAACACAAATGCACTCCTCAGCCTTCTATTTTTTTTTTTTTTTTTTGCACCTGTATATTATGTATATTATGTTCAGGTGCTAAAAGACTGACTTCTTTGAAGTCACTGCTACCTCAAACAAAGATTTTGCCTCCCAGGGACACTGAATATTCTGGGGGAGGGGACTGTTTCTTCTCTTCACTGTATCATTCTCCAAAGACTCTTGAACCCAATGTTCTATGAATCCATGTTGTCAGTAGTGCTACCAGTGGACCCTCTTTGCGTCCATCCCCACCATTCCCTGCAACAGGAAAGAGCCCTGTGGAAGGAAACCACCTCTGTGAGGATGTCTGCCTAGCACTGGTCTCTTGGTGACCATCCTCTCCTCAGAATTACATGAGAGGGACAAATATTTGCTTTGTGACTAAGTGATAATTTCCCAGAGGTGGTGAGAAATAGCTATAAAGGTCACCAGTGAGATTTGAAATTATGTTGAAATGTTGTAGATCACTGAAAACTACCGCTAGGCTACAAAAGACATTGTGGATAGTGGGGACCACAGTTTCTCTGACGTGTTGGCACTGGGCTGAGATGGATTTATTTACTGCAACTGGATTGGCTGCCTACTGGGAAAGCTCTCCTTCTTGGCCTTATACTAGGATCCTTTTGGTATAAATCTGAGTTGAGGCAGCAATACTCTGCTCCCACACAGACTGTCTTTTGCCTCAGTCTCTGAAACTCAGCCTTCCTACAATCAGAGCCTTGAGAAGGCCAGTGTTGCATGTGGGGACAGACTCTTCTATTGGACCAATGAAACATCCCCTGTCATGCTTCTAGTTTTTAACTCCCTTATACATTTTTATTGACTTGGTTGTTATTCTATTTGGTTCCCATCCAATCTATTTAAATTGTGGGGTTTTAGAATCTGAAGAAATATTGGAACTTTAAGGAAAAGGAATCCAGAAAGATAAAGTCTCTCTCAATCTGACAAATCTGGTTGAAGAAACCCAATGGGCAGCTCAGGTGGGTCTCTGACACCTGTGAGATTTTTTTTTCTATCACATTCCCTTATTGTCCAATAGTAATAGCTAACACTTATTGAGTACTTTCTATGAGCTCAGCACACAGTAGAGGTTTTACTGAGGGCTTATAACAACCCTCTAAGGCAGGCACCTACCATTTTAGCCATTTAGCAGATGAGAAAATTGAGGAAACAGTGAGTAGGTTACTTGCCAAAGATCACATGGCTAATAATAGGTGAAGTCAGGACAGTCAGATTGCAGAGTGTGCCTTCTGTATGACATGACGCAGCAAAGCAACTGTGGATGGCATTGGGTTTTGCAGAGAGGATATGGCAGAAACAATCTCTGCCCTTGACCATCATCTTCCTCCTAGTTGAGAGGGTGCTAGGGTTGCCAATAAAATACGGAACACCCGGTTACGCCTGAATTCCAAATAAACACCACATATTATTTTAGTATAAGTATGCCTCAAATATTATGTGGAACATATTTATACTAAGAATTATTTATTGTTTATCTAAAACTCAAATTTAACTGGACATTCTGCTAAATCTGTCAACTGCATGGAGAGCACCTAGAAAACATCGAAAAGCCATGGCTCAGGCGTACGCTGGACATGCTCCCTTATTCTCACCCCATGCAGTCTCTTCTCCCCTACTTCCTTGTTTTCTTCCCTCCGTGGTGGGCCCCTCCCCGCTGCATGCACACCTTCCAGAATACACAACTTTGCCACACAGCAGCAAGTTGTAGAGCTATGTCCCAGGTTGTCTGGCATGGAGACATTTTTCTTTCTGCCCATGTGCCCAACCCTGGGGTGTGTCCTGTAGCTCCCAAGGCCTTCACTCTCCTCCAGGAGCACTCTTCCTCTTGGCTCTCCCCACTTGCTCTGCCCAACCGTCCACCACTCCAGACGTCTGTTCAACCAAGGTCTCCACCCTGCCCACTGGGTGCGCTGGTTTGCATCAGGTCACTATGTGCTCATTAGTATTCACCCAAGTCACGGGGCCCAAAGGGAACGAGACAGCCAAGTAATCTGGCTACTTCTTCATCCTCTCTCTGAGATAGGCTTTCACGGGAATTGGGGTGAGCTGTTGGGGTGGGGTGGGCGGGTGCTCGGAGCACACTAGTTAACAGTCGCCGCCTGTGTACTCTCTGGGATGGGGGCGTTCCGCTGGCTATTTTAAGGACAGACTGGTGAATACTGGGTTCCCCTTCGTTTACCTAGGCTCTCAGTATTTTCCCTGGCACACTCTGAGGTGGTCACAGAATGTGGGAAACCAGGCAAAGGAAAAAATTAACGCTCTGTGATGACGCCCCTGGTAGCTGCTGCTAAGTTCCATGGAAAAGACGGGAGTTGGGGGAATGGGGGGCTCACTATCTGTGTCTATGGGTGTCTCCAAAATCTTTTAGCTGTACTGGCACCTACGCAACTCTAGAGATGATGGAAAAAGAAAATTGGCTGCTAACTCAGTCCGAGGCCTGCCTGGTGGCCCCAACTCCACCCACTCCTGTGGAGTGGCTTTGCCCACAGTGAATGCCCCTTTATCGTCAGGGAGTGATACTGACTTTTCAAAAATACTGTGTAGGCCTTGTGTCCCAGATGCCTGTGGCATGCTGGCTCTGCTTCCCTTTCAAAGTTGTTGGCTTACAAACCCACCCAGAAACCTGAGAAAAATATCTCCACTTGGCAGCTCAGGAGGCTGACACCAACCGCCTTCTGTTTCTTAGCCCACTGGCCCCCAGCTACGGAGTGGACAGTTATTATAAGCGAAGGAAGAAACTCCAGTGGTCGAAATATGCAACAGGTAAATCCCAGTTGGTTAAGAGTCCTATGGGAAGCATTCTCCACATTGTGTAGACTCGTGTGGTGAAGACACAGCTCATCATTTCCCGTGAGCAGTAGCTTGGCTTTGCAGGAAAGTTCCATTGGCTTTCGGCAGGTCTGGCCATGTTGGTTAGCAGTTTTCTATCAGAACCAGTAGTGGAAATTGAGTCCAAAGGTGGGTCTGAAGTTAGGAGTGTGGTTGGACATTGGATTTTCCCATGGATCAAGCATTTGTTATATGCTGACTGTGTACCAGGCCATGGATGAAGCATTTTGCATACATTATGTCATTTGACCTTTACAACACCATGTGGTAGGTGCCATTAGACCTGTTTTATGTATGTCAGGTTGAGTATCTTGACCTTGGCCCCAAACAAGGTCAGCCTGGAACACTTCCTGTGCTGTATCTCGCATGACACTAAGTCTCACTAATGGGAGGATTTTTCTCTCTTGAGTTTTTTTTCTATCTAATTGCAGCTTCACTCTTCCCGGAAAAATTGGTTGCGCCTAGATTGAAAGATCCACTTGAAGATTTTCCAGCCATTTATCATGTATTTGTAACTTAGTTTTATTTAGATGCAGATGATATATAGTCTCATAACTCTTCAGTCAATGTATGTAATGAATGTTTCTCCCCAACACTACTATCTTCTCTCCATACTTGGATGGTTTCTGTCAAATGGGGGGGTTGTACTTTTAACTGGTCAAAAGACGGAGACCATTAAATATGGTTTCCAGCTGACTCACAGGACAATGACTTGGGGCTGTGAAGAGTGAGTCCAAAGGGTCCATGAAACAATTCTCCATGTGACCTCTTGCTCCTGTAAAGGTAATGCCCAGCATACAAGCTCTCCGTGTTACTTTCTAATGTCCTAGTTGGAAGTGAGCAGTGAGAAAGTGCTCAAATCCCCCAAAGGTATTTGACTTAAATCTAGGCAACATCATACTTCCAGGTTCTATCGATTACTACCTAGGTTCCCACTCTGATTCCAGTTCCCACTATTTCTTCTATCAACCAGCACCCTTTGCCTTCAGTTAATGTTATCACTTACAATTTTGGTGATTGCTGGCTTGTTTTTCTTTTGATAGCAACTATAAGTGAAATGCCAGCAATAAGATAGCAATGCCAGCAGCACTGGCCTATGGCCACCCCATTATTAACACAAGTTATGATTTTTCATTCAGTGCTTGACCACCTGGCAAGCACACTCTCCTCCTAATAGGCAGACCTTCTCTCTGCCTGGAGAGAGCAGCTGGTGAAGCACGGACACCTAGAAAAAAATGTCATGCTCCCATCTTACTCCAGAAGACATCGACCCAACACTCCAGAAAGTAAACTGAGGTGGCAGTATTTGTTCAACTGGTGGTCTAGGTCCTGCTTCCCTCACCCCCAGACTTGCCCACCACTGTTCATCAGACGATTTTCACTCCCTCTATGAACATTTCATCTAACCTTATACATATTTGGGGGGCAAGATGGCTCTTATATACTATTCATGATTACTTTCCCCCCAAACTCTTTGGCCGATGTTCTTTGTATTATACAGCAAATGACATTCATTCCATTCCATTTCCAAATTGCCCAGTATGGGCATAGCCCTTTGCTTAGTGCCCTGAACAGTATGGATGGGGTCAAGTGTGAACAAGGGAGGCTCAATGATTGGGTCTAGAACTAGCATCAACTGGAAGGCGATACACAGGCTGTACAAGCATGGGACCAGAAGGCATCATAAATATGTGCTCTTGCCAAAATATGAAGATCAGCTAAAGCTCACAGAAATGATCTAGAAAAGCACAATCATGCAATCATTCTTATGTTCATTCAACATACATTTTTTGAAGGTCTTAAATGTCTAAACCTCTGAGTTCAACTGTAGTGAAACATGAGTAAGTTTCTGTCCTCAGGTTGCTTATAATTAGGGTTTTAGGAGAGACTGTAAGCAGCTCTTGTTTATATTTTTATTGTAAAACATAAATATGAATCTATCATTTACTAGGAAGTATGTTATTTGGAACATGCAAGGACATTCATTAGATTCAGACAGATGTTGCTCTTCCCCAGTCATTTTTAGATTTTAAAATATTACAACAATTTAAAATAAGAGGGAAGAAAGGTTGATGTTGAAATAAATATTTTTAAAAAGCATTTCTCTGTGTTGAGGTCTTCAGCTGATGAGGCATGTTGAGCCTACAAGAAGGGGTGCTGGCATGAGTGTAATTCATCCGTGAAGTCCTCACAGGTGCATAGATTCAAGATAGTATTTGAAGAACTTGCAGGGCACAGAGAGACAGAGCTCCAGGAGGGGAAGATGTCTGAGCAGAACGTAGAGGGAAGTGAGGAAGTCAGCCAGGTGATGGGTGGTGGGAAGGGGGCAAAAAGATTCACTTAATGAGACAGGAAGAGCAAAGCTGCATGGTAAGGAAGGGGAAGAATAAGGGCGTCTGGGTGGCTCAGTTGGTTAAGCATCTGACTTCAGCTCAGGTCATGATCTCACAGTTTGTGGGTTCGAGCCCCGCATCAGGCTCTGTGCTGATGGCTCAGCCTCTTTCAGATTCTGTGTCTCCCTCTCTCTCTGCCCCTTCCCCACTCATTCTCTCTCAAAACTGAATAAATGCTAAAAAATTAAAAAAAAAAAAGGAAGGGGAAGAATAATGAGGAAAGAATCCATGTAGGATCTACTCAGATCTTTGCGAGGCTGAGGATTTTTTAATTATTATTATTAAAACAAATTTTGGAGTAGGCTCACCTGATTCCAAAGCCATGGTCTTTCCTTTGTAGTGCATCATGTGTGCTTGAAAAGGGAAGTAAGGGGGCAGCACCTGGGTGGCTCAGTTGGTTAAGTATCCTACTCTTGATTTTGGTTCAGGTCATAGATCTAGGCCTGGGTCAGGTTCTGTGCTGACAGCACAACGCCTGCTTGGAATTCTCTTTCTCTCTCTCTCTGCTCCTCCCTTGCACTCTCTCTCTTGCATGCTCTCTCTCAAAATAAATAAATAAATAAACATTTTTAAAAAATAATTTAAAAAATAAAAAGGGAAGTAGTAAAAGTCACCTGATAAAAAGGGCCCAATGTTGAGACACTGTTTACAAAATTTTCCTTGAAACAAATGAAAAAACAAATTAGCATAGAGAGTAAAGTATGCATGAATTCTAAACACAAAAATAGAAGGTGGAAAAAATGTCATATTTTCAGCTGGCCACTCCCAGACTCCCAGAATTTTTTTTTTTTTTTTTTTGCACTTTCCTGTGCTATTAGCATCTGTTTGGTTAAAACTTTGAGGAATAGTGCACTCCATTCAGTCACCAACATTCACCTCTCAGTTTGTACACTTAACACAAGACATGCCATGAAAAACATTTGTACCTTCAAAACAGTGTGGTATCAAAACACCTAAAGAAAACTGTTAGAATTCGCAAGAACAATTTGGGCAAAAAAACACACTTGTGAACCCAAATAAGCACAAAACCACAAAAACAGCAAAGGGAGTCGCTTCTGTTGGGCGGTTCTTCTTGAACATCTATTTCCTTCCTTTCTTATGGTTCTTTTGGAAACCTCCAAGATCTACTTTAAGAACCAATTGTACCAGTAGAGCCTACAACTGAGATATTTATGCCAACGAAAGAATCTGTAGTGTCTCGCAAACTGTGTGGCTAAGGAATATACCTGGTTGGAGCATCAGAAAATGGCAGCCCTTCTTCCTTCTAGAAAAAGAGACTTCATAGGAGATAGTAGGTTTTACTTCTGGATTGTTACCAACTTCATAGCTTTGCCTCTTCTCAGCCCTTTCTTTTGAAAGGAGAAATATAATAACGATTCAAAAAATTTATTGAGAGAGAGGAGCTGTTACCATGGCCAGGTGATGCTGTTGTTGGTAATGATTTTAATGATAATAAAAATACCACCTAATATTTATGGAACAATCACAATTTGCCAAACACTAGCATAACAGTTCTCCATCAGGGGTGATTTACACACTCCCTGCATTTCTATCTGGAAATGTCTGGGAACATTTTTGACTGTCATCAAAAGGGGTGGTGGCATGTGGTGGGGTGCTACTGGCATCTATCTGGTAGAAGCCAGGATTTTGCTAGACATTCTATGATGCAGAGGAAAGCCCCCGACAATAAAGAATAATCCCATCTGAAACGCCAAGAGTTCAGTAACCTTGCAGCAGACTGAGGCTTTTACATATATTTAACTTTCAGAACTACCCTATTAGACACATATTATTATTATGGTCCCCACTTTACAGAGGAAAACATTTGAGCTTAAAGTAGCTCAAATTGTTTTGACCTTTGAACATACATTTTTAGGTTTCTTTTTTGAGACCTATTTGGTACTTTGATAACTGCAGAAAACTTCGGTTTGTTCCGTGGCTGGGAATTGGCTCCCTCACATGTCAGCATGAAAGTTTTCCAGCTCACACTGACTCAACTCCCATCTCATTCTGGGAGGAGATTGGCTGACAGTTGTTGATGGGGGAGGGGAGAGAAGATATTATTTAATGTCTACAAAAAGTCATGAAAAGTTGACTTAACTGCAAAGGTAAGCAACCAGTAAGACAGAGAACGAGAATCTACAATGATTTAAAAATATGTTTTTGGGGTACCTTAATGGCTCAGTTGCTTAAATATCCAAGTCGATTTTAGCTCAGGTCATGATCTCAAGACATGAGATCAAACCTTTCTGGAATTCTCTCTCTCCCCCTCTTTCTCTCTCTCTGTGAAATAAATAAATGAACAAACAATAAAATTAAAATAAAACTAAAATACATTTTCAAGCATAGTGTCCAGACTCTTGCCCCACATCCGCGATGCTCTACTCCTAGCCTCTGATAGTGGCATGTCTTTTGAGAAGACAGAGGCCCGGGTGCTATGACACTCAGACAAGAAAGGTCATCTTTCTTTTGCAACCTTGCATAGAATTAGGTCATGGACTTCCAAAAGTGATGGGTCCCAACACTTCCAAGTTGTCTTGGAGTGTCTTCTGCTTTTCACTCTTTCCCATTTGTTAAATGCTAAGTTCCATGTCAAAATATTTATGATCAGAGACAGGAAAATGAGACATTTTCTTTTGACTCAGTTCTCTGCCTCTGGCTTGAGTGTTCTGGCCATTTCTCTTCCTGCTGCTCATTCCTCTTTCCTCCTTTCCACTTTTCCAGCTTTTTCTCAGTTCCTGCTATTTCCATCTTTTCCTCTCTCTTTATAGTATTTCTCATGGCTAATGTAAAAAACAGAACAAGAGAATGGGGAATAATTGCCAAATAAGTCTAAATACGTAGACTGACTGTCCAGTGGACAGGTTGTTATGGTTGGGTCAATGAGGGCAAAGATCTCTTTTGTGTAGTTAGGAAGTACCCATTTTGAAGACTTTTTTTGAAAATGAACTAAACCCCCTCCCCCCAAAAGTCTAAGTCTAAGCTGTAAACTGGTAACAATAAGGTACAAATTCAAACATTTTTTTCTCATGATTTTCAAAAACTTTCTGCCCTAACCAGCTGCCTACTCTGTACTATCACTGATACATATTTCAATATTACTATTGTTGTTTAAATTGACTGAATTCAATGAAGCCCAAACTATAGGTCAATTTAACAAACATTTGTAAACTTGTTTTATTGGGCAAGATGAGTATGATGCAACTGAAGTCCTGCCCTGGAGGAACTGCACATTTTGGCAGGGAGAATAAATAAATATATATCCAATTGTCATATAAGTAAATGTATTAGTTATCTACAACTGAGTAACAAATTACCCCAAAACTTAGTGGCTTGAGATAATCCACACTTATCACTGCACAGTTTATGTAAGTCAGGAATAAGGGCATGGTTTAGCTGGATCCTTTGCTTCAAGTTTCCTTGTAAGAGTAGAAAGTGTTGGTTTAGGGTCTCTAGTTCTTTCTGAAGACTCAATTATAGGAAGATTCATTTATTAGTTCCTTAATGGCGTTGTTGGGAAGGGTTCAGTTCCCTAATGGTTCCTTAAGGGTCTCAATTCCTCACCACCTGTGTACTAAAGGCCACCCTTAGTTCCTTGCCACATGGGCTTCTCTACCATGGCAGTTTGCCATCAAAGTACGCAAGCTGAGAAGGATAGAAATTCTGCTCACAAAACCAAAGTTACCATCTTATATAAACCAATTTTAGCAATGACAACCCACCACTTTTGTGTATTCAATTGAATTCAATTAGAATTGGGTCCTCAGGTCTAGCCCACACTCAAAAAAAGGATTACATGAGGGCTTGAAGACCAGCAGGGAAAACCACTGGGAGCTATGTCAGAAGCCACATACTACATAAAGGTTAAGAGATTATTAAAGAGAGGCTCAAAGAAGCCATGATTCTGTCAAAGCAGGGAGTGGTGGAAGAAATCTTCTCTTCAAACGGAGGTATTTTCTCACTACACTGGGATGCTCTAGGTGTTGGCATCTACTCAGGGATTTGTGGAATGATCCTTGACTTGCAGAATTTGTGACTGGAGACTTGGTAGCTAACCACTTAAGGTGTAATATCCCTAATCATGAGGAAACAAGGCACCTCCACAGGGTCCCGAAAGCCATATTTTAAGTTGTTCTATTCAACAACTATCTCAAGGAAAGTTTTGTAGTCCCTTGGTCATTTAGTTGCTTATTTATTCACTTACTTATGCATTAGTTAATGCTAGATAGTGAAACTCAAAGATGAATTACCTTAGTCAGTGCAGAGCCTGATGCGGGGCTCAGTCAGTTGTATTTGACTCTTGGTTTTGGCCCCGTTCATGATCTCACAGTTTATGAGATGGAGCCCCACATCAGGCTCTGCACTGACAGTGCAGAACCTTCTTGGGATTCTCTCTCTCCCTCTCTCTGCTCTTACCCCCCTCAATCTCAAAATAAGTAAATAACTTTAAAAAAAACTTAAAAAAAGATGAATTACCTTTGAAGTAATCAAGGTCTAGACGACAGGGCTCAGAAATGAGGTAATCAAGACTAGATCATGGGACTCAGAAGCAAGGTTTACTTTTGAGGGTCTCTCCTCAGTATAGACAAGGGCTCAACAAACCACATCCTGTGGATCAAATCTGCCCCTCCCCTTAATTGTTCTTGTATAGCTCATGAAATAAAAATGGTTTATATATTTCTTAATGTTCGAAAGGAAAAACAACAGAAGAATAATATTTTGTGGCACGTGAAAAATGGTATGAAACTCAAATTGTAGTACCTATAAAGCTTTGTTGGGACACAACCATGCCCGTTTATTTACATATTATCTATGGCTGCCTTTGCAGAGTTGAGACCATATGACTCAGAAAGCCTAAAATATTTATAGTCTGGCTCTTTAAGAGGAAGTTTGCCTACTCTTGATTTGGAGAAGGATGGACATGCAAACAAATAATTAACTGCCTTATGATACATGATATTCTAGACATACATACCAGGGTCATCAGGAGCACGCAGGCGTGAATTCTGTTCATAACTGCTTCTGGGTTGGTGATGACAGGCTTTGTGGAGGTCTTCTTGAGAATAAGTAAGAGTTTTCCTGAAATGGGAGGTGTTAGGGAGAAAATTATTCATGGCGCTTGTTAAAGATGGTTCAGGAAGACCTTACCCAAAAGAGGCTGCTGCAATGTGGATTTTACAGAAACGGAGATAGAGGGGACCCAACCTTGAATACAACATGGGCTAACAGAGATGTATAGCTAAGGGGCAGGGTGGGGTCCCTTGGTGGGAAAGTACTAGGAGGAAATACCAAGACTGGGGGATTCTGGCTAAACCAACCCAACAGGATTTTTGCTCAAGACTGGCCAGGGCGATAAGACACCCAGGGTGCAGGATGAGGAATTTGATCAGATATTCAGAGTGGGGGATTTTTGCAAAACTGATCCAGCAGGATTCCTGCTGAAACTAGACTGAACGACCCAAGGACAGAGCCCAAGGTTGGGGCTGGGTCAGAAAGGGGACTCAGAAAAGCCTGACTCAAGTTTGGTCAAAAGAGAGAATCTTGGAGTGCCTGCCAGTAGAGAGAAGCGAGAAAGGACTATCTCTTTCAATTTCCTTAAATTGATGACCATGGAATCCTTAGAGGGTTTAAGGTACATCTAAAATTGTTTGCTAAACCTGTGTTTATATGTGTGTTTCTTCCCCACTAGGGAGAGGGTCCCATTCTTAGAACAGGTTTTTAACTGTTTAAGAATCACCCTGGGGGGCAGACATGGCAGCCTGTGCAAAGCCACATATGTATAAGAGACAATAGTATAGTTTTAGGGATCAACAGTGAGAAAACAAAGTAGGTTTCTATGGAGTGTAGACGGACATAAGGCTAAATAAAAGCCACTCACCATTGGAGGGACGGCCCAGGACCTGGATGGGGCAGAGGGCTGAGGCTGACTCAGTATAGTTTAAAGGACTCCCTAGCACAAAGATATTGACCAAAACCAAGTGAAACAGACTTGGTCTTTGTGATCACGTGGCCACTCCATCGAAAGCAGCTGATGGATAGGCTAGAAGAGCTCAGCCACCTATGGTGAGGCTGCGGGTTGGCAGTTCACTGCAAAAATGCGGGGAAGTTGGCCAGATACTCAGCTCTTAAGTCAATCTGTGATCAGACCCCATCTCCTATTCCCCCCCAACCAAAACAACACTGACCAAATCTGCTGTGGCCCTGCGAAAGGCCAAACAGCAAAAGGCAGGCACAAGACCTAGCTTCCTCTTTGAGAGGGGGGTGCCGAGGGCACACAGAACAACAGAGAACTCTCCAGTACTGGCAGGGAGAGTCTGGAGGCTCTGGATGTGAGGTGTGTGGGGAGGAGGTAATGGTTTTCACTGAATTCCTTTTTATATTTTATTTAGATTAAGTTCTGCTCAGCGGGGTGATTTCTTAATTAGAGCCGCCCAGCCAGGCAGACCTCCAGCTCAGACCCCTGTGCTGCCTTCTAAGGTTTCATGAGGGACCTTGTCCTGACTTATTTCCTGAGTTCTAATATTTGAATAGTGTGCAGTGGATTTCAATGGGAGGAAAGACATGTAATTTAATCATCTTTATTAGATTTTGCCTGTGGATGGGGAGAGGGGAAGGAAAGGAAGGAGGAGGGACGTGTGTCCTCTCTTCGTTAATTTTTGTTCCCTTTTTCTCTACCTTTCTTCCAGTGGTCAAAGGAGGAGACTCAACACTGTTTCTTTTTCATTTTTCAAACAAAGACGCTTCATGAGACCATTAAGCCCAAAAGAGAATTGTGTTCATTGCAAGACTTTTCAAGGATCGGCGGAGAGATTTATATAAACAAATTATTCAGTTCTTCCTTTGGTGACCTTGGGCCTGAGAGTGAACGCAATGGTCCTAGAGCTTTTTGGCCCTTCATCAGTACAGAAGCTGCAGTCTGCGCTCAGCAAGACCCCACCAAACGGAGGAAAATTAAAGAGAGAAATGGTCCATGGCGTATTCTTACCCACCATAAATTGGCGTCATTTTGGCCACCATCCAGGGGAGAGAAACCAGCCTCCTGAAACAGAGAAAAAAGATCAGAAGCTGCTGTGAGGAAGGGAGGTTCGTCGCACTGCTCTCCTCAGGATGGGAGAGGAAAACTGAGAAGGAATTAACAGCAGCAAATTGTCAGCAGGGGTCTTTTAGAGGAAATAAATCTACTGGAGTTTTCCAACAAAGAAAGACAGAATGCAGCATAGCACGTCAAGAAAAAAAAAGAACGAAAGAAAGAAAGAAAGAAAGAAAGAGAAAGAGAAAAGAAGTAATCGTGTCCAGAATGATCCCAACTGTCTCGCTCAATGCAAACACACACACACACACACACACACACACACACACACACACACACACACACACCCCACAGCCTATAATCCTCCCTCTTGCCCCTATCCTGTTGATCTTTCTTCACTTAAAAATTATCGGCAAAGAATTTATTCATTTGGGAGAATTCCAGGCACTACATTTATGTTCAGTTCAAATGAAATGGGATCCAGACTTTTCAAACTGTGCTGCTCTGCAGATAAAACACAAAGGCAGGGCCTCATTATCTGGAGACGTGGTCCTTTCTTTTTTCCTCTTGCCTTTTGTTTCTAAGCAATTTTAGGCTTGTTTGGAAAGTCTCATAACAGGGGCAGAGTATTTTTCACCACATCTATTTCAAGAGGGTTTTTAGTTAAGAATAATGAATTTACCTCTAAACAGATGGAAGAGTTTTACCAAAGCTAGAAAAGACACTTTTACTAATGTCCCCGATAGGCTGATCGTAATCCTCTCATTGTTAAAAATGCTTGGTCTACAAGAGTCTTATTTATGTGCCAAATGTCTTTATTAAATCATTAAATTAACACAGAAAAAAATCCTATTACAATGAGTTTCTGTGTCTGATCAAAAGTTGTCCATGGTCTTGCCGATAGCCTACTCATTCCAAAATTTAAAAAGGTGAAATCCCAGTAGAGCCAATGCTTGGCCAAATTTTAAAAATCTCATTGTAATATGGCCGGAAGGGTTACTAGGCATCAGCCAAGAAAAGGCCTAAATTTTTATCAAGGCAGTGGTTCCCAACAAAAAGAAAACTGTGAAAAATAGACTTCCCATTCACTCATAGAAGTGAACTCTTGGGAATATTGCAATATGATTTGACCTGTAGAAACAGGAGTCTCTGATACCACTTTGATTTAAAAAACCCAAGGGTCACATTCAGAGACAAACTGCACTAGTGAATCTGGGACCATGGGATTGTGAAAAGAGTTTAAAAAGTCAAGAGAAGCAAAGTTTGGTATACTGGATTTTGAAACTGAACAAAAAATAAATATGTGTATATATATATATTAGAATGCAAAATTAGTACATGTTCATCATAGAAGAAAAAATTCACTCCTAACCCTCCCACTGAGAAAATACATTTGTTTTGGATTTCTAGACTTGATTCCTGCCTTTATGTGGAAGTGAGCGTTGAAGATTCTGTGTTAGGGAACAGTCTAGAGGCATGGGGCCTGATGGACATTAGGCGAACCTAAAAGAGAAGATGAGATTCAACTGGGAGGGTCCAAGGTCTGTGGCCCATCAGGGGGGTTTGGAGGGCTAGGTTAACCAAGTAATGGAAGGAAACGGGAGGTCCAGATGAAGCAACAGACACGGTGAGACAATGAGTGGTGGAAGATACTGGGTAGAATCAAGTGGGGCACCTTGGTGGCTCAGTTGGTTAAGCGTCCGACTCTTGGTTTGGCTCAGGTCACTATCTCACAGTTTCATGAGTTCAAGCCCTGTGTTGGGCTCTGTACTGGCAGTGCAGCGCTAGCTTGAGATTCTCTCTTTCTCTCTCTCTGCCCCTCCCCAGTTCGTGCTGTCTCAGTTTCTCTCAAAGTAAATAAGTAAACTTAAAAAATATAAAAAATAAAAAAAAGAACCAAGAGGTAGCAAAAGATATATGGCTGATGTAAGAGAGAGAAGGAAGCATGCAAAGGGCTTGGTCCTGGAGATGAATTTAAAATCCTTTAGCCTTTCAAATATTGTTAACCCAAATTACTTCTCTTGGTTATTCCAGATGCCTTAGTATCTCATATTATTACTAAGTACCTGCTATGTTAAAAATAAACATTTGGGAAGCAAGGGTGATTTTTCCCTTTTCTTTTTAATTGCAATTGTGATGGACTCGTGGCCTGACATTGCATGAAGTCTGGCTTAGATTAGCCCCTGGCTGAGAGATCCCTGCTAATTTAGTGACTGCAATTATGCCTGCCTCTAACCGTGCTCTGCTTTTTGTGGGACATGCCCTTGGAGTCGTTTTTCTCCAACAGAAGCGATGGTTACGCCGGCCCTCTATACGGTTTTTTGCCCCACTGGTGAGGCAACCGCCAAGATCAGGGGTATGATCTGTGACCCTGAAACGGAGTGAAATTAATTGGCAATGAGGGGGCTGATTCCATGAAAAGCCTGAGCACCGTAAGTACTCTCATAAAAGACCCCAACTACCACGGGGCGCACCTGCCTTCCAGCCCTAATGATTCCTCCAATAAAAGAAGCAAAGAGAAAGAAACATACAAACTTTTTCGAAATACCAGTGCCTTTGCTTGGGGTCTCACCCTGCCACAGGCTGTAGGTAAGGGCGTGCATGTCCCAGAGACCTGAGAATGGCCGCCAGCCTTTGCTTTCAGTCTGCAGGGGCTGGCAAAGAGAAAGCGCTCGCATAATTTAATGCTGGCAACAGTGGTGAGTGGGTGAGTTGGGGAGGGGGATCCCCTCCCATTGTATTAATAAACTGCAGAAGCTCCAAGTTTGGGGTTTACACAATTTGACTCCAGAGGAAGATAGAGAGGCTGCACGTTAAAAAACAAAACATAGGCACTTGTGGGGATGAGCACGGGGTGTTAGATGGAAACCAACTTGACAATAAACTATTAAAAAAAAGAGAGAGAGAGAAATTAAAAAGAAAAAGAAACAAAACACCCCACAATTTTACACCAGTTTTAAAATATAAAGAGCACTTTCCCCCTGAATATTATTAACAGAAAGAAGTGTATGCCACGTGCTATCTTTGAACCCACCTTCACGCTTCTAGATTCACAAATGATACCAAGGAAAGAACTGCTTGAGTCTGCGCTTTTGGGGGCACCTGGGGATGTAGGCGGAAGCGTTGAAAGCTCACTAAAACTCCGCTGCATCTCATTCTTCCTGAGACCAGGAATGTGTCCGGGAAGCCACGGGAGGCTGGAGGCCGGTGGGGGGTAGAGGCTGGAAGCAGGAAGAGGAGGAAGTGAGCAGGGGGGTGGCGCCTGGGAGCAGTGCGGCGGAGAAACCAGTTCCTTCGCTGGGGGGCAGGTGCAAGTCCCCAGGGTCAGTACCGAGCAACTTGGGAAGGCAAGGGAGGAAAGGGATTTCTGGAAGTCTCCCGCTGTCCCTCCTTTTCCTGGTGGTTGATTGCAAGGAGCGGCGGAAGGAAGGATGTATCAGACCCGAAGAAGAAAGAACCCCTACCACGTTGCCCCCCACGACACCAACTCAGAACTGCGGCAACACTGTGTTAGCGGCACGTTGCAGATGAATAGCAGCAGGGCCAGGAGGCGAGTCGGGGCTGACTGTTTTCTTAAATGCCGAGAGCCCAGTAGAGACGCGGGCTCCATATCAAAGGAAAAGGGGAGCAAGTCTGTGCAATCTCACATCGTGTCTTGCACTGGGGGTGGGGGTGGGTCCACGTCCCGGAAGATGTCAGTCAAACACCGGCTGGGTTTCTAGACCTCATCTCTGTGGCCCTTTGAATGTGCAAGGAGACAGAGTCCATGGCTGCAATTAGCTCGGGGCAGGGGTGCTGAGCAGCTGCTAGGGGCCGCAGGCTGTCTCCAGGCCTTCAAGGGTAGCTTTTGTTTTATTTTGCTTCTTTCCTCCCCTGCGTGGAATTTCTCCCTGGGGGACGCAGTCGGAAGGTCTCGGCTAACATTATAGTGGGTTTCCCCGGCACGCCTGGGTGGCTCGGTCAAGTTGAGCATCTGAGTCTTGATGATGGCTCAAGTGAAGATTATGGTCGATCGATCCAGCCTCACATGGGTTCTGTGCTGAGTGTGGAGCCTGCTTAAGATTCTCTCTCTCCCTCTGCCCCTCCCCTGCATGAAGGCTCTCATGTGCACAAACGCAAAGAAAAATAAAAAATAAAATAAATTTTTAAAAATGGGCTTCCCCAGAACACAGGATGAAGGCATGGGAGAAAGTGCCCAGAGCTAGCATCCGATCCTTTGTGAGGGGTAACTATGGGTCTCCATACCTGCCCACAGTCAAGGGACACCTGGTAATATAGGTGACTGTGTCCTTTTTATTTCCAGCTCTGTCATCTTCCTGAGCAAACGTTAGAGGGCAAAACACATCTTGATCCTGAGTTAACAGGTGGGGGCCCAGCCAGGGTTGCTATCAATTACTTAGGATGAAAAGGAATCACTTTGTTGTGGGACTATTTCTCTATTTCTGCACGTTCTTGCAGACAGCTGGGAAAGGAGGGGGAGAGAATGTTTTGGAATTGGCCATTTCTCATGTCTGTCCTGTTCGCTGCTGAGAACATTTTCTCCAGAGCCCAGATCTCACGGAGAAGAAATAAGGCTTGTGATCGGGCCTCCTGGAACCTGGCTATTTTTCTGAGCTTTTCCATGTCTGCCAGTTTCCCTGAAAGCTGTTACTACTGTAACTCTTTTAGCTTTCCATTGTAGATGCAACTTTCTGGGGAAGAACAATACTTTGCTCCATTGCTCAGTCATTCAACAAACATCACCCAGCGTGCATCGAGTGGAGGAAGGCTGAACACTGTCTTTCAAAAGTACATTTCCCTAAATACCGTCTCCCCAACCCCCAAGACCCTGCCAAGCTATTGAGGGAACTTCATTGAGAAAGGATGAGCAACACTCACACCAGTCAGAAGAAACTCCCTCTGGCATTTCCATTCTTCTAGAACTAGAGGTCATTATGTCTTCCATGGAACCACTCTGGGGCTGCAGGGGTGCCTCCAGGGGAGGGGACATGGAGGATGTGAACTCTGAAACTAATAGTAAAGAGAGCTTATGTGCGGATAGCTCTTCACAATTCACAGAGAGCTTTCACGGGCTTTTAACCTGACCTATGGCCAGGCATGAGCTCAGAGCCATGATCCCCCTCTTGCTGGGCCCTGTGGTTAGTGCTGGGGCCCAAGTTGCCCAAGTCAGGCCTCTGGTGACTCAGTACCCCCACAGTGCTTATGGGGCACTGGGTACCTTGTATCCTACTCATGACTTAGCAACCACTCATATCTGTGATCTCTGTAACACACGGCCCCAAACGGTCAGACTGGCCCCATGACACAGGAGGAAGGCACCGGAATCCTCTTCACCTGGCTGAGTCTTCCTGTTAGCTGCTCACTAGTGTGGCTGTTCACTCACAAAACGAAACCAACAGAATGAAAAAAATGAATTAAGAAAATCACAAGAATGGTGATTTTAGGGATCGAGCCTGATTTCAGGATTTGGGGTGGTTTCTGTTCTTGTGGGTGTTTCCTTGGACCGAGAATCAGCATCAAAACAAAACAAATAAACAAAACCCCAAAACAGTGAAATGGTAATGGTTCTCAAGTTTTGACCTTTTACCTGCCATTTACCACCAGAAGTCATGAGATGCACAATTACGGGACCCAGAATGGAGTTTATCTCTGAGGGACAGATTACAGCACATTCTGTTTTCTAGGGCTGTTTCAAATCTAAATATCTTTGCCAGTGATATATGATCTTCTGTGATTGTTTATTTAGTTTTGTCTTTTTTTTTTGAAGACAGCTTTTAGGCTCAACCTTCACGAACAGTGGCTTGAGATCTCGACTGTGTCAGCCCAGCCCTGGGCTTCTGCCTCCACCACTGTGTGATGATCAGGCATGTGACCTTGTCCCCAGCCAGTGGGGACACGCTGCTCTCGAGATTATTACTAAAGCTCTGGGGGGCGGGGTGTGGAGAGTCAGCAAACCTGACGAGTTCAAATGGATTTCCACTCTTCATGTTCAAGCGTTTTGGGTTTGAGGAAACCCCAAACATTCTAAGCCCTGGGCACTTTTTCCATTAATATTTTAAACTGATGTGTATGTCAAGGGAAATTTAATACGTAGGTTTCTGATTCATTTACACTTAACTCATCAAAATATTGTTCTGTAAGAGGCATTTGGTGTCCAAGAAATCTTAAGAGCCTTTTTATAAGCTTTTAAATTTCTTTTAAACGTTAAGAAGCAGAAGTTGCAGTCTCCCCAATGTAAACAGGAGTGAATCCCTGGTGGCGGGGAGGGGAAGGGGAGGGTAGAGGGAGGGGGAAGGAAGGCGCCCAGACACTCTGACCTCAGTCCCCGAGGGACACCAGCCCAGGGCCTCCCCAACCCCCACCCCCATGCTTCGCAGCCCCTCCTGGTGGTTTGTGCCTCACCCACAATCAGGGGAAGACCTAGTCTTCTTTTTTGAATTCTGAGGGCAAAGGCAAGCTCTTTCAGGGGTCCTCTGTTGGCAGAGAAAGTTCTCAAGTGTTCTCCAGAGAAGAAGGATACAGACTCCAAGATTTTACTTCCAGGCAAGACCCTTTTTTCCCTTCAAAGAAAGTGCTCATAATGTGTCCTTTCATTTATAATTTTATGAACGTCTCAATTGAACATGTAAAGAAAGTGGAAAAATTCTAAGTTGCCGTGGATGTTTGGCATTTTTCCTCGCTCTACTAAAATCTACTTTTACCCCCAAGCGAAATGGTTTCAGAGGCTCCCACGAAAGGGGGAAGACAGTGGGGGCCACCGTCTGGAATCAGAGTCTTCGTGAAGGATATTTCTATTTTAATTACTTGAGTAGGATCTGCTTAGGTTTTCACCCTATTTCACTTGGCTTTCCATGGTGAAAGTGAACATTACATTTCATAACGCCTGTCACTTCCGTAAACAGGCACTCTCTGTTTTATCCTGTTTTACCAACGGATCTTACAAAGCAGTAAATGCTGAGGAACCTAGCATCTCTTGTATGGGTTCATTTGTTTGTTGCGCATTGTTTTTATTTTTCTCTTTTCTAAAAAGAGGGGAAAAGCTTGAGAATAAAAGAAATCATCAGTGATAAAAATTCTTGAATTTTTTCAAGTTTATTTATTTACTTTGAGAGAGAGAGAGAAAGTGAGAGGGTATGTGAGTGGGGGAGGGGCAGAGAGAGAGAATCCCAAGAAATGATGCAATGCTTGAACTCACAAACTGTAAGATCATGACCTGAGCCGAAACCAAGGGCCAGATGCTGAACTGACTGAGCCACCCAGGCGTCCCTGGATTTTTTTTTAATCCTCATAGTTTCTAGGAAATACAGAAAGCGTTCATATTCAGAAACGTGGACATGATCTCCTATTTAGGAAACTAGTATCCTATTTTACTAAAAGGGCAGAAGAACCTTCATAACGTATACAAACAGAGTTAAACTCTTTTCTGCTCTAAAAACATCACCTCGGGGCATCTGGGTGGCTCAGTTGGTTAAGTGTCTGACTTCAGCTCAGGTCATGATCTCGCAGTCTGTGAGTCTGAGCCCTGAGTTGGGCTCTGTGCTGACAGCTCAGAGCTTGGAGTCTGCTTCAGATTCTGTGTCTCTGACTCTCTCTGCCCTTCCCCCGCTTACGCTCTGTCTGTCTCTCTGTCAAAAATAAATAAACATTTAAAAAAATACTATAAATATCACCTCCACAAAGCATCAGATTGTCCCAGTTCACACTATGATTCTGAATTCTGGAAAGATATGAATGAACCAAATAATACGCCTCATTTTCAGTTCCTTCATGGCTTTTCCTTACCAGCAGAGGAGGGAGTCCAATTTCCAATATACTTCCAATTTTAAAAGCTTTATTTGAACATTGAACACTGTTTTCCATTCTAGTTAAAGCTACAATCCTCAACTTCTCTTACAGCTACAGTAGAAGACCCTTCCCCAAATTACCCTCTTTTTTATGGACCATTAAACGAGCAGAAAACACTAATTAAATGATCATTAGCTTGAGGATGAATAATTATACTTAGATTTACATGTTGCCTTTTATGTTCAAAGAACTGCTTAGGCACCAACTAATTAATCTACAAATGAAGAATACTCCAGTGTTACTGTGTAATTAGACAATCTCAGGAGGAAATAAGAGAATTGCCAGGGGGAGGTAGACAGTTTTTCAGGACTCCCTGGCATTTATTTTTTCATTGCTTAGGTGAAATGGTCAGACCTGAATTCAAATGCCAACTTATGACTTGTATTTGCAATTATATATATATTTTTTAAAAGACCAAAGTTACCCCACTGATGAGGAATTGGAAATGAAAACACGTGAAAAACCCAAAATATAGGCCTTTAATCTGAGCCTTTTGGGCTATTTTTTAAGACTTTCTTCCCCATGAACAGTGAACTTAAGTGAGTCTATTTCATGATATGTGGTCAACCGTACTTTCTTTTCTTTACCAATGTATTCATTTGCAAAACTTATTGCTCTGTGTGTGCGTGTGTGTGTGTGTGTGTAGAGAATTACCATTTCTTTCAAGCTTTGATTTTCTGAGGGTTAAGGATTTGACATAGGGCAGATTCTAAATATGTATCCAGAAAGTGACACAATTTTGCAAATGTTTTTGGGAACCAAATGTCTGTGGCCATAAAAATCATTTATTTGTGTATTTATATATTGAATGTTGGATATCCCTTTAGTGCAATGAAGAACATGAATGAAGTAGATGACAACTTCATAAATTCTAGAACAAATTATTAAAAAGTCAGGATTCTTACTAGTAACAAACAATGGTCCTCAATGTTTTCATCTGAATGTTGGGTTGGTGGGTATGTGATTTCAAAAGGTTTGGCCTCAGAGTGCCTGGGTGGCTCAGTTGTTTGAGCGTCTGACTTCGGCTCAGGTCATGAACTCACAGTTCCTGAGTTCGAGTCCTGCATTGGGCTCTGTGCTGACAGCTCAGGGCCTGGAGCCTGCTTTGGATTCTGTGTCTCCCTCTCTCTCTATCCCTACCCCAGTCGTGGTCTGTCTGTCTGTCTCTCTCTCAAAAGTAAATAAACATTTAAAAAAAATTTTAATAATAATATAAATTGTTTGGCCTCTGTAGTCAAAAATTCTCTGAAGCACAATCAATTTTCTCAGCTTTGAGAAATAGAGGGGTATAAAACATGAATTCGGTTCAAGTGTCTGGTTTTGGTTGATTTCAAATGAGCTTGTGTTGAATGCTAACCCTTCTTCAATTCAACAACTGGCTTATATATGAAAATTAAATGTTTGGGGGGAATTTCTTCTATTCATTTTTAAACTTGTAGCTCAGCACTTGTTTGTATTAAATTTTCTTTCCCTCCTTCACTCACTTGCAGTAAATTAAAGTGTTGACCTATTCTTTTTGAAATCATAGTTGGGTAAATGGGTGTCTTTGGGAATAGTAAGTTTATTTTCTCTCCATGAGTTTGCCACTTCCAACCCATGGAGACAAGCTTGGAAACGCTATCACACAAGCATTCTGGTAGGAAATTTGGAAAACTGGGATTGTTGGAAGAGATAGGAAGCCCAGATTGCACTCAGTTTGGACAAAGGTAAACAGGAAACATGCTTTTGTATGAAGTCAGAGATTAAATGAGTTGGTGGAAGCAAGCCTAGACATCCACATAAGCCAGAGTGGAAAACTATACACTAAAATACATCTGATATCAAAGAGAATGACCCTCTCCAAAAGCCCTCACTTTTTATTTGAATCAAGGATTCTTCATAAGTTCAGCAACCTGCAGGATTAAAAAAAAATAATAAAATCCTTAGAACAGCAGACTTTCATCCAACACATTTGTGTTTGTCAAATGACCAGATATGAAACTTTCATCATCTCACATCTAGGATCTTCTTTTTTTTAATGTATTTTAATTTGTGAGGCACATCCAGAGACAAAATGACTCATGAGAATCAGAATCTTCCAGTGCTCCCAATTGGCTCTATTCCTCTATCAAATCAAGAAGGTCAATTTTGCCTTGGGATTTTAGAATGTCCCCAAGTAGCCCTTAAATTTATGCTGAGTTCTTCTGGCAGCTATGATCACTGGTTTCTTTTGAAATGTACTTAAGCTATTGCTTAAGTTGTTCAGGAAATTGGAAAATCCTTTCCTACGAGAAAGCTTTCTTCCTGGCCCTTCTTATAGCTTGAGATGATGGCTCCTTTGGTTCACACAACCCATGGATCCCACTCTGTGAGTCTGTTTTATAGAAACTGTATAGTAGGTGATGTCTTTGAAATACTTTTGGAAAGTATGTAGGAGCTAAGATAATGTCTTTTGAGAATCCCTGGTGGCCTTTGAAATTATAATTCATAAAAGTCACTGCTAGCCAAGATCTCTTTTGAGTGAAAACCAGAAAAGACAATATAATAGAACTCATCTCTTACGAATCAAGTCTTGATTCTCTTTGATTCTCTTGGAGTTGCTAACACTAATGTCATTGTCCTTTTTTCCTCAAAGATAGAATGACACTGGTAAAGACAAAAGATCTTAGCATTTCGGATATGCCCCAAATCACTTGGAAGTATAACAACAATGGAACAGAAAAGGAAGGATGGCACGAATAACAGAGAAATGCAGCCTCGCTGAATAGCCTACCCTTTTTCACAAGGAGAGTGATAGCTAACTTTACTCATTTGGTGTGCCATGACTTTCCCCCTGGGAAGAGGCTCTTTTTCTTAGCTATTATCTTTTTATTTTTTTAATTTTTAAAGTTTATTTATTTATTTTGAGAGAGACAGAGACAGTGCAAGTGGGGGGGTAGAGAGAGAGGGAGAGAGTAATCCCAAGTAGGCTCTGTGCTGCCAGCACAGGACCCAACATGAGGCTTAAACTCATGAAACCATGAGATAATGACCTGAGTTGAAACCAAGAGTCATATGCTCAACTGACTGAGCCACCCGGGTGTCCCCTTAGTTGGTATCTTCTGATGGTTTAAAAATCCCAGCTATGAGGGTGCCTGGGTGGCTTAGTTGCTTAAGTGTCCAACTCTTGATCTCGACTCAGGTCATGATCTCATGGTTCATGGGACAGAGCCCCATGTCAGGCTTTGTGCTGACAGCTTTGAGGCTGGTTGGGATTCTCGCTTTCTCTCTCTCTCTCTCTGCCCACCCCCAGTCATGGTCTCCCAATCTCTCTCTCTCTCTCTTTTTCCCTCTCTCTCTTTCTCTCAAAATAAATAAATAAACATTAAAACAAATCCCAACCAGCCCAGTTAGCTATGTGACCTTGGGACTCCTTGAGCTTCAGATCTTTCATCTGCAAAATGGGGTGCAGAAAGTACTTAACCTTGTGTAGGACTGACCAGTTGTCCCTGCTTGCCCATGCCTCCCCCACTTTTAGCACTGAAAACTCCCAGGTTCAGATCACTCCTAGGTCCTGAGAAAACCAGCACAATTGGCCACTCTATTTATGAGAAACAAATGAGAAGATACATGTAACCTTTATGGCATCAAGCCTGGCACATAAGAAAAGTCTAATTTACTTTAGCCATTATTAAATGGATTGGAAGGGGCCAAATTTTATCCCTTTTCCCCCTTGTACATTTTGGATGTGCTTTTGCCAAGCAAGAAGGAAATACAACTTCCCATGGCCAGCTGTCAGATTTGGTCTGAACCTTTTGGGTGACCATGAGGGACTGGGGGCAGCCATCTACCCTTCTGCAGATATTCCAGGGTAGAGTGTGTAGTCTAGACGGGATGGGAATTGAACAGCTATAAGATAAAGGCATTCTGTTGTGCTTACTTGCCTTCTCTGTGCTGGTTATGATATGGATTGCAGCTCAAGTCTTCTTCCCATGGATATTTTCATCCCTAAGTATCTTGGGTGCCAAATTTTCAATTTTTTCCCTTCCTCATATTCCCAAAAACCAACACACATCAAACACTTTGTCACAAATCATCTTGAAGCATTTTTACACTTCTACATTAACTCATGAAAGCTAGCAGCAACCATGAAGTTATGACTGATGTTCACCCCTGTTTTACAGGTGAGAAGACACAGACAGAAAGATGGAGAAATTTGCCCTGGGTTTAAGAGTTCGTGGGTGGGAGATGGGATGCAGATCAAGGTGGGTCGGCCTCCTTCCATCTCACTCTCCTCACCTATAAAATGGGCTAAGAGGAATTACTCATGTAGCTCACAGGGCTGTTGAAAGAATCAAGTAATTTGGTACATTTGAAAACACATGGTCAGCTTGCAAATTTTAGGCAAACATGCCTTCATTCTTCTTCCATTACACTTTTATTTGCTCACCCTTGCTGCATAGTCTGAACGTGCAAACATTCTGAGAGCCAACAAGACCGTCCTGACTAAGTATAATCAAGGTCCCTTCTGTAATCAAGGATACAAAGACTTATTTCCTGGGAATCATCTCCTTGGGTTGCAATTTAAAGCCAGTGAATTGCCCTAAATTTCTTGGATCAGCAATGCCCCTGACTTTCCCCCCTGTTAAGTAGCACTTGTTGCCAAGACACAGAACATGAAATGAGGTCCCTAGCATCGTTATCATGCGGTACAAGAATGGACCCTGCAGCTTTGAAGATGGAAAGTGGATGATATGGCTAAGCAAGCACTGAGTTCCTATTTTGCAGGCTCTCAGTGCAAGCCAATTAGAATGCAGGGCTGTTCCTAAGAAGCCAACCAAACAACGGTGTCCTAAGGACACCAACTAAAAAGAGCATAACACTAGAGCTTGGGTTTCCTTTGGATGAAAAAGCTCGGAAAAGGCGGTGTGTTCACACTGCAGATTGTTCACTGCAGCCCAGCGTGAGCACACAGCCCATAGCACTCACTCTGATTAATGGAGGCCCTATATGCACACTGACATCAGTATTGGGGCTCCAGAGCGTTAGAAATCTCACCAGGTGAGGCTAGTTTATTTTCAGGTGTGGACAGGATGGTCATTAAAACCAGAGCCAGATTTGGTCTCCTACCTAAACTCAACACCTCGGCTGCCCCACCCCTGGCGGCATTTTCACGCCTGCAGAGGCTCCCTTTCCCTTGCTGGGCATGCAAAGCTTTCACTCATCAGAGGTCCAGAGGACTTTGGAAGCCTCTGGTGTGTCAGGATCAGTCAACTAATGGAAGCCATGTGTTTGCAGAATGGAAAAAACCTGGCATCCTAAGGATCCAGACATGTCTCATCATAAATGGGTCTAAAGCAAAGACTTTTTTTTTTTTTAAATCTTTTCTTAGGTTGCTGGCCACCCTCCTGACTAGCTGCAGAGAATGCTATTCTGAATGACCCCACTTCTAAACATGAAGGGCCCTTTCACCAAGGGCAAGGGAAGCAGTTAAGACTTGTTGACTACATATAAGGTCCTATGCAATTTATTAATATAACGCTGCTCACAATGATTATATCAATGGCTACAAATTTAGTGCGTAGACCCTCTAAGAGCTCTACGTTGGCCAATTTACTTACCAGGTAGGGAAGTAGGTATTGTCATTTCCACTTTATGGAAGGGAAGTTTTTCCTCAGAAGGACTGCATAACACTTCTGCTGGTGAAGAACCACTGTGAGTTGTATGCTTTTCCTCCCATGGGACAATAAATCAGAGATATAGAATTACAATTAATTTTACAGCTAAGGAGGCTGTGATTTAGAGAGTTTGAGTAAACTTTCCAAGAACACATGATTGGCAAATGACAGTGGAGGAATCTCAATGTAGTGTTTAAAAGTCAGTGATGGGGAGCCTGGGTGGTTAAGTCGGTTAAAAGTCCAACTCTTGATTTCACCTCTGGTTGTGATCTCATGGCTCAAGAGTTCAAGCCCTGAATCGGGCTCTGCACTGACAGTGTGGAGCCTGCCTGGAATTCTCTCCCTCTCTCTCTTCCCCTCCCCTGCACTCTCTCTCTCTCTCTGCCCCTCCCCTGCACAGACACTCTCTCTCTGCTCCTCCCCTACACACACTCTCTCTCTCTTTCAAATAATGAATAAACTAACAACAACAAAATGTCAGTGAGGCCTGCTGTGTTTACCGCAGGACAGTTTCTAAGGTGAGAAGGACTTGATTGCCCAGCAGACAGGTAAGTTGCATACTTCACATACCACTACAGTAGCATAAGCATAAAAAGGAGAGAAATTCTTTTCTTTTTTTTTTTTACAAATAGTTTATTGTCAAATTGGTTTCTGTATATCACCCGGTGCTCATCCCCACAAGTGCCCTCCTCCATGCCCATCTCCCCCCTCCCCCCCACATCCATCAGTCCTAAGTTTGTTTCTCAGCATTCAAGAGTCTCATGGTTTGCCAAAAGGAGAGAAATTCTTGAAAGAACTTGATTATTTCATGGAAGTGCCAAGTTATCAAAGGAGTCACTTGGGAAAGGAATCTTGCAGACTCTTTCTTATTATTTTATATTTTTGTATCCTCAATAAAAAATGATGTCAAAATCTCTATGGCTGAAAATAACAAAGGCATGGTTTTAATTTGTATTACATGCTCACTGTGCATCAGCAAGGGGGGACAGTGGATACTGAGAGGGAGGGGTGGGTCTGTACTACTTTGTCTTCACTCAGGGAAGCAGGACAGTATCTAGAAGCACTGCCCTGGCCTCAGTAGTAGAGGGGAGATAGCATGGGCAATTGTTCACTGGCCGTTTAGGTTAGTCTTCTGCCGGAAAATGTCTTTATTTCTCCTATGCTCACTTTCCATTGGCCAAAGCAAATCTCATGGCATATATGACTTTAAGGAGGTCGAGATTGGCAATACTGCCATATGCACGGAAGGAAAACATGCATATTGGGAAACAGCCTGACAATCACAATTTTGCAGATGGACAGATAGATAATAGGTAGGTAAGTAGATAGATGGATAGATGATAGATAGATAGATAGATGATAGATGATGGACACAGAACAGCTAGAAAGATATACAGACAGTGACATAAGGAGGACAATAATCTTTTCGGTGTTTGGGGCCCTCAAATGTCTTAATCCTTCCCCTAAGGGAGGGAGAAAAGGCTGGTCATCCCTCCTTGGACTTGGAGAAATGCAAACAGTAAGATTCCACAATCCTCTCTTCTCCTCCGGACCCTGTGACTCTGATTCCTTGCTTTCTGCCTCCCACCTCAGTTCCAACCAATGAAGGCCTGTTTTCTCACCAGAGTGGGAGCGGGGCTGATGACCTCTTTCACGGACAGTCTCTGAGCTGCTTTTTGGGCAGGTTCGTAAGCAACCTTAATGCTTGGTTTATCTTCATTTCAGAGCAGAGCTAAGGGGTCCCGCGGCTCTTGGTGTTTGCAAGCAAGGGCTGATCCTCTGCAGGGATCCCCCTGGCTCCAAGCTTCCCTTCCTACATCTTTCCTGCCCCTTCCTGATGAACATCTCTTCTCACATTAACATCTGAATCCTGGAGCGTGGGAGGAGGGGGTGACCACTTTGGGGGCTATGGGGTTCTAAAGGCTCCTTATGATTATGAGGGCATGTGAAACCTGGGAGTCCTCTGTGGGTCCCATTCTTCCTCCCAGCCTGTGGCGTATGACTCCTTCCTTCAGAAGCATAAATTATTAAAACAAGGAGCAGCCCACAGTACCCACCCCCCAAATCAGTTACCTCACAGTGCAGTTGGGCACGGAGGCTCAAGGCTCCCTTCCTTTGCCCTCTATCACTGGGTCTTACCAGCTTCATTCTTTCTGGAGATAAAAGGTTGTGTCTGAAAGGTCAGTTCTGATGGACCTGGGCCCTTTCATTAAAGTCATCTGAATTGCTCATTTCTTTATTCCTCTTCTCCTACGGCCTGGCTTTGCTCTGACATAGCTCCCAAAGGAATCACTTTGACATTTCTTCAAAAATTGGTTGCAAACTGAGCTGTTTTCAAACGTAAGGTCTTATTTAAAAAAAAAAAATACTTCCTTCTTTTTCTTTTGTGGTTCATTAGCATCTTCTATTTTTTTTTTTCTTTTTCTCTCTTTCTTTCTACTGGAAACCAGAAGTATTTCACCCTGGCTTGCCAAATGATTTTTATCTCAGTAGAAAAAGAACTTGCTATTTCCTGAAAATCTACCACCGTTGCTACCACCACTACCCCCCTTTCTAAAATACATTTTGTCCTGGGAATCAAAGTCAGGTAACTTGATAAGGAGTTAATGAAAACAAATTAATTCTGTCTGCATTTCTAAGAGAGACAGCTTGGCCTCACAGAGTTATCTTATTTGCTTCCTGAAGTTGGCACTTTCTTGATGTAACACTGTTAGAAACTGTAGGTAGTTGGGGGGAAATAAACAAGGGCATACAATTTTCCCACTGGAGTAAGGTGATTATGTGTGTGTAAATTATTCAGATAATTTTTGAGGGGTTGTGGGAGAAATTTCCTTCCAACACATCTGGCTAATTGCATCTAAATTGTCATTTTGACCCTCTGTTATGTGGACAATTTGCATTAAATCCTGGGATACAGAATACGAATTCTAAATAGCATTTGTGTGACAGCTGTAAAAACAGTATTTTAATCATCTGAGGTCTCTCCTTCTGGAATGGGATTGTACAGCCGTAGGAGAGGTGTCATGACCCTCACTCCCTCCTCCCCTTTCTAAGCCCTGTGCTCCCAAGGACAGAACATGCTCAGTCTATAATCATTCTGGACTTGGAGGAAGACTTCCCAATTTGAGGAAATAGGTATCTTTCAAAGTTTGCATACTCTTCTAGAGCCACTGGGAAAAAATGTCGTTCTCAAAGTGACATTACAAGGAGGTAGACTGGGGAACAAGAGATTTTATATCCTTTCATGCCTTCTTAGGTAGCTACCGAAAGAGTAGTAGCAATGTATTAGAGATCATTGTTACATGCAGTATTGTGGGGAGTGGGCGCCAGAGGTCTGGGCTTGCCAATGTCATTATCTGGGGGGTTTGTCCTTATTCTTGGCTTCCAAAGATGATCAAACCAAAGTAGAGAGGATCAGAGGCTAATAAATGTTGGCATCCCAGGAGCCTTGTGTGGCTTTCTCCAGCCCAAAATAATTAAATATCAAGACTCCCTTCTTTTTCTTCCTCCTCCATTAATAGGTCCTTCCTACTGATAGAAAGTACATGATGTTAGAGTTGGACAGAGGTGGGGGGGGGGTGGGAGAAGTTGGAGATGTGTCTGATGTTGCTCCAACTTTTGGTCCAATGAATTTTCTCTCCCCCTTGCAGGGACTTCGAATGAAGCTATCTTTTTCTCTTTATCAGTTGAAAGAATTTTCTAAAGCTCAGCTAGAGATGTAAGGATGTCACAGACTGAGATGAAAATCCTAGGCTAAAGCTTAAATATTTACAGAAATGTCTAAGGTGGACATTTCACATCTACCGTGTTTGAAGGATGTTTTCCAGATTGTTTTGCTTCTTTATGGATCTCATTCCAAAAGATGAAGGGAGGGGCATTCCACATCTTTATGATCTCAGTCAAGATGTTGCATAAATCATTCCACCTCTTTTCAGGGACCCCTCCTTGTGCTGGGTAGCCTTTAGCCAGGATGTTCATAAACTGCTTCCACAGAAACCACCTGAAACTTCCTCCAGCTCTGGATGTTTCGATGAGGTGACTGGGAAGAGGGATGGGCCTGGGGTCTGATCCCGAAATCCAACAGCCAGCAACAGTTATTTGCCTCAGGATTTTGGAGTTTGAGATGTTTGGCTGTTGGTTAAGGATGACAGAAAGGGAGAAACCCAGGAGACGGAAGGGAAGATGCTAGCAATGCCAATGGAATTCAGATGGGGGTGGGGGGCAAGGACTCTAACATCCTCCAAATAAGGCTCCCTTCAAGTAATTGGGCATTTGTGCCTTGAGTTTCTGGATTCCATTCTCAACGTGCGTGCTGAGTCATTCTATTTTCTTCCTAGGGCTTTTCAGTTTGCCTTGCAGGATTACAAATTGATATTATCTGCTAAGGCAGACTCAGGCTTGTTAGTACCAGGGTTATTTAAATTTGAGAATGGCCAGGAGATCCTGGGGAAAGTGCAATAGAGAATTATGGAAACATCGATTTAGGTAATCTAAATCAAAATCCTCCTTGCCCCAAGAATCTAGTTATCTATTTCATTCATTTTTTTTTCTTTTTGTCTGAGTTTTATCTGGGTCAGACAACCAACATGACCTTTTGATGGAATGGCTTAGGCTACAAACAATCGAGGTAGACTCCTATATTCCTTTTACGTGTACTATTACAATCACAACATAGTTTCTTATGGCCTCGTTATTAGGGTTTTCTCTTAATTTCAGCCAATTTTCATAATAAGTAGGGATTCGGGGAAATGATATAGGGAGTTTAGGATAAGACATTAGAGAACTTGAACTTGAGTTTCTGATTTACTACTAATGACCTGTATGATTTCAGTGAAGCCATTTAACTTGTTCAAGGGTCAGAGATCTCCAGTGGGAACTGGATTAAGATGCTACAACCAAATATGGAGGAAAACCAATGGCAGAGGCCGCTGATGGCTACTGTCTCTGTGTCACCTGTGTATAGTTCTCTTTGTTAGCTTTTTTTTTGTAAAGGACTTAACCACACTTGCACCAATACACTGAGGTGAGGAGCTATTATTCCTTAAAGGAAATTGTAAACACAGGTAGTCTAGAGATGAGACTTAAGGATGCCCCTATCTATGGCAATCTTTCTCTTTCCAGGCCTTACTGGGGTGATCTTGAGATTTACTCATTTGGGTTCATAAAGCTTTCCCTCAGGAGTCTTTGGTGGGCTGTCTGCATTGGTTTTCTTTTGCTATCATGATAAGTTACCCCAAACTCTGTGATTTAAAAGAACACAGGTTAATAGTTTCTGTACATTGCAGATCCAACATGAGTCTCACCAGGCTAACATCAAGGTGTCAGCAGGACCACATTCCTCACCAGAGGCTCTGGGGGAGAGTCCCTTTCAACTTCATGCGGTTGTTGCCGAACTTGGTTCCTTGGGGTTGCAGGACTGAGGCCCCTGTTTCCTTTCTGGCTGTCGGCGGGGAGGGTCCAGCAGTCCTCGGCTCCTGGCTTCCTTCTTCCATCTTCAAAGCCAGTGAAAGCAAGTCAAGTCACAATTCAAGTTTTGGCCTCCTCTTTGGCCTCCTCTTTTGTGCTAGATAACCCAGGCTAGACTCTCTATCATAAGGTCAGCTGATTTGTAACTTTCATTTTCTCTGAAAATTAAGACAACAGTACCTAACTTAAATGTTTGAATAACCAAGATCTGGAAATCATGGGGGTGGGACAGAAGCATCAGAATTTTAAAGAATTGTCTTACAGGTAACATATTAAGCTATTATCAGTCATCAGCACCTTTATGAAATTAGACTAGTGGGTAAGTTTCCAGCATTGCTGCCAGCTAAAGGGAGTAAAGTGACTTTAATGTTTTTAAGGCTAAATGGGACATTACATGGGAGATTACATCAGTGTTTGGGTTCAAGGATTAGACATTTTTGGCAGAGAGTACACCAGGGCAGTGAAGATCTAAGCTAGGTGGTAGAGACAGAAAAAAGGCTCACCCATTGGAAAAAATAAAATAAAATGAGATAAGACAAAAGAAAAGGAAAAAAAAAAACAAAACAAAGGAAAAGAAAGGAAGAGATGACCAAGGGGGAAAATCATTTACTTAACACTACGCTGGTATGTTTGAGATTGAGAGATATCTACTGATTTAGAACTAATACAACATCTAGAAATGTATAGCATGCTCATCGGAAATACAGCTTTGAAAATAAATGGAAAAAAATTTGAACATGTTAAAAAGTAGTTGAGAAAATATTTGAAGAGATTTGCCTGAGCTGGGTATGGAAGAAATCCTCCCTTCTCTCTTTCACCCTCCTTAGATTTTAAAATTGTGCCCAATTTCTATTTAAGTCCAGCCTCATGAAATATACTCTTTGTTACTATGTAAGTAGTTCTACAGATATAGATATGTAATGTTTAAGTAAAATATATGCTAGATCAAAATATCTTCAGGAGATATGACTCCAGTGCCTTGTTTGGTGACATTATGTATACATACTGTATGTACATTCTATTTGTCCATAAGTATTGCTATGGAGATGATAGATAGATAAAAAGATAGATAGATAGATAGATAGATAGATAGATAGATAGATAGATAGATAGAATTGTCCATAAGTATTGCTATGGAGATGATAGATAGATAAAAAGATAGATAGATAGATAGATAGATAGATAGATAGATAGATAGATAGATAGAATTGTCCATAAGTATTGCTATGGAGATGATAGATAGATAAAAAGATAGATAGATAGATAGATAGATAGATAGATTTGGATAAGTGTAGAAATTGATGTAAATATGCTCTGTTATCATTATATAGACAGAAATACAAGATTCTCAAACAAAGCAATTGCAACATCACATTAAAAAAAGAATAAGACTATTACAAGTTTTGTTTTCACCCAGATTCCACTATTACATGACTCTTTCTCTTCTTACTCTGCCTTGGAGTAGATGTAGATCTCATCCAGATATCCAGAGTCATTCCCCAGTTGCAAGTCCTTTCCAGGACAATGGGAAATATGTTCCATTTATATGTTCATTTTGTGTTCATCAAGGTTTCCTGTCCACGGTCCTTCTGTGAATTCCCTCTGGGCTTAGTTTGGCCTGTGTTTATAGGAGTGGCTGGAAGACACACATGCACAGAGTTTGACCCACCCACAGTACCTGGGGTTTTTGAAATCATACATCAGTCTGGGTCAAGCCGACTATTGTCCGGTGTTCAGGTCCTCCACTGGACGCAACACGACCAAGGGAGAAAAGAAATCATATCCTGTCAATAAGCGTTGAAAGTATTTAGTGTGGCAAGCTCTGTGTTTTCTTTCTTATGAAAAGCTGATTAATATTCAGTGGTTGAAGGTTAATACCCCATTCATTTTATTCACTTTACATCCTGCACACAGCAGTGACTGTTCCAATTTCAGCTTCTAATTCATACAAATCTGGTTCCAATCAGGAGATTAGTAACTTACTGCCTAAGCAGAAACAAATCACACAATTGCTAAGCTTATCTTTCTACCCATGCACAGACATGTACATGTGCTTGAAATGGACTCATTCATGGACAGATGCAAATGCGTACAGACCAGCAAAGGCCAATCAAGCTGGATGTATCGAGGAAATTTTACTTTGCTTATGCAGGCATGTGATAGGAACAGATAGATGAAACGGACCCCAGAAAGCATTGTCTAAATAAATTCATGTGGGCAACAGTCTTTAACCTTACTCAGTATTTGTGTCTTTGTAAAGTTTTCTGTATCACAAATATTCCTATGCTGAATCATATTTTAAAAGTATTACGATGAGCCATTATTAAAAGATTCTTTATACTATGTCCCTTCAGCGAATACAGTATTATTTTGTAAATTATCCACAACCACTCAATCTATTTGTTTATAAATTCATTTTTATATTTGAGCAGTTTTCGTAAAGTTGGATGGATCACTTTTTTTTTAGAAGATGAAATTGCCGCAGGATAAACTTGAGAGTAGCGATAATGAAGGTTTTTCTGATCATATGAGTAAAGCTTCAAAACAGGTCACCAAAGTAGGGAGGGGGATTTGCATTTCCTGAAGATCTTTTGAAATCGTATCTCATTAGTCTGGAAAGGATTAAGGAGAGACCTGCAGGGGTCTGTCTTAAGGCTCCTTCTAGGTTCGTGAGCCTGTCATGTGGTGAGATCTGTCTGTAGTCACTGTAGGAAAGATAAGTTTAGGTGGATATTTGCATTCAGAGTAGGACACAGAGGAAGGCAGGTACGTCAAGATATTTGCATTTTTGGACGATGGCACACAACAATTGACCTAAGGAATTCATCGTCTCAGGACACCTGGGTGGTTCAGTCTGTTGGTTAAGTGTCCGACTCTTGGTTTCATCTCAGGTCATAAACTTGCAGTTCAAGCCCCGCATCGGGCTCTGTTCTGACAGTACAGGGCCTGCTTGGGATTCTCTCTCTCTCTCTCTCTCTGCCCCTAAACCACTCACTCTGTCTCTCTCTCAAAATAAATAAATTTTTAAAAATTAAAAAAAAAAGAATTAATCGTCTCAGTGACTGGCAATCTAATGATGAGAATAACTGGTACTAAGGGTTCTCCCCCCTTTTTTAAAATAAGTTTTTATTGTTGTTGTTGTTGTTTTGTATTTATTTCTGCCTTCACAACATGTGTGTTGTGCTGCTAAAAAAAAATGATTCAATGGGATGAAGAAGAAAGCCTTGGTATTAAAGACTAAATGTCTTATTTGAGGGCTTCGATTCTGGTTATATGTATTTTTTACCAAAAATATATTTCCTAAGGTCTTGCAGAGCTAGGAATCAGTGAGAGGCTCTTCCAGCTTATCTGAATGCCTGAATCTCATCTACCCCCTATAGACTTCTACTATTCTATCCGTTTTCCCTTTCTTCTTTGGCCCTTATATTACGGAAAAAGGCAAAATACAGAATTTGAGGCTAAAAACATGCCGCTACCACAAACAAATGACCGGCTGTGTTCTCTTTCAATCATAGGGAAACACAACCCCTCAACTCTTGAGCTAAGTTAAACATCTGGCTCTTGCTGAAGTCCTGGGTCGGCAACACCCCAAGCAACTGAAGAAGTTTCTATCAGTGAGGACTGGATTTCTAAAATAATTTATGACACCCTTGTCAAAGATCTTTGAGAGGCACCTGGGTGGCTCAGTTGGTTAAACGTCTGACTTTGGCTCAGCTCATGATCTTGTGATTCGTGAGTTTGAGCCCTTTGTTGGGCTCTGTGCTCACAGCTCAGAACCTGGAGTCTGCTTTGGATTGTGTTTCTCTCTCTTTCTGTGCCTCCCCCACTCACACTCTTTCTCTCTCTCTGTCAAGAATAAATAAACATTACAAAAATTTTTTTTAATGTTTGACAATAGGGAGCCCAGATCCCAGATTAACATCCCTGGAAGCCAGATGTCATTCGTGGACGCTCATTCACCCTTACCTGGGGAAGAACCTGGAGTCTTAACTGGGACTTTTCTAACCACTTCTGGCCTATGTCATCCTTTTAAACTGTGGCAAAATACATACAACGTAGAATTTACCTTGTTAACCACCTCTAAGAGTACAGTTCAGTGGCATTAAGTATATTCACTTTGTTGTACAGGATCACCATCTTCCTTCTCCAGATCTCTTTCCTCTAACAAAATGGAAGCTCTGTCCCCATTAAACACCAACTTCCCATTTCATCCTTCTCCCCGACCCTGGCAGCCTCCATTCTGTTTCCTGTCTCTAGAATTTACTGACTCTCGCTACCTCATATAAATAGAATTGTACCTATATGTCCTTTTATGGCTGGCTTATTTCACTTAGCATCACATCCTCAAGGTTCACCCATGTGGTAGGTACCATCCCTTGTTGTGTGAGGAGAGCATGGTAGTGATGCTCCTTGGGGGACATCTGGGGGTGTCAAGGATCCGGCATGTTTAGAGACTCCATGAGGTCACCGGGTACTGACAGGACCCCAGGGTGCTATAGCAACATTAGCCTCACTCTATAATTGGTGATGATAAACCACGCTTAGCAGCTCCAGACTTTCAGGGCTTCTGAAGAGAATTCTAGAAGACATGGACTCCTGACAGAAAAGCCCACACCCTCAGCGATTCGGAAGAGGCAATCCCTTTGTGGAGACTTGAAGGCTGTGTTGTAAGGGGGTTTCTCACTGCTTAGCCCTTAGCGCTCTCACTCTCTTTTTATTTTGCAGATGCCGTCAGGATGGACTCTGGCTTGTGGAAATACTATGTTCCCTTCTTGCCTTCGGGTGACTGCACAAGCTTAGAGGAAAAAAAAAAAGGGCCCAGGCTGCAGCTCCACACAGGGTGTCTAGCCAAAATGCAAAGTTTTACCACAGCGCACAAGTAGACAGTGTTTTTCAAGTGCAGGAACTGAGTGAGGTGCCTTTCAGCACCTTCACCGGCACCTTCTTTAAAAATGATTTAAATTGGAGGCAATGGCATTGAATGCTGAAGATCCGACATTCAGACAAGACTTAATGAATCATGCACTTTAACAGCATCACTCTCCTCCAGCCACTTCACTTGGAGTCCATGGTGGTTGGTTCCTCCCGCCTCCCCCCACAAAAACATTTGTTCTGAAAACCATTTGCTTACTAGAGTGTCCTGGGCAACTCTTCATCCGCAGCAGAGAGAGCGGGTCCAAGAGAGACTGCAAACCTGAGTTTCTCTCGTGTACTGTCTCTCTGGCTCTAAACTTCAGTCTCTCAACAGTGGTCTTTAGGAACCCCACTTAGAATCATCTCGGTCTCCCTCCAGCTCAGTCTACTGAAGAGTACTTAAGCTGCATGACCAAATGTCCCGAACCTACAACAGCCAGTACTGTCATTTGACTGATTTGAATCAAACTAACAAAAAAGCTATGACTCCGTGGATTGGAAAATACCAGCGTGAGGGGGTAGAGACAACAATTCTGATATTCAAGTCGGAGCAAATCATTATCTTCGGTGTTATTATTTAATCCTCTCCCCATGGGGGATGGCATGATATCTCATCGCGTGTCTGACACTGCTAAAGACACAGGCAGCGTGGTCCACGGTTGCCCAACTTCACCAAAGACCCTATGCTATTGTCTCACACACCTTTTGGATGGGTTACCAATTCAATGCCATTGGCAGAGAAAGCAGGAAGCGGGGGGCGTTCCCTCAGGGCTGCAACGTATGCAAACAATTTAATCTTCCAATCCAATCCTTAATGTAAATGTTTAATATAAACCTGATGTTAACACAATGTACATGAATTTACTGGCAGGCAAAGCTGGGATTTACATCATTCTGAAAATCAGATGTTCTCAGCAGCAGGGATTGGGGAAATCTTTAAATATGGCAAGGTTTTCCCTCTGAATAGCAGGTGCATCCTAACACACACAGGCCCCGTGCTCCCCTGGGGGACCGAGTACTCACAGATGCAAGATTCCAGTGTGCAAGTTACAAGATCCTCAGTCGTTTCTTGGTATACCGCCCCGGGGAATGGCACGTTACGTTCTAGATGGGCTGCTGGCAAACGAAGGTCTAGGGGCCAAATCAGGCCCACAGATTGTTTGTCTTTTTAACAGCTTTCATGTGGTATAACTGATACACAAGAAATAGCTCATATGTAATGTACACAATTTGATGAGTTTGGACGTAGGCACATGCGCATGAAACTGTCACCACAATCAAGGTAATAGACATATCCATCAAATCCAAAAGTTTCCTTGCATCCCGTTGGGGGTGTTTTGTTTTGTTTTGTTTTGCTTTGCTTTTGTACTTTGGGGTAAGAACATTTCGTGTGAGACCTATCCTTTTAACACATTTTTAGGGGAAGCCATGTAATTGAAATAAGTTTTGGTTATGGAAGAGGAGTACCTTCTAGGGGTCTTCTGCACAACACCATGTCTGTCATTAATAATAATGTGTTGTCTACTGCCTGTTTTTGCATGGTACACAAGCTAAGAATGGGTTAAAGGGTTGAAGAGGTTCGAAAAGGGAAGAGGTGCCTGGGTGGCTCAGTAGGTTAAGCTTCTGTGATCTCATGGTTGGGGGGTTTGAGCCCCGTGTTGGGCTCTGTGTTGATGGCTCAGAGCCTGTAGCCTGCTTCGGATTCAGATTTTGTGTCTCCCTTTCTCTCTACCCCTTCCCCACTCATGTTCTATTTCTCTCTCTCTCAAAAATAAATAAGCATTAAAAATTTTTTTAAAAAGAAAAGGGAAATACCATTTTATGACATGTGGAAATTCTATGAAATTCAAATTCCGAATTCTGATCTCCATAAAGTTTAATCGGAACACAACCATGCTCGTTCACTTACGTGTGGCCTGTGGCTGTCTTTTTAACCTAGTAGCAGAGTTATGTAGTCATGGTGACTTTATGGCACAGAAAGCTGAAAATACTTCATCTTTGGCTCTTCATGGAGAAAGTTTGCGGTCCCCTGCTCAATGTAGTCCACATAGTGATGATGATAATGGTGGCTAGCGATTATCGAAGGCTTCTCTACACTGTGCCTGCTGTATGCATATTGTCTGCGCCTTCAGCACACAGTGTGCAGTATGTTAGTTTCCACTTAAAAAAATATATTTACTAAGTGTTTGAGGGATTGTCGTCCTTATTGACCTTACCTTGCCTACTTCTATGCCTCCAGGTTTGGGCTTTTCTACATGTCAACGATTATCAGGAAGAAATTAAAATTGGAATTTTTAAAAAGTCCTTCAAATTTTACCATAGCTCCAGATATTTGGTGCTGGGTAAATTAGGTATTTCACAAAACTGGCTAATCATCAGAATGACCGGGGGAAACTTAAAAGATGCCTGGACTTAATGAAGCAGGGTCTGAGGATGGAACCCAGAACTTCTGTTTGTTTGGTTTTCATTTTTAGGTTTTACCAGTGATGCCAAGATCCAGCCTGATTTGGGAAAAACCGGCCAAGATCATTATTTTATGGTACACTCTTCAGAAGGATAAAGCCTGTATTGTGAATATACCACCTGATGGGGAACTCTTTGAGAGTAAAACTCATGTCCCTATTTTTTTAACTTCTGGCCTCCCAACCCCCAAACTTCCCCCCCACCCCCACCCCCTGCACCCAACACTGCCACCAGGGCACCAAGACAGGAATTTGTACATAGGAGATGTCCAAACCTGGTTACTTGACTGACTAGATAGCACAGTTCCTGATAATAACTGTTGACTTCCTTCCCCGGCTTAGGAAAGAATTTACCTACAAAAATAAAATAGTACCCACAGAACACTGAATTCTTACATGAAAATATTTAGGGCAGTCTGGGACTGGCCCAGGTTACAGCTTTTGTTCCCAGCCAAATTTTCATAAAGGAGTCAGACTGACCCTAACTGAGACTGAAAATTCCAATCTGGCCTTAATGTAACCTCCTCGAAAGGTGAGGAGTCATTATCAACAGATTTAATATCTGTAGTTTTATGAAGGGATCCTAATTTTTTTCCTCCAAGCTTTTAGAATTAATTTCCCTAGTTTATAGCCTGCATGAAAACGTCTCTTTGGCCCCTCTGAATGAAATAATTAGCTACACATGCTATCCAACACTCTTCTATACTTTGGCCCCTCATTAGTTTCAAATCTCAATTTAATTTCCAGGAGAAATAGTTCAGGGTTTCCTGAGACTTAGCAATTGAATCTGACCAACGGCAGGGGGTCCAGTACCCAGACTGCTCTTTTCCTGGTCCTGCCTCCACCTCTCACCACCGCCCCCCCACTCCCATCACATCTCTGTAAGATTCAGTTTTGCTGCCTCTGTGTAAATGGGACAGACCAGAAATTGTTTCCTGAAATACAAATGCTTTCATTTGTTCCCTTCCTAATTGCTCCTGGAGTTTGATTTGAAGCCGCTGGCTTTCTGGAATAGCTTTTCATAGGCTGATCTGGGGTAAATTGATGTGGCCCTAGAATCAAACATCTGAATTGCCAACTCAGGAGAAATGATGCTAATTTACCATTAATTCATTTGATAGTAACTGCAAATTTTGTCCTCATTGCTGTAACTTTGGTGCTATTCTTCAAACCCTGAAGCCCATGGGTAGTTCTTTTTTAGTTTCAGCCTGCGGATATTCACTATGGGTTTGGCCATCCTGGAGAAGGAAGACTGGCAGGATCTTATCCATGAGCTCTGAGCCCCATTTTTAGCCAGTAAGTAGTAAGTAAGTAGTAGATTTTAAGGAAGATAAACATGTTTGAAGGCCCAGCGCTCTGTTATGGTGATAAAGCATCAAATTTTAAAGACTATTTTGGTAAATTCAGGTCTTAGTTTTAGATAACCTCTCATTCTAACAAAAGAAAAAAAATGGAGTGGAAATTTTGAGATGTGAAGAAGCCATGAGAAAGAAATCACGTATGAGGAGGACAGCATATGAAAATTGATCTCGCACTACCTTGCAAAATGATGAAATGACACTGGCCATCAGTCATGTCTGGAAAAATGTTAACATGTCTAAAGTAAAATGCCTTGTGTGTATAATTTATATAGAAATGGGAAGGCGCACTGCATGAGCAGGCTCTGGAAATTTCTTTGGCATCTTTGATCAAGTGGAGTTGTTTTTTTTGTTTTTTCCTCCTTGCCAGGAGGAAATTTGAGGCTTCTGATAACTATATTCTTGCCAAGCAGAGATATTATGAGAAAAGTGTAGATTTCAGTGTCAGAGAGAAATAACTTGGATTCTGAGTTTTACCATTTATCAGCTGTGCCCACCTGGGCAAGGCCTTCAACCTTATAAAGCCTCAATTTCCTCGTAGCTATATTATTCCTATATGTTGGTATTGAGAATTAATGGGGAAAATTATGTATACATTAGTAAATACTACCTCCATCTCAAGGCTAACATTTCAGTATTTCAAAATGTGGCCATTTTTGTTTTAGGCAGTTAAATCCTTTTTATCCGTCCCTGGACATATTGAGTTCTTTTTCTGTTGTATAGTTTTGTTCATTTTTTTAACAACCTAAGTTATTTAAATTGTGAAAAAAAATCAGTGGAGTTCTTGCCTGGTCAACCATACCCTGAAATTGGAATAGTATGGATATGATTAGCTGAGCTCCTAAAAGAATAGTTCATAAATTTATGAATCTTTTCAAAAACAAAACTATGTGATACCTTTATAAAGATTCCATGGAATTTTCCATGAAGCTGGGGTTTGTCAGAAGAGGGGACAATGAGTTGTTTTTTTTTTAAGTTTGTTTGTTTGTTTAGATAGAGAGAGAGAGAGAGTGAGTATGAGTAGGGGAGTGGCGGAGAGAGAGAGGGAGAGGGAGAATCCCAAGCAGACTCTGTACTGTCAGTGCAGATCCCGATGCAGGGCTCAAACTCAAGAACTGTGAGATCATGACTTGAGCTGAGATCAAGAGTCAAATGCTTAACTAACTGAGCCACCCAGGCACACCTGTTTTGTTTTGTGTTAAATCAGGGAGAGAGTGAGGGGGAAAGGGAACAGTGGACTCAGGTAAACAAGTGAGGGCAGGTAAATAGGTTAAAGACAGAGGATATATGGCACCCTCTTCCTAAGGACTACAGGATACTCTCAAGCAGAGCTATATTTGAGAGGCTAGAAGCAGTTCAGTTACAAAATAGAGAATAGGAAGATAGCGGGGTTTGCTTATCCCGAGGATTAGCATCCTGGCCGACCAAGACAAGGCCCTCCAATGGCTTAATCTATGCCTGGCTCCCTTCGCTCATGCTGGTACCTATCCAAACGGATTTTCCTACCCAGGTCTATGTCTTCAATCCATACTCATTACTTCATTTGCATTTTCAAAACTTAATCCTCCAAAAATTTTCCCCAACCAGCTACATTTCATGACCAATCACTTAGTCATTGTTCTATTCATACTTAGGTATGTAGGATGAAATATAGCATAACACTGCCATTTTCTCTCCATCTATAATTATTGAACACAGACCTATTTCCTCTTTCCTTCTCAACAATAATAATTCTGAAAGCAAGAGGTTATGTTCAGATGTTATGTTAATCAAACAGTAATAGGACCTAGAATTATACTGATCACATAATAGGGAACTTTGTAACGTCTGTTGGAGTGAATTTATTTGATTGTATTAACAAAACAATTACCGAATTGCCTATTTGGTCTTGTCCTATTGCTTGGTTCACAACTAGCTTTGCTGCTCAGTTTAGACTGTATTGGCTGAGAATGGAGTATTTTGATTAAAAATTGCCAGTATTACGCATGAAGGACAGCAGAGCAATTAGTTCTCAAGTATCAGGCTAAGTTTTGAACTGAAGTTTGTCTTCCTGAAGCTGAACGAGATAAAAGTGGAAGCTGGTTACCCTCCTGGACGTTTGTACCAGCTCCTGGCCCACTGATTTGCAACACAATTACATGGCTTTAGGACTCAACATTTGTACCATATTCTTGCCTAGTGACTTGTAGGTTCTGGTGCAAAGTTGGAGATGTTAACTGAGTGCATTATCCCCAAATGAACAAAACATTTTGGGGGTGATGTCACAGTTCGCCATTGGATGTTACCACTGGATTTCAGCTCAATGGTAACGTAAGTCCTTTTTCTCTCCACATATTATTCATCAGCACCTCTCTTCATCTTTGGTCTCCTACAATCCTGATTCAGTGCTCATCCTAGAAATGGACAGAAGAGAATTGTATCAAAATCCCCTAGGACTCAGGGGAAAAAAATCATGCCACAAGTGTCTTATTAAGAAAGATTTACAAGGGCTCCTGGGTCAGTTAAGTCAAGCTCCAATTTTGGCTCAGGTCATAATCTCATGGCTTGTGGGTTTTAGCCCCCAATTGGGCTCTGTGCTGGCAGCTCAGAGCCTGGAGCCTGCTCCCCCTCTCTGCCCCTCCCCTGCTTGCACCATCTTTCTATCTCTCTTAAAAATAAACATTGAAACAAAAACTTTAAGAAAAGAAAAATTTATAAAGTCATATAATAAAATGACCTATGATAAGGAAATGCAGGTTTGATTCATTCTTTTGTTTAGAGATGCTCTTCAAAGGTTTGGATTCCTTCTGACTGCTTTGTCAATTCTAGCATGGTATTTAATATTATCTTCGTTCTTACCTCTCCTCTTGCATTTGAAAGTGACTGCCACAACTTCAGGGGTCACAGACAGACCCATCACCATGAGGCTGAAAGGGACCTCCACTTTCTGGCTCTTCCTACTTCAAGGAAGTAAGGAAACTTCCTTGAAATCTCTCCCTTTTCAGACTTCCCTTATATCCCATTGGTAAGACGTGAGCCACAAGTCCTTTGTTAAACCAATCGCTCTCCAGGAGAAAAGGATTACATAATTGAGTGGGACCAATCAGTATTTGTCCACCTATGGTCACATGTTGAAGGAATGAACAGTTGAACAAAATCCAGGTAGGCTTGCATGGAAGGGAGAAGGATGGGTGGGTGTGTGGGTAATGCCATTAATAAAGGCTGGCACTTGTTATACTGAAGAGTGCTCCACAAAAGAGGCTTATGGAACGTTTTCATTGAGATGAGGTACAAACAGCTCTGCTAAAACTTAACAATGGCTAATTGACTTCTTAAAGGGTGGCCACATACCCTTGCTATAATATTCAGGGCTGTGGACTTAGGTAAGTGGATTCCACATTCTGTGTTGTTTGACTGCCTCTGTCTGTCCCTTGTAAGACATGAAGCTGGGATGTCTGGGTGGCTCAATCAGATGAGCATCTGACTCTTGATTTTGGCTTAGGTCATGATCTCACAGTTTGTGAACTCGAGCCCCACGTCGGGCTCTGTGCTGACAGCTTGGAGCCTGCTTGGGATTCTCTCTCTCCCTCTCTCCCTGCCCTTTCCCTGCCTTGCTCTCTCTCTCTCCTTCTCAAAATAAATAAATTAACATTAAAAAAAAAAAAGACTATGACATTGGGTACTGTTAGAGGAAGTGACATTGAATTCTTGCAATTTGGTTATTGCCAAAGCCACAGCATGATAAATCGGTGGTCTTTCAAATTTTTGCTGGGTACCTACCTCTAACATGAACAATAGTAGAAATGCTATATAAGACCTGCTTTAAGTTTCAAGTTTGATTTAATGCCAAATCCTCCAAAAAAGAACCAGAATTGAGGGAAATGGAGATAATCAGAAGTTTAGACCTCATATTGAGTTGTTTTTATTGGCTGGCATAAGGCATGGATTATTTCCCTCTTCATGGAACAAAACATGATACCACATTTCTTTACAATTAAATTAAAGCAAAAGAACAACAAAGACATTATCATTCATACGATGCATTTGAAAGATATTGCTAGCACTCGATTGGAATAAAGGATAGAATGCCTTTACTTGGTTGCTTTATGAAATGCCAAGTTTTCAGGGCAAATCCTATTAAAGGGCTTTAGTTCCTGCTGATATTTTACTTTGTTCTCCGCTGGCTGCCATTGCGTGGAGCTGTCTGAAGATTGCTCAGGCTCTGGTTGGACTTAATCTAGAAACTGAAACTTCTCAATCGGGGAAATTTGCCCATTCCTTTATTCTGTCATCTATTTATCAACTATCTACCATGTTTATAATAATTTTGTTGTAATTGCCTATTTACTTATTGATTCCCTCCACTAGTCTGGAAGCTTCTGGTGAAACTTGTTCCCAGTTGTATCTTCGATGCCTGACATAATAAGTACTCCACAAATATTTATTGAGTGTTGGAGCTCTCAGTTGATTTTTTAATCTGGGAAAGAAGATACGACATGTAAATAACAACAAAAATATTATGTGGGGCTGGGAGGCTGCCACAAGGGAGTTATTAGAATTTTGAAGACAGGGTGGGTGCCTGGGTGATTCAGTCAGTTAAGAGACTGACTCTTGATTTTGGCTCAGTTCATGATCTCATGGTCATGAGTTCAAGCCCCATGTCAGACTCTGTGCTCAGAGCGTGGAGCCTACTTTGGATCATTTGTCTCCCTCTCTTTGCGCCCCCCTTCAAAAAAATAAAATAAACATTTTCAAAAAAGCATTTGGAAGACAGAGAAAGATCCCAAATAATACTCATTCATGTTTGGGGTAGGAGGGACTTATCTATTATCTATCTATCTATCTATCTATCTATCTATCTATCTACCAACCAAACCTTCTACCTACCTACTTATACAGCACACTTTATTTCTCTGTTTAGAAGCCATAAACAAGCCAAGCAAATAAATTCACAGAAAGATTTTAACAGAGTATAAATATATTTACTGGCAGTATTTACTCAGTTTGGTTTCTATTTAAATATAGGCAATCTATACGAGTTTTTCACAGGTAGGAGACAGTTAGGTGTTGCTTTTCTATCCAGTTTAGCACACCCTCTACTCTGAATATTCAGGCCATTCACATTTAGTATCATTATTGATACCATGCACATGACCATCTTGCTATGTGTTTCCTATTTTTCCTATACATTGTTTTTTCTATATTCTGTTTTCTTCTGTTTTTGGTGAGGGTGGGACTAACGGAATACTTCTGCTATCTATTTTACTTCCTCTATTTTTATAGTCTAGTTAGAATTAGTGTTATACCACTTCATATACCATACATCATAAATGTAAGAACTGTATTAATTTGGATTTTCCAGAGAAACCAAGTTAATGGCTATACAAAAGGAGATTTATTATGAGGAAGTGGCTAATGCGATTGTGGAGCCTGAGAAGTCCTGCCATCTGCTGAATGTAAACTGGACACCAGGTAGGGTAATTCCAGTCTGAGTCCAAAGGACCGACAACCAGGAAAGTCGATGACAACCAGTCCGAGGGCAGGGAAAGACTGATGGTTCCAGTTCAAACAGGCGAGCCAGAAGACAAAGGGTCAAATTTCTCCCTCCTCTGCCTTATTGCTCTATTCAGACCCTCAGTGGATTCGATGATGCCCACCCACACAGAGGGTGGCAATTGCCTTCACTGAGTCCACACATTCAATCTCTAATCTCATCCAGAAACACCCTCATAGACACACCCAGAAATCATGTTCAATCTAGGCACGCCATGGTGCAGCCACATTGACACATAAAATTAACTGTCACAAGAACCCAATAGCAGAATAATTTCAGTTATTACACCCCCAACCCTTTCCCCCATATTTTACTTGTACATACGTTATAAGCCCTAGATTGGATATTATTTTTGTGGTAAATAGTTATTTGTCTCCTAATGAAATAGAAAAACTAGCTGATATTTTATTATATACCCATCTATGTACCATTTTTTGTGCACTTTCCTCTTTCCTGTAGATTAAAGTTCCATCTTGTATTTGTTTATCTTTAGGCTGAAGAAAGTCCTTAGTATTTCTTGTAATGTTGTTCTTTTGATATTCTTAAAGGAATTTTTTTTTTTCTAGGAGAGAGAGAGAGACAGAGTGAGCAGGGGAGGGTCAGAGAGAGAGGGAGTCACAGACTGAAACAGGCTCCAGGCTCTGAGCTAGCAGTCAGCAAAGAGCCCGACGCGGGGGGCTTGAACCCACGAACCGCGAGATCATGACCTAAGCGAAAGTCGGACGCTTAACCGACTAAGCCACCCAGGTGCCCCATAGGATATTCTTATTATAACCTCATTTTTGAAGAATACTTACACTGGATAAAAAAAATATGCAATGGCCCTTTTTAAAAAAATTTTTTAAAACGTTTACTTATTTTTGAGAGAGAAACAGACAGCTTGTAAGTGGAGGAGGGGCAGAGAGAGAGGAAGACACAGAATCTGAAGTAGCTCCAGGCTCTGAGCTGTCAGCACAGAACCTGATGTGGGGCTCGAACTCACAAAGTGCAAATCTGACCTGAGCCGAAGTCAGATGCCTAGCCAACTGAGCCACCCAGGTGCCCCTGCAACGGCCCTTTTTATTTCTTTCACTTTAAAAATGTCATCCCATTGCCTTCTGGCCTCCACGGTTCTGATGAGACATTAGCAAAATTTGTGCTGGCGATCACCAGTGTGTAACATGCTATTTTTATTTGACTGTTTTCAAGATTTTCTCTTCATCTTTGGTTTCTAAAAGTTTGACTGTGATGTGCCCAGGATGGATTTTGTTTGTATTTATCCTGCTTGGAGTTAGCTCATCATCTAGCATGTATAGACTGCTGTTTTTCACCAAGTTTAGAGATTATTTGCCCATTGTTTCTTCAAGGCTTTTTTTCTTAAGGTGTTTTTTTGTTTTTTTGTTTTTTTACTTATATGCTGTTTTCTTCCTGGGATGCCATGTATATAGACTCCTTGTCTATTCTCCCATAAGTTATTTGGGCTCTATTTATCTCAATCCTTTTGTTTTTTTCCCTCTGTGTTCTTCAGTTTCGACTTTTATTTATCTGTACTCAAAGTTACTCACCCTTTCTTCCTCTAATTCCAATCTGCTGCTATGCCTCCCCATGTCTTGTTTTTGCTTTTTTAAATTGAAGTTCTAGAATTCCCAATTGGTTCTTTTTCTTATGACTGGGAGTCATTAAGACTGGGAGCAAATGTTCAATATCTATTTTGTAGTCCTTGTCTGCTATTTACCACATCTGGGTAGCCTTGAGATCACTTTCTATTTCTTGTTTTGTTTTGTTTTGTTTTGTTTTCCTGATTACGGGTCACATTTTTCTGTCTTTTGCATGGTTAGTATTTGTCTTAGTCATTTGATGAATATTATAGGTAATACATTGTAAGGAGGCTGGATCATATTGTCTGTTTTAAAGGGTGTTAAGCTTTACCCTGGCAAGCAAATCATATATTAGAGGTTCTCCTTGATCCTGTTGCAGCTTTGCTTTAGGCTTTGTTAGGGCAATCCAAAGTAGTCCTTACTGTAGCACATGAATTGACCATTTTCTTAAAAGGCTAGATGATAAACATTCTAGGTTTGTAAGCTCTATTGTTTCCGTTGCAACTACTCAGCTCGGCCACTGTAGCATGAAAGCAGCCATAAAAATATATAACTTACTAAGCATGATCGTGTTCCAATAAAAGTTTATTTACAAAAGCATATGATCTGTCCTTGGGGCCATAGTGTGCTGATTCCTGCTGGAGATCATGGGCTTTATTCCCATGGAATAGTTTCACTGGTATCCAATTTCATGCATGGGACGTTAATAATATCTCTCTACTCTGGATGCAACAATAATTCAGTGCCTCCCAGTACTTTATAACTCTTAGAGTCTCCCTTCCATTCTCAATACTGAAGTAGCTTCTCTCTGTGAGGACTCACAGTCTCACCATGCATATTTGCAGTGCAGCCCTTGGCTAAGTAAGGTCTTGCAGAGAATCCTACCCAGGCCACTTGTGCCATTCCTCACTTCCCCTTGACACATGTACTTTACCCCTTCCTAGAACCCTGCCCTGAAATTTCTACTGGCATTACTATTCATTGTTTTTGGTAAGTCTATTTATTTATTTTGAGAAAGACAGAGACAGCATGAGCAGGGGAGGAGCAGAGAAAGAGGGAGAGAGAGAGAATCCCAAGGAGCCTCTGTGCTGTCAGTGCAGAGCTCCATGCAGGGCTTGAACTCAGGAACCGTGAGATCAGGACTGGGGCTGAAACCAAGAGTTTGATGCTTGACCAGCTGAGCTAATAATGCAGGTGCCCATATTAGTGTTCCTAAATACTAACTTCTGCCCCCTCAGCTCAGCACAGCTGCCGTGATCTTTGGGTTCTACCTCTCTGTGTGTCATGCTTGGGAAATTCTCCCTGGTAGAGAGTCCAGGTGAGGGGGAGGGGGAGGCGCTTATCTCCCACATTTTCCCTTATCTCAAGAATCTCAATCCAGGGACATTTATTCTCCAATGACTGAAAATAGATACCTTATGTATTTTGACCAATTTCTTCCCCCAATTTTTTTGTTTACAGGGAAGAGCAACTCTAATACCAGCTATGTCATCAGGGCTTGAAGACAAAGCTTCAAATCTCTTATCACTTAAATGTAAAAGCCAATGGTGATGCTGTATAAGAAATGAGAAAGAGTAATTCCATTCACATGATATCTCACATGGCTAACGTGAGTAGGGCTCTGAGCCAACAGTGCTTGGGTGTGGCCTCCTTTATCACATTCTGCAATGATTACCAGAGCCCTCTACATATGCTTAGCCTAAAACAGATGCTCTTATGGGAGTTGTAATCTTTTCAACATTTGAATAATGGCTTCTAGTCAGAAGCCAATATGTCAACAAGAAATTCCAGAGGATTGTAATTGATTAAAACTCACCACAAAATTTATCTCCCATAGGTTTACTGACATCCCTCTACCTATTAATTCAACAACAACAAAATTTTCAAAGCTCCTTCTAAGTTTATGCTAGGTTAGGTTCTAAGAATATGAAAGTGAAGAAGACACAAAACTTCCAAGACCTCGTAGCTTGGGAGGAGATAATAGACATAAAAAAAAGAGCACTATAATAGTGTGAAAAATCCTATAAGGGAAGTGAGATTGGATGTGACATATCTAATGTATCCAGACAAGTTAGAAAATGCTTGAGCTAAGCCTTTACTAGTTTGTAGCAATTTATCACACAGCACATCCATGCACACTTAATGAGCATTTCAGACACAGGAGAACATCTGAGCACAGATGCCAGGTAGCAGAGAGAGAGTGTGGGCTCTGTGATTGAAGTTTATAAGCAAGAGATGGCTGGACTGGTAAAGAAGACTTAGCTCATGGACGACGTAACAGGGCATAACAGGGAATTCACATTTTATCCTTTGAGAATGAGAAGCTGTTGAAGGATTGTTGAGAAGGGCAGTGATATGGCCAAAATTAGCTTTTAGAAAGATCTAGAAGGTAAATAGGAATGGTTTAGTTGAGTGGGGGAATGAAATCAGAGGGGCCTATCATCATGGTGAGCAAAAAGAAATCTTTCAGCTAGGGCAGTGATCCAGAGGAAGTGAGGAGTTCCATTTGAGAAATACTTCAGAAGATAACTGGGAAGAGGGGAGGAATTTTATTTTCATTTTTAATTTTTAATGTTTATTTATTTTTTGAGAGAGAGAGAGAGAAGGAGAGAAAGAGAGAGAAAGCATGAATGGAGGACGGGCAGAGACAGAGAGGGAGACACAGAATCCAAAGGACGCTCCAGGCTCTGAGCTATCAGCACAGAGCCCATCACGGGGTTTGTACCCATGAATTGTGAGGTGATGACCTGAGTCGAAGTCAGACCCTTAACTGACTGAGCCACCCAGTTGCCTTATGATGGCATTAAAAAGGAGGGAGTATCCAGGAAGAACCCTTGTTTTGAGTTGGAGTAAATGGATAATGCCAGTAATATTTGTTGAGGAAGAGAGACAATGGGAAGGACAGATCTGTAGGGGATGATGGTTTATGGTGTCATTCAATCATTCATTCCCTTATTCAACAAATATTTAGTGAATGCCTACTGTGTATCAAACGCTGTTCCAGGGAAGTAGTGACTAAGGCAGGCAAAGCTCCCGCTTGCATGGGCGGGGGTGGAGGAGAGGGTTGGGGATAAATCATGTAAAAATGAATAAGAATTTTATGGGGCGCCTGAGTGGCTCAGTCTGTTAAGCGTCCGACTTCAGCTCAGGCCATGATCTCACGGTTCGTGGGTTCAAGCTCCACGTCGGGCTCTGTGCTGATAGCTAGCTCAGAGCTTGGAGCCTGTCTTCAGATTCTGTGTCTCCCTCTCTCTTTCTGATCCTCCCCTGCTCATGCTGTCTCTCTCTCTCAAAAATAAATAAAACATTAAAAAAATGAGTAAGAATTTTAGATATTGAAGACCACACAGAACAGGGTCTAGTTAGTGATAGAGAATAAAAGTAAGGGAAAGAGGACTGCTTTAGGTCAGAAAAATCCTCTTGGAGGGTTTGGCATTTGAGCTGAGCTATATACGCTGATCAGAACTTAGATATGCAGAAATCAGAGAAGCATCTAGAAAGAGTGAACTGCAAGTGTCAGCCCTGTGGTTGGAATGAGGTGCACTTACTACTAAACTAACGGAAAGGTCCATGTGCCTGGAGAAGAACAAATAGAAACGATGGACTTTCAGGAGGTCAAAGGAGAGAGTAAGGATGAGGATGTTATTCAAACTGCAGACTCTTCCTTACTATGTCTGTCTTGGGGCACCCACTCCCCCTCTGAAGCAGCCCTCATTTAAGTTTTAGAGATGCTAATGCTTGTCAGACACCCTAAATGGAGATGTTCAATGTTTGCCAGATGGTCAGAAGTAGTCCTGAATCTCTGCAGAGATACGATGACTGGAGAGGTAGATTTGAGAGTTATCCACCAACAGCATATGGGTGACAGTTGCAAAGGAGGGTGCGGCTACATTCTCCAAGCAAGAGTCTGTTGAAGCAGAGCTCCAAACTAGCTGTCCATATGCACCTTTTGAGGACAGGCATTTTTAAGCATTAAAAGGCAACGAGAGATGGCAGTATCATTTTTAGTTGCAACATATGCATCCAGCCAGGCAGGCACCTCTCTTACATCTGGTTTGCTCCGTTTATTTATTTACTTACTTATTTTAATTTGGGTATAGTTGTCACATAATGTCACATTAGTTTCAGGTGTACAATGCAGTGACTCAGCTTCTGTATACATTCTGCTGTGCTCACTACAAGTATAGCTACCATCTGTCACCATAGATGCTATTATAGTAGCACTGACTGTATTCCCTGTACTGTGCCTTTTAGTCCTGTGACTGATTCGTTCCATAACTGGAAGCCTGTAACTCCCTCTTCCTTTCACCCATTTTACTGACCCCCCAACCCCCACCCGTCTGGCAACCATGAGTTTGCTCTCCGTATTATAGGTCTTATTCTGCTTTTTGTTTGCTTATTCATTTGGTTTATTTTTTAGATTCCACATATGAGTGAAATCATATGGAGTCTGTCTTTCTCATTTTGGCTTCTTTCTTTTTTAAAAAAAATTTTTTTTATATTTATATATTTTTGAGAGGAGAGAGAGAGAGAGCGAGCACGCACAAGTGGGGGAGGGGCAGAGAGAGAATGAGACATAGAATCTGAAGCAGGCTCCAGGCTCTGAGCTGTCAGCACAGAGCCCAACATGGGACTTGAACTCACAAACCGTGAGATCATGACCTGAGCCGAAGCCGGAAGCTTAACCAACTGAGCCACCCAGGTGACCCTCTGGCTTATTTCACTTAGCGTAATAACCTCTAGGTCTATCCATGTTGTCACAAATGACATGATCTCATCCTTTTTGGAAGCGGTGTAATATTCTGTTGTGTGTGTCTGTGTGTATACATGTATATATGTACACTTGTGTGTGTGTGTGTGTGTGTACCACATCTTTCTTGTCCTGCTACATGCAAAAGTACTAAACTGGACCCCTTCCAACACCGTACACAAAAATAAACTCAAAATGGTTAAAGACCTAACCATGAGACCTGAAAACATAAAAATCCTAGAAAAGAACGTGGCAGCAGTTACTCTGACATCAGCCACAGCAGTGTTTCTTTAGATATGTCTCCTAAGGCAGGGAAACAAAGGCAAAAATCAACTATTGAGATTACAACAAAATCAAAGCATTTGCACACTGAGGGAAACCATCAACAAAACAAAAAGGCAACCTATTGAAAAGGAGAAGATATTTGCAAATGATATACCTGATAAGGGAGTTAATGTTCAAAAGACATAAAGAAGTTATACTGCTCAACACCAAACAACAGAAACAAAAACCAATCTTATTTTAAAAATGGGCTCCATGCATTTAAAAGACGTACGGATCCTCCTCAGGCACTCTGGCGAAAAGGAAAAGAAACCAGTTAAAAATGGAGTCTTGGAGAGCACATTTTCAGATTGGCCAAGCTGAGTATGAAAATCAGGTGTGAAACATAGGCAATTCATATTTCTACACTCTCTCCCACTCTGTTATTTTATTCTGCTATCTTACCCTGTCAAGCCTAGCATTGAAGCTATTCTGTGTGTACTTGTAGCTGTGGGCTGTGGTATTACACCTGTTGTGTACCTCAGCAGAATACTGGTTCATAACTCTTGCGGGCTGAGAGTTTAGGATTGATTCCAAGTCTCTCTCTTGTCTTTTAAAACTTTAGCCAAGTTGCTTGACTTCTATAAAGTCTTCCTTTATTGATCCTCAGTGTTTCACCTCTCTGGAGTACTAATCATGCTTGTTGCACCATATGGCTCTCCTTCTTTGTATGCACGTGTACAAATGATCAAAATCCTCCCAAATTGGGTCATTTTGATTTTGAGATTATAAAAAAGTTGCAGATTATTAAAGAAAAAAGTTCTGCTTAGCATTATCTTTTTTTTTTTTTTTTTACGTCTTCCTGCTGATATAGTGGGAATTTCCTCTAAACAATGAAGTCACTCTGTGACTCCACTAACTTGGAAGGACCTGGAAGGTAATCTGGTTTCTCCATCAGTCCTCTGATTGATTTCTTTCTGCAACTCATTCCATCTAAGGAACAAGTTTCTCATCCATTAAATTGATGTAACACAGCAAATTAAATCAGGTTTTCCTGTCTTAAAACTTGCCTGAACTCTGTGACGGTGATATTTTTGGTTTCCATGTGCTTTCTTAAAGGCTGAACGTCAAGTAAAAGTAAATAAAGAGAGTAGGGCATCGGCCAATAAGCACCCTTAGTGAAGGAGGGTGTATAGTAAAAGCAACTACTCTCAACAGTGTGATGAACTAGAAAGATTGATTTGTCGATCTTAAAATAAAAAATGAGAGAAATAATGCAAGCATGTTGCCATTAGGGGTGTAGATTCTGGTTGATTGCTTATAGAGCAGCTCTAGGGTCCCTTTATCGACATCCACAGCATCTTTTTTCAAAAAGCACTTTTTTAGGACACGGTGAGGAAGCAGTCTGGAGGAAGTCATGAGCTCTCCACTGGGGATTCTGTTGGTATTGATTCTGGCCTGTAGGCAAATTCCAGTGGTATCTCAGGGTCCCCAGGTTTGAGAACCGGATTCCTATAGGGACTCTAACTGCCGTTGGCTATGACACACCCTTTGGCAGAAACTCTCAGCAGTTGTCAGTTATAGTTTCAGTCTGGAAATAAATGATTTATCATCCCCTGAAAATTGGTGGGGGTGAGCAAGACTGATGAGAAAACTCCCTGCATACTTACGAGTCTAGAAGGGGCTTGGAGGGTGAGGAAGTTTGCCTTTCGCTTGCTTAAAAAAATCTTTTTAGGGGAGCCTGGGTGGCCCAGTTGGTTAAGTATCCAACTTCGGCTCAGGTCATGATCTCACGGTTTGTGAGTCTGAGTCTCGTGTTGAGCTCTCTGTTGTCAGCACACAGCCTGGAGCCTGATTCAAATTCGGTGTCTCCCTCTCTCTCTGCCCCTCCCCCACTAGCACTCTTGTCTCTCTCTTTCTGTTAAAAATGAATAAACATTAAAATTTTTTTAATTTTTAAATTTTTTTTTGTTTCTCTTCAAATAATGGCGCTTTTTTGGATGGAAGGCGGACAGAAATAGATGAAATATTAAACTATTATAGGAGAAGTGTATGAAGCAAAATTTTTCCTTGTATACAATAGGTGATCAGTGTTCATATTTGTAATATGGGGATTTGACTATGGATGGGTGATACCCTGTACAAATCAAAGAATACTCTTTCCCCCTGAAAATGGGTACCTTATCTCTAACAGCTCAGTGCAGCTAAAACTTATCTACGTAGAAATGCTTTCTCTTAGCTCTGAATCACAAGACGTTGTATGTCACAGGGGCTCCACTGGTAAAGTCAACCGACAAAAAGTTCAGGAAAGAAATACCATCGAACTCTCTACTGAGTACACAACAGAGGGAGCCTGGGGAATGACCATATTGGATCAAAGGAGGCTGGTTACATGGGATTTTTTAGTGCTTTTACAAATTATAGAAATCCTTTCAGGAATTTAAACATTAAGCAGTATTAAACGGAAGAATCAAGTTCTCTTTATCTTTGGGACCTGCTATTGAGAGGCCAGTGAGAATCACTAGCGTGTCAACTGTAGATTCAAATCATCTTAATATTACAGAATCTTAAAAGAAATTAGAGGCTGTAGTTACTATTTTATGTTTTAGCTTCTTGGAGGCATAATGGGTAAGGTAAGCAGAGGAGAGCTTTACTGATAAGCTAAAAAGTAGATCTTTTTCACCCACTCTACTTTCCAAAGATGCTTCTGGACTTTCTAATGAGGCTTAAAGAGCACTGAATCCATAACATAGGAAATAAGTTTAGCTAGGTCTTTTTAAATGTCCCCAAATCATCGTAGTGTGAATCCACCTTCTTCCAGAGAGAAAGGGAAAGAACCAACAGACTGAGGGTCATCCTGAAATACACAAATGTCCCATGAATCTTCCTCCCATTTTCCTTCTCAGGCACCTCAACCTACTATCTCATTGGAATGAGGCTTGCAGTTTGCAGGGCCCCACATCTGGGGGCTTCCTGGTCTTAGCTGATGAGGTTTTCCAACCTCGTCCAGGCTGCTGGAAGAAATTACCATTTTCTCTCTACCCTTGATGGAGATAGGAGTGGGGGGACACAAACCTATAAAAATCAAAGTACATAATGACGAAAATATAGGATCTTCATGTTATCCTCCAATGCCAATATTTATAGAACCAGGAAAATAGTACCATTTATCCTGTTTTTGTAAAGAATCCAAAAATATGGGGCTCCTGGGTGACTCAGTTGGTTAAGTGTCTGACTTCGGCTCAGGTCATGATCTCACAGTTTGTGGGTTCGAGCCCCATGTTGGGCTCTGTGCTGACAGCCAGCTCAGAGCCTGGAGCCTGTTTCAGATTCTGTGTCTCCCTCTCTCTCTGACCCTCCCCTGCTCACGCTGTCTCTCTCTCTCAGAAAAAAAAAAAAAAAAAACATTAAAAAAAAAAAAAAAAGAATCCAAAGATATGTTGCTCTCTTTGCAGTAAAATTGGAAAAGACCCTGTCTGGGGTCTGCCTATTACATTGACTCTGTTATTTTATAGGTCTCTAAGTATAGGCTTTGCACACACACACACACACACACACACACCTGTCTGTCACCAATGTCCAATGTGTCCATCAATGTCATAAATATGCATGACATATACATATGGCTTTGCTCCCAGCTTTGCAAGCAGGCTCTGTCTTCTTTAACCTTTAAGGCGAGTCTTCCTTGGATGTTCACTTGTTAGAAAAAACTTTCAGGATTGTGTTCAATGAGAATAAACTGGTAACTGGTACGTGGAAGGATGTTAACAACACCACCTGGATGAAAATGTAAGGTTCATGTATTTTTCTGGAGGCTACATGTGAGTTAGGAAACAATAACAACAACAACAAAAAACCGGTTCTTTGCACTACTATCCCTACCAGAGAAGGAGCTTGGATTCTGAGCTCAACTCTAATCAGTAGCTCTAAAGGACTGCATAATTGTCCTGGGACATTGGTGACTCCACTGTGTGATTATATTTGGGACAAGCCTAAACAGCACCTGTTGAGAAGCTGGCTTTCTTGGGTGTGATGCTTGGGAAGCACCCGGCAGCCTCAGTGTGAGGCCATCCCCAACTTCCTTAACTATCTAGGATGTGATGGTGTCAGGTCTCCTCTGAGAAGCCTACGTGGGCCAGGGGAATAGTTGACTAGGAGATCTTCAAGGAATTGCTTGGAAAGGTGGTTTTATTGAAGTCAGATTGTCCTTGGCAGATGCATCCAACAGTCTACTGGGAGAGACAGTGGAGGACACTAAACACATCTTATCATTTCTGCCACTGCACAGTCCTGTTTATGAGAGTTTGGGTCATATGAGGCTTGGCCAAGAAGACACCCCATGGGTGGAGTGATACTCACCCAACCACACCTCTGGTATGCTGTGACACCCCAAGGAGCATGTGTGGCAGGCAGGGACACCACACCCTGAGTCAGCTTCCCTCCCTGCTGTGAGAAAATAAAAAAGAGCCTCCAGAAATCATTCCTGCTTTCCCAGAGGTCTACCACTACCATCTTGGGATGTATGACGAGGGAGAAGACGGGCATGTGGGAATGTTTTCCTGGGGAGTTAGTTGGAACCCTTATTCTCCTCAGATATTTATCTGAAAATAGCTTAAGTAGTTCAGATCTCATGGGACTTTGAACACATTGGCATGTGAGACTTGGGCAATAAAGTGGGGGTTGTTTTGCTGAGGAGCCCATTAATTGTTCTATAAATGAGATATGTTTCCAAGGGATCCATTTTCTCTCTCTCTCTCTCTGTCTCCCTGATTTTCTTTTCAGATGTGAGTTGAGATACTTTGACAGAAGAATATTCTTTTCACTTTTTACCTTCTGGAGAATCAAATACAGCTAAGAGGTAATATTTGCAATGCACTTATTATATGCTAGACACATTGGTTATCATTTTATAGGAAATATTTTTTCAATCTCCTTTACAAGGCAAGTGCCACAATTTTCTCTACTTGACAGATGAAGAAATCAATACTCAGGTTCAGACAGTGACTTATGATCAATCAGTTCATAAGACACTATTTTGGTCAAAATAGTCTGCCATGGTGGTCAATAATCCCTAAATCCCACCAAATAGTCCTCAAATCATGGTTTAAACCAAGTTTATTTCTTGTGTACACTACAGGCCCACATAATTAAAGACCTAAACTGAAGGAGGCTTCACTATCTTGAAGCTTCACAATCTGGGAACATAGCCCTCTGGTTACGATGGCAATGAAGAGAATGCTAGAGAGTTCCTCAATAGCAGTTATGTTTTGGAAATATCATGCATCACTTCTACTCATAACCCATTGGCCAAAACTAGTCATATGGCCCTGCCTGATGGCAAGCTCATGAGCTGGTACTCACCATGACTTGGTGAAAAGATGAACCAACATGGCTGACTAACAGAAGTTACTTCGTCAGAGGCAGATTTTGAGCTTTTAACCACAATGTGATACTTCCCTTCAGGAGAATGATTTATTGCTGATGAGAGGATCAAAGTGAGTATGTGGTGCTTCCTTACCCATTCTCCCTCATCCATCTTAACCTTACCATGCCTGTTATTGGATCTTAAAGAGGCACAGTATGACCTCTACTCAGTGGTCCTTCTGGCCTCTACCAAACTCCTGTGTTATTCAAGACCAATACTCAATGCCCTGTGGCCCACGGTTCACCTTTGGGATTCATATGATCAGCACCCACACAGCTGGGAATCACTGAGTCACAGGCTGAGTTCCTGCTTGCATCTTTTGTGCCTGGAAACGAGATTTGTAGGGCAGAGTGTATTTGCCTCCTACACTTCTGGCAGGCTTCTGTGGCTCTGCATTCCTGCTACAAAGCCCTATGGAGCATATCTCTGACATCTCAGAGAAGCATTTAACAAATGCCACCATCCATAGCTGACAGGGCACAATGGTCTTAGCTATGGGAAGCTCAGATGTGAACACCTTGGCAGGGATCTCCACCATGTTTCTGAATATGGGGTTCAGGGAATGTGTTCATTAGCTTTCCCCTTTACAATTCACTGACTTATGGATTCATTCACTTTTTCAACTTATCCTCCAGGTAAGGTACAGCTTCAATCAGCCCAGAAGTGAACAGCGAGAGAGTCTAAGAAGACTCCAGTGTTGAAACTGCTTGAAAACACTGCTTTTGGGTAGAATTCTCTTCTTTTTATGACAAGTGCAGAGAGAGGGAGAAAAATTAACATCATACCTGTGGGAGACAAATAATAAACACAAAGAAAACAGAACTGTATCCTGAGAACTAAAAGAAAAACACACCTCTGAAAATTACTTCTATAGGAAGTAGAATTAAAAACAAACAAAACCAGCTCTTTGTTCCTCAATCTTTCCATTTTAACTTGTTCTCTCCTCCTGGTTTCCTCTTTTGTTTCATAGAGTGTGAGTCATTTTTGCATCCTTGGAGTAGAACCAAGTCAATGGACAGAGAATATAGAGGATACTGAAGAGAAATACCTGTAAAGAATAGAGCATGCAATGTTAGAAATGTCTATCTCAGAGATAGTAAATCATAGACTTGACACTGTATTAAATGAAATAAATGAACTTAAGAACAGTGGTGCCCAGGTGGCTGAGTTGGTTAAATGCTCAACTCTTGATTTTGGCTCAGGTAATGATCTCATGGTTTGTGAGACAGAGCCTCATGTCAGGCTTTCTGGGGACCATGCGGAGCCTGCTTAGGATTCTCTCTCTCCCTCTCTTCCTGCCCCTTCTCTATGCTCTCTCTTTCTCTCCCAAAAATAAATAAACAAATAAACATTTTTTAAAAAGAACAAACTTAAGAAACTGTAAAACTACAGCAGGATAAAAGGAGTGAGAAAAACTAGAAAGGAAAATGACCAATATGGAAAAGAGAGAAAAAAGACTAAAAAAAAATTTGGTATACTTTTTATAGAAGGAAAGATGAGATCCAATCATTAATAATTATCGGTATAAAAATCACACAAGAAAACATGAATAAACTGTTCTTAGAGTATCAATCCCTAGTTAATAAATTTCAAAATTCCCAATCCAAGTAAAGAGATTGTTTTGAGATCAATTGTGATAGAATACTAAAAAAACTTACTAAAAAAATCCAAAATAAGATTTGGATATATATTCCTGGTCAGAATAGAAGATAGTACAAAGATATGCATTCTTCCTATATTATATTGTAATTTAAATAATTTTAATAAAAATCTGAATGGTAAGGGCTAAATGGATGCCTGAAAAAGCAAATCTAGCATTTATTTGGAAGCAGAAATGGTACAAGTAGCCAAGACATTTTTTAGAGCTATTATAATAGATTGTAATCAAAACAGCATGGTGGTGGTAGAACTGATAGGCAGAGAATGAAGAGAAGATGCCCCAGCGTTATTTAATGATTCTTTCTCCGCTAATTTTAAATGCCAAATTTAATCACAAACTCACTCTTCTATATATACCAAAGTCTATTTTTGGAAGAAGTGGTTAGCCATTTGAAATAAAGTTGGCATCATTTCTCAAAGCATATACCACAATACAGAGACCAAAAGGACTAAATAGTTAAATGAGCAAAAAGAAGCCAAAATAAAATGTAGATGGATATATCTCTGATCTTGAGCTTGGTTTCGTTTGTCTACATATAATGAGATGGGGAAAATTTTATTCACCACAATTCCACTGATGAATGTAACTCATTTGTTGGAGAAAGTTCATGAAGTAGAGAGGGAGGCGGGAAAGGAGGCTGAGTAATAAACATTGCCCTGTGGGAGACAAAGAGAATTTCCTTGAAATTCCAATAAGGAAGAGAGGTGGAAGACAAAAAAAAAGAGGCAAAAAACCAAAACCAAAAACAAAAAAAACCAACCCACCTGAAAATTTAAAAAGACATCATAATGTGTGTGGAGGGGAAGAGGAAATTCTGTCTAGAAGTGAGAGATTGAACTGTTACCAACTACCAAAATCAGAGTTTGGGCCAGTTTTCAGCAACCTCTATGGGACAGAAAGTGCCTATCAAGTATTTGGTTTATATGAGTATTAAAAGCAGCGGAGAAAATCTCAAAGAGGAGCAAATGGTGTATTTTCTAACATAAGATTAGAAATTCATTTTTACATCAAGGGTCTGCAAACTACAACCCATGGGCCAAATCCAACCACACCCATTAATTTATGTATTATCTATCCCCTTTTTCCGGCAACCGGGCAGCGTTGAGTAGCTATGATGGAGAACATATGGCCCACAAAGTCTAAAATATTTACTGTCTGGTCCTTTATAGAAAAAACCTTGCTAATACCAGCTCTGCATAAAAACATCATAATTAAAAGGCAAACTGCAAACTCAGAAACAAAATGAAACATGACACAAATATTCCAAAGCAAAGAAAAATAACCCAAGTATACCAAGGGATCTTCCAGATTTATTGAAAAACTCCCAGACCACAGTAGGCAGAGGACCTGAATAGATAGTTCATTGAAGAAGAATATGAAAGTATCTACCCAGGAACCAAAGGAAACTCAGACCCGCTAGTGAGCAATCAAAAGGAGCAAAATCAATCCCCATCATATCAGTCTTTGGAGGGGGGAGGTCACAATGTGGACAGCTTCACAGACTACTTACTGTTTGGGGGCCCTCCTCTAAAGCAGTTTGGCAGTACACCCTTGAACCTGAAACCAAAAAATAAAAGTTATGTCCTTTGAGCAAGAAATTTCACTTTCAAGAAACAATTTGCAGATACACACATGGAAAGGTGGGCATATTCCCTGAAGTAATAATGGCCCTGGCTCCACCTCTTACTATCTGGGATGGCTTTGTGCAAGCCACCAAACCTCACTAAGCTTCCATTTCATCATCTGTAAAATGTGAATTTAAAAGTAGTACCCAGTTGTAAGAACTGTGGTGAAGGTTTGCTGTAATGGTCCATGGACCTCTTTATGAAGAACACACACACAAAAAAACACATGTTACATTGAAGTAACAATCTCAAATCCCAACAACTTTTGAAAAGTAGAATAATAAGGAAAGTGGGGCGCCTGGGTGGCTTAGTCGGTTAAGCGTCTGACTTTTGCTTAGGTCATGATCTCGCGGTTCGTGGGTTCGAGCCCCGCGTCGGGCTCTGTGCTGACTGCCAGCTCGGAGCCTGGAGCCTGTTTCAGTCTGTGACTCCCTCTCTCTCTCTGACCCTCCCCTGCTCATGCTGTCTCTGTCTCTCCTAGAATAAATAAAAAAATTTAAAAAAAAAATTAAAAAAAAAAAGAATAATAAGGAAAGAGTTAAATAAATACTGGTAGTCCTTAAAAAGGAATATTATCAACTGTGAAATTAATGACTTTAAGTCATACCAATGATAAAAAAATAATTCATGGTGAAAACAAATCCAAATATTATAGTGAATATGCAATATTATTCCAATGACGGATAGAAGATCCATAAATGCATGTATATGTACATAAAAGAACTGGAAATAAATACATCAAATACCAAGAATAATCCCTGACTGGAAGGAATAAGGTTGACTCTATTTACTCATTATTTTTAAAAAATCATTCTAAATATTATTTTCAGAGCCAACCAACAAAGTAAACATTTTTCTAATAGAAATTAGAATAGGTAGGAAATGACTAGAAGCTTATATATATTGAGGGAAGGAAAAATGACAAACATATGTTGACTCTTTTAACTCGGTAGGAGTTGGTTGGAGAAGCAAGTTAAGACTCCCATGAGTGGAAATCAGTCTCTTCTCTAATTTTGGGCCAGTCTCCTGTATGTAAGTTGCACATGAGGAATGGAAATGGTGTGTATAAAGGTTTGTGTTGATCATAATTCATGTTATTAACTTCTCATCCTCTATTCTATTTATTTTTTTTTATTTTTTGAGAGACAGAGCATGAGTGGGGGAGGATCAGAGAGAGAGAGTCACAGAACTGCAAGCAGGCTTCAGGCTCTGAGCTGTCAGCACAGAGCCCAACGTGGGGCTCGAACTCACAGACCATGAGATCATGACCTGAGCCGAAGTCGGATGCCTCACCGACTGAGCCACCTAGGTTCCCCAATCTCACCCTCTATTTTAGAAAACTGGGGGCCCCAGACTACCTCCCGTTTATCTCCACCAGATTGTTCTCATTCCTCCAGGCTTCTGCCAGGCAAATTTGCATATCTCCTTCCACTCCTTCACCCAAGCATGCCTTGGGCCTGTGATTCTTCACTCCAGCTCACCAACCCCACCGCCTCCATCATTAGGACACTTTCTGAGATCTCAGCCCTCACCGGCTGACTTGCCAAATTAACCAGGAATGAAACTCTGGTCCACTGAACAGCCACCCATACTTCTTCTATGGGTTACCACTGAAATATGATTATAAATTATTTGACTTTACCTATAAGATTGCACGGACTCTTTTGGAATTTAATAGTTCAGTTCACATCACTAAAGTATGACTGTAAAATTCCTCAAATTAAAACGAATCTCTTCACCCTAGTCTACAAGGCTCTAGTGGTCTGGTGTTTGCTAATCTTTCTGTACTTCTGGCCTTTCAAACATCCCAGGCCTATGTACTTTCATTCCTTGTATAGCCATTTCCTTCCCTCCAGTCTTTACATGACCTCTTCTTAGAGGGACTTTCCCTGGTACCTCCATCTTAGCCAAGGTACCTCCCTAATCACCCAACATTTTCTTCCCCAGATCACTATTATTATACTATTATAATTTTCATGTTTATTTACTGTTAACTCCCATTAGAATGTGAATCCCTTAAGGGAGATGTTTTGTCTTTTGTCTCATGCCCAAGGACCCAGCCCAATGTAGCACTAAATAAATATTCACTGACTGAATGATAGACATTATTTCTAATGACTTCAACTTGCCCCATGAAGTACTTTCATGTAAAGGGTAATAGCTAGCACTGAAAAATAAAATACATTTAATAATATGCCAATACGGGGGACCTGGGTGACTCAGTTGATTGGGCGTCCGACTTCAGCTCAGGTCATGATCTCGTGGTTCATGAGTTTGAGCCCTGCATCAGGCTCTGTGCTGACAGCTCAGAGTTTGGAGCCTGCTTTGGATTCTGTGTCTCCCTCTCTGCTGCTCCTCCGCTCACACTGTCTCTCTCTTAAAAATAAATATAAACATTAAAAAAAAATTTTAAATAATATACCAATACTATTTTTCTAGTTGCTGCTGCCATGCCATTTATGCTTTGGGATAAAAATGCATCACCATAACATTAAAAGTGGGAGAAATGGGGAATAAGCAACCATAAGAGCTTGGATGGACCAAGAAATCAATGGATCCTGTCCTTGCCCTTTCAGAGGAAAAACTGAGAAGGTCCCACAGATGGTTGAGCAGAGCCAGACCATGAACCAAGTCCCAGCAGACCTTGCCTGAGGAACCCACACCAGTTCCAGAGACTTTAGGAATTCTTCCTATCCATGGATGGGTCCCTACCTCTGATGGTTCTGGGAGAGTTCAGAGAATGCATCATTTGTTGGGATAAAAGAAGCCTATAGAGGTTTCTGTTCCTGTCCTGGGGTTGTAGTCACCAACAGGAGTCATTTCTACCCCAGTAGGTGGGTTTACTGGACAAGTGAGCATAATGGAAGGAAATATTTGCTCAGGACCTGGCCCAGGGACTTGGCTTTACGCCCTCTAAAAATTGGTTTCACCTAAGCCAAGAAACCAGTTATCAGATGGGAATGGCATTCCATCATCTTGGCCTTGGGTCACCAGAAGCCTAGAGGTAAAAGCCTTTGGGACATATTTCCCTGATTAAACCATCATGGTATCCTTCTGACACACAAGCGTGGAGGGAAGGAATGCATTATGGAGACTCGGTGAACTAATCTTTCTACAGCATGACGTTGGGCATGAGATTTTGAATGCCTGAACACTAACAGCATTTCAGAAGAAAAAGTCTTCAATAAAGAGCTTCCCAAATGCCATCCGTGTGACATGGAGGAGACAGTCTAAAGACCTGCAAAGAAATACATTATTTGTAAGCAAAAGGTAAGATACAGTGTGTGTCACTGCTTCTGGGGACAGAAACAACGCTAGTAGACTGGAGGAGATCAGAAGGCAATATGGGCCAAGGGACACTGAATTTGGAATCTCCCCTTGTAGATTTTTAAAGTTATTTATTTATTTTTGAGAGAGAATGAGAGAGAGAGAGAGAGAGAGAGAGGAGAGAGAGAGAGAGAGAGCACAAGCAGGGGAGGAAAAGAGAGAGAGGGAGAAAGAGAATCCCAACATAGGCTCAATTTCACAAACTATGTCAAGAGTAGAACTCTCAACAGACTGAGCCACATAGATGTCCTTAATTATAGTCATTTTGAAGGCATAAGCCTAGATTCTAGTTGGGAGATCAGGACCAATATGGATAATAAAGCTTAATCTGATGGGAGTCAGGAAGGGGTGAGGCAAGGAAATTAATATTTATGGATTGTCCATGATGTGCTGGTCACTTTCCAATCACTGACCCATTAATCTTCCAAAACCTACCATAAGCTCACTATTATTATCTCCCTTTTCAAAGGAGAAAGATGGAGCTCAGTGAGGCTAAGGGAGCCTACAACCGGAGAGAGGTGGGGAGCAGATCAGGGCTCTTAATGTTATGCTGAGAAGGACAACCCCCACAGGGGGTTAGTCAGATACTAATCAGTACCATTGTTGTGAAATTGGATATTTTCACAGGGGGTTAGTCAGATACTAATCAGTACCATTGTTGTGAAATTGGATATTTTCTTAAAAGGAAACCATAAGCAAGGAGGCATCCTCTGGTTTATGGCCAAGCACCAGGGCCTTTCCATAGTTCTGACTCATGCACAGCTTCCCTAGCCTTCCAACCTGGAGTCTTCTGAATTCCCAGGCCCAGCTCTGCTGGGGCTTTTCCCTGTGAGTTTCACAGATGGGGCCATGATCACCTGTAGCCTCTACTCGACTACCCAAAGTGGCATCATGCCAGGATGACCTCTGCCCACAGTCAGGTGGAAGAGTCTCTGCGTGAGTATGTGTAGGCTCAACCAAACTTTCTTGGCTGACGTTTGTGGTCCTGATCTCCTTGGGGAGCCCTGGGCTTTGTGGTTTCTTTTATTAGTGGTGACTTGTTGAAGCTGCATTTTGCCAATAAATGGGAGCCGTGAGTTCACTTGCATGGCACAGCCCTTACCCTGTCTATGTGCTACACAGCTGAGCTCCATAACCCAGCACCAGTCTCAGAGGGGAACTACTGTTTAAAAAGATAGAGGGAAGCAGAAAGGGTCCAGATTCACTGATGCCGATGTGACCATGGAAGAGGGAGATTCTCTGAGTGGCCTGAGGGAATTAGCAAGGCAGGGAAATTCTAGAAGCTCTTCATTTTTGAGAGTTTGGCGATTCATGTGCACAATGCGGTAACTTACAGATGTGCTCAGGACATGACCAATAGGAACGTAGCCAGCGTTATCCAGACTGAATGTTATCCACCTATAGTGGTTTTGTATGGCTGTTGTAACAGATTATTACTGATTTAATGGTTTAAAACAAATTTATTATCTTTCAGTTCTGGAGACCAAAAGTGTGAAGTGGGTCTCACTGGGCTAACATCAAGGTGTCAGCAGACCCGAGTTTTTCTAGAGGCTCTGGAGGAGATACCCATTTCCTTGCCTTTTCCAGCTTAGAGGTAACCTGTGTTCCTTGGCTCATAGGCCCTTCTCTGTCTTCAAAAGCAACAACAGTGGGCTTCAAGATTCTCACGCTACCCATCTGTCTGACTTTAAATCCAGGTAACATTAAGGTATGGATCAACTAGAATGTGTTTGTAAGTTTTATCTCTCCCTGTTAGGGACTAAATGTCTGTGTCTCCCCCACACTGCCACTCAAAGTCATATGTTGACATCCTAACCCCTAACATGATGGCATTAGAAGATAGTTAGATTAGGGGGTAGTTAGATTAGGGGCCTCATATAAAGAGATGAGAGAGTTTGCTTCCTCTCTTTTCCACCAAGTAAGGGTACAATAAAACAACCATCTGTGAACAAGGAAGCAGGCTCCCACCAGACACCATGTCTGCTGGCACCTTGATCTTGGACTCACCAGCCTTCAGAACTGTGAAAAGTCACACCATCCTTGGTAATGTGTTATAGTAGTCCAAACTAAGCCACTACCCAAGGTATTAATTAAGAAAAAAGGAAGAGAAATAAACATTCCTTGTGGAGATATTATATATACCTCCTCTGGGGCCACGGCTGGAGTCCTGAAAGAACTATAAGCTTCTTTCATGATCTCTTTCTGCCAATAACTAAATATTTGACCACAAGAAGTCAAGTGACTTACCTGCAGGCCACGGTTTGCTCATCTCTGTAACGGGCACAATCTCCTTGGTCTTACTACCCTCTAGGACTACTGTAACAGTGAGTGAGATAAAGAAAAAGTACTTTGGAAAGGCTGTCACTGTTGAATCGAGCAGTTTCTGTGACCTCACCAAGACAGGAGAGAGGTCCATCCATCCCCGCCACATGCCTCCCCACCCCCACCCCCACAGACGCCTTTACCAAACACACAGTTGTTTTCTTGCTATGGCTTTTAAATCGAATTTATTATTATTTTTTAAAATATTTTTATTTATTTCTAGGAGAGAGAGAGAGAGAGACAGCGTGAGCAGGGGAGGGTCAGAGAGAGAGGGAGTACAGACTCTGAAACAGGCTCCAGGCTCTGAGCTGGCAGTCAGCACAGAGCCCGACGCGGGGCTCGAACCCACAAGCCGCGAGATCATGACCCAAGCGAAAGTCGGACGCTTAACCGACTAAGCCACCCAGGCGCCCCCGAATTTATTATTATTATGCTTTACAAATTTTTTACTTACATATTTAAATATAGCGATGTTGGGGCGCCTGGGTGGCTTAGTCGGTTAAGTGTCCGACTTCTGCTCAGGTCATGATCTCACGGTTCGTGGGTTCGAGCCCTGCGTTGGGCTCTGTGCTGACAGCCAGCTCAGAGCCTGGAGCCTGCTTCAGATTCTGTATCTCCCTCTCTCTCTGACCCTCCCCTGCTCACCCTGTTTCTCTCTATCTCTCAGAAATAATAAAACATTAAAATTTAAAAAATAAATAAATACAGCAATGTCTTATAAGAAGGAGGGCATCAATTGGATCAGAGTGGGCACCTGATAGATATTTAAGGAGTAAGAAATGAACAAAAGAGCGTGCAAAGGGGAGAAGGAGGAATAAGGATGTGTTGCAGCCATGGAGTCTACTCAGTCCTCACTAGGCTTGAGTAGAGGAAGCTAATTTCCACTCTCTCTGGGAGATTTCTTTAAGTTTATCTTCCATCTAGGCCCTTCCTGTCTGAACAAAGGGGACAGTCTTGGGCGCCTGGGTGGCTAGCTGGTTAAGCTTCTGACTCTTGGGTTCGGCTCAGGTCATGATCTGGCGGTTCTGACCCCGAGCTCCAAGTTGGGCTCTGGGCTGACAGTGTGGATCCTGTTTGGGATTCTCTCTCCCTCTCTCTCTCTCTCTCTCTGCCTCTCCCCTGCTCCTGTTCCCTGTGTCTGTCTCTCTCTCAAAATAAATAAATAAATTTTAAAAATAATGAAAGAAGGGGACACTCTTGAGGAATCCAGGTGACCCAGAGGAAAACAGCGCCCCCCTTTACTCGTTGCACCCATGACAGCTTTGTTAAAAGAGCCTTGTTTTCCAGGACATATGTTAATCAATGAAGCAGGAAGTGACCTCAAGTTCCCTTACTGACGGCATCTAGCGCGTAGTAGGCCCTGGAAATAACATTTGAAAATTGAGTGAAGGAATGAGTGCAGGAATGATGTGCGTCTGGACCCCACAACACAGAGCCAAGAAAACCCAGGAACACACTCCAATTGCATAGCATGGTAATTACTGATGGCAATGGGTAGTTTTAGGACTTTGGGCGCCCTGGGTGGTGTTACATGGGGTCATACTGTCACCTCTGCTCTCTGGGCCTTGTTGCTGGGCTCCCAGCGGGGAATCTGATCGGCCTTCACAGAAAGGAGCTGAGCAGGCAGATTGGACCCATCATGGGACCCACGGGCGGCCAGAGCCCTTCCCTTCTGCAACCTCTCGAGAATCTAAAACAAGCACTCTGTTCCCCTCTGCAACTGTCTTTCCCTCTTCCCCCTCCCGGCCTCTCCCTGGAGCTGGGCAGCAGCTACTCCTGGCAAAGACCAAAGGAACCTCCTCTGAGTCCGGGCTGAGTGAATAGCTGTTGCTTCACCCTCAGGCCCTGAGGGCTTGGAGAGCTGACCTGCTTTGTCCACAGGAAACTGCAAGGTTTGGGCTGGTTGGATGTGAATAAGCAAAAAAAAAAAAAAGTGTTCTTCAGATTGGATTTAATTAAAAACACGCCCCCTCCCCCATAAAAGTCTCTTTCCTTTCCTTTTGGGCAGCACTAGGGTCCGGCGTCTGCCTCTGAGTCCAAGGAGGGAGCAGAGGCTGGCACCCCGAATCTAGGAAGGAGGCCTCTGCCCAAGGGCTCGGGACCACAGGTTTGTCTGAGCAGCCCACCCGTCCCGGGCTTCCAGCCTCCAGCACCGGAGTCAGAGGCAGCAGAAAGCCGGGCCAGGCCGGCGGTGGGGGGAGCCTGGGAGCCCCAGCAGACACCCGCAGGACCGGTGAGGGAGTTTTCCTTCCAAGCATTGCAAAGAAGTCTCCAAGGAGGAAGGGCTCTCGCAGACAAGCCAGGAAGGCAGCATTTGAAGCTGCTGCTGGCTCCGGGCGGGGCGCAGGCTGGGGCTCTCTGTTCTTCCACCCTCTGGCTCGCCGGGAACCCCAGGCCTCTCTGACATCATGGCTGAACATCAGGCTTGGCTTTTGGATGTTGGGGCCGCCCCGCCCAGCTCAGCCCAGCCAGCTGGACCCTCCCAAAACGGGATCTCTTGTCAGCTGCCTTTTATAGAACTATAAAACCAAAAGTTCAAGTAAGAAGCCTTAGACCAGGCATCAGAAAAGGCAGGCTTTGCCTCCTCCCATACTCATCTGGACTTCTCCCGAAGGCTGCGGCTTCTAGCATATGCGACAGAGCTGTAGGGCCGCTGCCCTCCACCTCTCAGCCTCATAAAGGTCCTTCAACTGCAAAGGCCCAGTCACTGGCCAAGCAGGGGGCTCCGGACATGGACATGTGCTTTGGAATTAGAAGGAGGGGAAGAGATGAGGGGAGAGGGTGCCACAACCTTACCCCACCCTCCAAACAGGGGAAAGGAAAGATTCCCCCATAGAGTAGTGAAATGGAAGACAGAACTAGAAAAGGTCAAAGAGGCAGCACAGGACCACAGTCAGTGAACACAGGACTTTTGCCAAGCAACTGTGACCTTTGCTATCTCAAACTCTCTCTTACGCATGTAATCCTTTGGCCAAAGAATAAATGAGTTGGGGGTGGGGGTATGCTGCCAGATGAACTTCTGCTCAACTGAGTGTAGAAGGGAGAGAGCATTAGACATTTGCAGCTTGAGAAAGGAGTTGAATTCACCTCTTTAGGTCAAGATGGGACCACAGTCGCCCCTAAATCAATAACGGCTGTGGAAAGAAGCAAATGGGTAAATTCCGTTATTTTCCCTTCCTTAACGAAAAAATTGAACTAAGATCAATGATACAGGTCTCTGTGGTTCTTGGGAGAATGAGACTCCTACAGTTTGGGAAGCCCCTTTTATGCTCTAAGCACATGAGAAAAAAAAAACAAAAGCGAATGGAACTCACCCAAAGTTCCAAGATGGCGGCTGAGTCAGCACAGCGCCTTTGGTCTCCTGTGGGACCATCTTGTCCCTTGGCCTTAACTTTTAAGCACATAGTCTAACTGCAGCTTAAAGGATTGATGTGAAGAGGAAGGAAAGGTATTAGTAAAATCATTCTTTGCTCGAATTAGATCAGTGATCTTGACCTGATAAAGAGACTTTTTTTCAGGTATAACACATGGGACTTTTCTTCTCTCGGCCTTGGGATATTAGCATGTGCATCAAGCATTAACATTCCTGTGGGTCCTTCAGATTATATCAGGCTGTTATGTAACTGGCATTATAAGATTGGAAAGGATCTTAAAGATAATACCTGGGTCAAAGTCTTTAATTTGTGAATGAGGTTGAGGGAGGTTAAATCACTTATGGTTCGTACACACCTACATTTATTCATCGAAGGTTATTATTACCGTCACTTGCTTTGGTATTGCTGTTGTTATTAATCAGCACCTACACATGCTTAGCTTTGGTCTGCACACTGGGGAGTCTTCGGTGAGCCAAAGTGGAGCACTATCCTTTTGTGTGTGCGTGGAGCTTGCAGACCCTTTGGAGAAACTAACAAGCGAACAAATGTGAAAATGGTAGCTTTTCAAAAAGTGGTGAAGATGACGGTGACAGAGGGGACAGTTTGTTAGGCTGTGATGGGCAAGGAAGAAGACCTCTCACAGCAGGTGACCCTCTGAGATGAACTCTCTGTAATGAGACAGAGCTAGCCACAAGAAGCTCTGAGAGAACTGTTTTCTAGCCAATGATGTTGCAAGTGCAAAGGTCCTGAGGCTGAAACAATCTAGGTATTTTTTTTTTGAGGCAGAGATAGACCAATGTAGCTGAGGTGTAGTGAGTAGAGTGAAGGAAGGGAAGAGTAGCATGAGACCCACTGCCTACCACCATCCTACTCACAACCGTCTATAAAGAAGGTGTACAAACCCTTGTATTGTTCCAGAATTAATGTGACCTTTGTGAGAACACCTTTCTCCTGTTGTAATACTACTCAGGTTGTCCTACAAATTCTCGCAGAGAACAACTCCAGGATGGCTTGTTACCCACCCACACATTGCAGCTTGCCACCAAAAGTCCAAACCCACAAGAACATGTACTGTCACTGGGACCATCAGACTTTGTTATGGGCTGGAGTGTGTCCAGCCCCCCTCAAAAAAAGAGATATGGTGGAGTACTAACCCTTAGCACCTCAGAATGTGATCTTAGTTAGAAACTTTTTTTCCCCCAGATTTAATCAAGTTAAAATAAGGTCATCAGGGTGGCCACTAATCCAATACAACTAACGTTCTTATAAAAAGAGAAATTTGGACACATAGGCAGTCTTTCAAAATCCTTCCATTGTGACGGACAACTCAGAGTCCCTCCTTCATCAAAATGCCCCACATCTTGACCCTTTTCCATGAATGTTCTCCTTGAGTGACTGTGACTGACACCAGCCACCCCTTGAGGTCAGGGCTTCCTTTTCAAGCTTCTGTTCCACTGGTTTTTCCTTCTTCCCCATGGACATGGGGCCTAGAAGGGAGTTAGGTCTTCTTGTGCCACATTCCATCCTCCATCCTTTATCCTCACCAACCCCAGATCCTTTGAGGACCATAGCATCAGACTATACATGCCATTAATTACCCGTCCTTGGGTGGGTTAACCCCTGCCACCCTCTGAGCATCCCCCCATCTATGGAAGACTTACATTGGCTGCCTTTTACCACCAACACCAGCTGCAGCCATCATAGTCTTGGGCTGCCTCTGTGATCACTTAGATGGGCCTTTCATTACTCAGGACTTTCAGGTTTTTGGTCTGTTCTCTGCCAAGGATCTTGTCTTCTACACTCACTGGCTCTCTCCCATGGTCACACCCAGCCATTCAGTAGATACTCTTCCTCCCAAATCTCATTTTTAAGAATCTCACTCTCCAACCACCACTTCCTATCTTCCAGATTATTCCCTCTACTACCCTGATCTCAATAATTCTTTGGTCCTACAGGGACCTCTAAACCACCAACTGGTCCATTTGGCACCATTCCTTGAACCCTTTCATGGCCTCATTCTCTTATTTCTGCTGTTATAGTCAATGCCTCACATGCATTTTCAGCTTTCATCTCTCCCTCCAGTCTACTTGCCCGAAAAGCCACCCTGCTTTAACCCAGCTCTTCACCAGTGTGGAATCCACACCGAATATTTAAATATGGCTGGAGGAAGACGCAAAGCCGGGCTGTCTGGTCACGTGTTAGTTTCTGACCACAGACAAACCTCAGTCGGGCCCTCACCACTGCCTGACCATTCCAATGCTTGCCCCTGGTCAATTTACAATCCCATTCTCTAAGGTCACTATTTCACATCTCCTCTCTCCTGGCTCCCACCCCCTCACTCTCCGTTGATGACCTCATCTTTTATTCACTGAGAAAAAAGAAGCAGGCAGAAGAGAACTTCTCCATCCACCTGCGAATGAGTCACCTACCACCTCCTGCAGTCCCCATATATTCTGCTTTCCCTGCAGACGGTGCCTGCTCCCACCTGAGACTTTGTTGCTCGTACATCAGATCCTGCCCTGAATTGCAGCAGATCTCAGACTGAATTGCACCAGATCCCAGACTGAATTGCATCAGATCCTAGACGGAATTGCACCAGATCCTGCCCTGAATTGCACCAGATCCCAGACTGAATTGCACCAGATTCTAGACTGAATTGCACCAGATCCTAGACTGAATTGCACCAGATCCTGCCCTGAAGTAAAGACTGCTCTGCAATGATCTCTCCTTCCCTCTATATAATCTTGTCTCTCTAGTGTACCATTCTCACCAGCTGGTAAATGTGCTAGAACATCTCCCAGGTAGATAATCTCCCCCTTTCTTCATATCTTCCTCCAGCTATCACTTCATTATCTTGTTGACACCTCTCCAAACTCCTTGAAGCTGTCACCTGTACTCTGCATCTGCATCTTGACCTCTGTATTATTCGCTCTTCTCAGTCCCCTCCCACAAGGCTTTGTCCATATTTTGCTGCTCGTGTCTCAGCCCTTGGCCACCTTTAAAGACCAATTCTCAGTCTAAGGCAGCATTTGGAATGGCAATTTTCCCTCACTTGGCTTTTTGGATATTATGCTCTCCTGGTTTTCTTGCTACCTTAATGAATTCTCTTTTTCCATCTCCTTTCCTATATCCTTCCTTTTTTCTCCTGGTCTCTAAATATTTGTTTGCTCCAGGGCTTAGCTCTGGCCCTCTTCTCTTCTGTGTCTACACTACCTGGCACTTCATATCTGAGATCACGGCTTTAAATGTCATCTACGTGTTGATGACTCATGAATTTTTATCTCCAGACCCAATCTTTCCCCTGAATTCCAAACTTGTATATCTAAATGCCTACCAGACATCTCTACCCTAACATCTAATAGGTATGTTGAATATAACATGTCTAAAATGGACATATTGATCCTCCTCTCCCTCTTTCCTCCCCAAATAAGCCCCTCCCACAGATTTCCCCATCTCAGGAAATGGTATCTCCTTTCTCTAGCCGTTCACATCCCATTTGTAAGAATCATCTTTGAACCCTTTCCTTCTCTCTTATCTCACAGGCAAATCGATACACAGATCTGTCTGCAGTACATGTTAGTGGAAGGAACTAATTGATGCCATGAAGAAAAATAAAGCAAGATGTGGGGACAGAATGTACCAGAAGGGAAGGGAAGATAGACTCTGAAAAAGTGACATTAAAGCAAAGGCCTTTCTGAAATACAGGAAGGGACAAGCTCTAGCAAGATCTGGGGGAGAGAGCATTCCAGCAGAAGGAAGAGCAAGCACGAAGGTCCTGAGGTGGCCAGAATAACCTCGTGTCTGAGGGGAGTGTTCAGAGCGCCTAAAGCTGAGAGTTTTGGCTCCCAGATTATGAAGGATCTTGTCAGCGTAAGACTGAAGTTTGTATTTTATTCTAATTGTTATGGGAGATGGATGGAAATTTTGCAGCAGGAGAGTATCATGATGTGCTTTATGTTTCATAGGTACTGTGGCTGCCTGGTGGAGAATGGGTTGTAAGAGACCAGGAGAAGAAGCCATGGGCTCAGCTAGGAACTTACCGCAATATTCTCGAGAAGGTGTTGGCAATTTTTTTCTGTAAAAGGCTAGGCTGTGGACTGAATGTTTGCATCCCCCTCCCACCAATTCGTACATTGAAATCCTAATGCCCAGTATTGGGGCCTTTGGGAGGTAATTAGGTCATGAAGGTTGAGCCCAAATGAAAAGATTAGTGCCCTTAGAAGAAGAGGTACAAGAGCCCCCCGTCATGTGAGGATATAAGAGAATGGCTATCTATCCATAAACCAAGAAGAGGTCTTTCCCAAGACCCCACCAATGCTGGTACCCTGATCTTGGACTTCCCAGCCTCCAGGACTGTGATAAATATATGTTTGTAGTTTTTAAGCCAGTCCCCACCTCCAGTCTATGGCATTCTGTCATAGCAGCCTGAACTAAGGCAAAATAATAAATATTTTAGGCTTTGCAGGCCACACAGTTTCTGTCACAACTACTGAATTCTGCTATTGAGCAATAATTTGACCATAGACAATATATAAATTAATGGGTGTGGTTGTGTTCCAACAACACTTATTAACAGCTCTGGGCTGGATTTGGCTTGTGGGCCATAGTTTGTAGACCTCTGTTTTAAACTAGAAATGCTGATGGCTTGCCTAAGCCTATAGCACTGACAGTGTTTTCGTAGCTCTGGAAAATCACAAAGGGATTAAATGTGAGAGCTAAGGAAGTAGTACAGAATCAAAGACACCCTCCTGAGATCCACGTTTTAATCTTTCCATTTTATTACGTGGCTTCACAGGCTTTTCTTATTTGTCATTTCTCAGCAATAGTCACTTTTATAGGAGTATTAAGGTGAATAGGTAAAATCCGTTTGCTATCGATGGAAAAAAAATAAGAATCAAGTCCACATAATGGGAAACTAGGTGACCTCCACCTGGAGAGCCCCGGTTTTCTGCTGAAACACAATATTCTCCCCCAAACCAACCTTCTACTCCCAATGGGCTCAGTAACTCACCAATGGGTGGTGAGGGGCGATGGTGGGAGTGGTCTTCTCGGGTAGGGAGCAGTCTTGTAGCCCTCAAATTGTTTAGAATTGCCAGTGCAAGGGGCCCTGGCAAAAAAACAGACAATTAATTGTTTTCTAGGCTGCTTTTAAATTCCTTACTTTCACTCCACCTTTTTATTGCCTGTGCCCAGGGCAGACATACCCACTGTCCCCCTTTCCTTGGTAATCATTGTCCTAGCTATCCAGAGAAAGCAATGAGGGCCCCTGACTCACAGCTGTGCATCTGAACAGTGAAACAGGGCTACTCACCCCCAGTTCTGCCCTAAATTTTACATGTGATATTGAGAAAAGTCTGCCATTAGGAAAAAGAGAAAGGAGGAGAACAAGAGAGCAGGGGAGAAAAATCTAGTCATATAAGGAATATGTTAAGTATCTCTGAATATCTGAATATCTAGAATTTCCCCAAGGACATGGAGTAACAGCCATAAGGATGCTTCATCCACCACTGAGTGTGAACTGAACACAGGAGGGAGAATTCAAGAGGGTAGCCTGCGTCCCCAGCACCTTTGCCGTCTCCCTTTCTTGCATCTGTCCAGGTCGCCATTCCCTCACACTGGGAACACGCTGTGCTAGGTAGGTCTGGCGCAGCGCATTCTCGGTGTAGTAATAAAGTGCACACTTATAATGTTGGGCTCAGTGACAAGAACAACATGAAATAGCGCTCTACCCACCCACTGAGAAAACCGAGGGTGTCACACTCCTCTGTGTCATGGTTTTAAAAATATCTCCACTGACGGTCCAAGTCTCAGGTTGGGTTTGAGGGGTGTTTAGTGCCTAACTGTGCCAGGTGGAAAATGTTTTCATCAGAATCCCAAGGACCCGAGTGATGGACGTCTGCTGGCTAGGCGCACGTGTGTGTGTGTGTGTGTGTGTGTGTGTGTGTGTGTGTGTGGTGCGCACATGAACATGCGTTTAAGAAAAATGGGGGCGGGTGGCTATTTCTTTGCTCATTTTCCCCTCTTTTTCTTTCTTTTTTAATTGCATGTTCCTGACAAAGAGGTGTGGTCGCTGGCACTGCAGCCAAGACTCTCCTCCACCTTGAACCACACGGGGAGAATACAGAGGGCTTCTCAGCACTCAGCATGATTCTCAGCATCAATGGAAACACAAACTCCAAGGCCAGCAAAGAGCTAAGGCTTCTTGGGAATGAGGGATTTAGAAGCTTAGTGAGTGTCCAGAGAAAGACGGGCTCTTCCCTAGGGTTTGTCTCTGGATTTCTCTCTTTATCTTGCTTTCATGCTTAAGAAGAGCACAGCCAAGACTACCTCTACTGGAATTTTGAAAGGAGGTTCAAACAACAGTGTGAGCATTTTAACCCCTTTGTGGCTTAGTCTTACTTACTTTGGAATCTCCAGTGCTTATCAGCAGGGCACTCTGGCTTTAACCTTTAAGTCTGAGTTTCCTGACTTGTAAAAGGGGATAATAATGATGCCTATGCATTAAACTTGCAGTGGAGAGTCCAATGATATGACTCAAGGCAAGCACTTAACACAATCTGGTGCCTAGCAAGCACTCAAAATATGTCAGCTGTGTTTGCAGCTTCAGAGCTTTACAGATTACACACATATGGAAAGAAAGTCTTTCGTTTGAATATAACACAGGATAGATGTACATGAGGCTCCCCGTGCTCTGGTCCCCACCTTTTCTCTGACCCCATCTCCGTTCCCTTGGATGCTGGCTCACTGACCTTCTGGAATTTCTTCATACACATGAAACATCCAGGCCTTTACAGTTGCTATTTCTTTTGCCTGGAATATTCTACACCCAGATATCCTCATGATTTACTCCATTACTCCGTTCTGATATTTGCTCAAAGTTACTTTATTGAAGAGAGACCTTACTCTCCTAACGTTGTAAAATGGCACATAGGGTGCCTGGGTGGTTCAGTTGGTAAAGTGTCCAGCTCTTGATTTTGGCTCAGGTCATGATCTCACAGTTTGTGAGTTCGAGCCCTGCTTTGGGCTCTGTGCTGACAGTGGGGAGCCTGCTTGGGAGTCTCTCCCTCTCCCACTCTCTGCCCTCCATCTGCTCATGTGCACTCTCTCTCAAAATAAATAAATACACATTAAAAATTGGTGAATTTTTTTCTCATTTTTTTTGCCCCAACCCTCTTTCCTGTGTTATTTGCCTTCATATCACCATCTATGTGTTATGGATTTACTAATTAATATATTTGTTATATATATATGTGTGACATATATATATTATATATAAATATGTTTCCTTTCAAAAACATAAGATCCATGAAAGCAGCAGTTTTGTATGCTGTTGTTGCTGTTCATGGCAGTATTTCTAACTTCTAAAATGGAGCTCAAAATACAGTAGGTGTACACTAAATATCAATTAAATGAATGAACAAATAAAGCATGCACATAATTCCTGTTGTGCAGAGGAAGACTTGATGGCTACACAGTCAGTACACTGCTGAGTCAACACTCCTACTGGGATCTTCAGATGACTTTCCAGTTTATCCCAATAATGAAGAGTAATGAAACCATTCAGGCAATCAAGAATATTCTGTGCTTTGATCTTACCTGTGTAACTTTTGATATAACTTTCAGTATAAATCCAAGAAATTCATACAGGAATCATTGCTATCTTTCCTATCCTTGATATTCTCAGCCAGGATAATATTATATTTGATTGGAGATATCCCACATATGAGTAGGGAAACCTTTCTTTTCCTCTACTTACCACATTCTTCTTGCATTCAATATACTTCCCAAAGGTCTCATGACTTTGATAAAGTTCCCAGTAATTAGGAAGATTTGACCTTGCTCCTTCAGACTTCCTCAAGGTCACCTTTTATGAACTAGAAAGAGGCCTCCTCTCTATGATCAGGTTTTTGTACACATCTGCCATCCAGGCAATGCAGTATCTCCCAAATCACATGTATAAACATTCTCTATGGGCTTTTAGGATTTTTTAAAAAATATTTTTATTTATTTCTAGGAGAGAGAGACAGCGTGAGCAGGGGAGGGTCAGAGAGAGAGGGAGACACAGACTCTGAAATAGGCTCCAGGCTCTGAGCTGGCTGTCAGCACAGAGCCCGACGCGGGGCTCGAACCCACGAACCACGAGATCATGACCCAAGCGAAAGTCGGATGCTTAACTGACTAAGCCACCCAGGTGCCCCAGGATTTTTATACAATGAAGAAAATCATGCCGATTCTTGAGTCTTGGAAACTGCATCAGAGTGAACCATGACCTGTAGAAGTCATTAAGCAAGGACCAGGTGCACCTGGGTAGCTCAGTCAGTTAAGCGTCCAACTTAGGCTCAGGTCACAATCAAATGGTCCATGAGTTCAAGCCCTGCATCGGGCTCTGTGCTGACAGTTCAGAATCTGGAGTCTGCTTCAGATTCTGTGTATCCCTCTCTCTCTTCCACTCCCCCACTCATGCTCTGTGTCTCTCGCTCTCAAAAATAAATAAACATTAAAATAAAATGATATTGAAGGACCAGACAAGTGAACGAAGGTATCTGCTTAAACATCTGAAAACACAGAAGATGATTATCAGACTTCTCTTGTGTTTCTGTTCAGTTTGAGGACAGCTGAGTTGGCTAAATGTGATTCTTGCTACCATCACCTACTGAAAAGGAAATTTTAAGGCCATCATTGGAAAAACTCAGCAGGAAGTTGGCTAAATGCTCCCATGTCCACACATTGATCCACACCTTTACTGTGGATAGCAGAGCTTGGATCTGGTCCTCACTAACAATGAACCTAGCTTTGAAGGTACACAAGGTGTCTCATTCTCAAAAGTGTGAGCACAGGGTCAAGTACCACAGGATTACTTTATTTTACTTTTTTCCATTCGGAAGAGAAGCCTGCCTCACCTATGCTCAGGATCCAAGTGTTCTCAGGACTTTCAGGAATTGGTGAATTGAAGACATGGTTTTGTTGGCTGTTGTGTTCCATTTTGGACATAGTAAGTAATTTTCTCTTTATATATGAAACAGAAGCTTGATTGTTTTATATCTGGGCAATTGAACTTGTGATCCTTCAGCAGCTTGGCTCTTTATAATGACCTATGGGCATTTTCCTCTGCCATTTAACTCGTATGTAGTAGGAAACAAGCTTAAACCTTCACCCCCTTGTTTGTATCTCTTTCTGCCACTGAAAAGGTTCAGAGTGTGTTGAATTCAAAAAGAATAAGCAACAATCGTGGTTCCCAAATGCAAAGATTTCAGTAGGAAACTCTCCTGAAGGCAAGTTTATTAGATGGATTCCTTCCACCTTTGTTCATCCCCCCATTTTCCCATTTTTTCCCCATTATTTGCACCATTGCATCTTTGCTGAGATTCTCCTGAAAAGGTCTCTCTCCAATGATGATGATAGCCCAAGAGGCTGCCATCCGGTGACATCACACCTATTGGCAGTAACCACAGTGGCACTTCTGACAATATGCCAAGAGTTCTAGGAGCCAGGCATGAGGTGGGTAATCCAAATAACCATTTCTGCCCAAACTGCCCTCTGCTGAGACAACCCACCACTAATTAAAGGCCATCTGTTTATACCATATAACCTATCCTGCCAGAAGCAGCCAGATGTCAGTACATTACTCTAGTCCGTGACCTCTCTTAGGATATTAACATGGATTATTTATGGGTGGGCTGAGTTGGTTACCGTATATGAGCCTCCTTCCTGGTGCATGGCTTAAGAAATTATATTATATATAAACTTTATGACGATACCATTAATTCTGGGTCTTGCCAAGTTCCAGACCTATATGCTCTGTAGTGGGGTTCTGGGCCTGTTTCAACAATAACATTTTTTTAAACACTTCAATGTCTCATTTCTCTGTGTTTTCCATGGGCTCCCCATAAGTACTGATATGAATACTCTCTTCGTGGGAAGCCATTGGCATTTAGATGTCACGGACTACCTGTGAACTACCCTCTCTCCTTCAGTTAGAGAGGGATGCCAAGTGAGGGTCTTTTTTTGAATCCAAAGAGAACTTGGTGTCATCATTCTTGATGTTCCTTGTTCTTCTGAGCTGTGTGTTGAAATGCCTCCTTTCCAAAGCAGATGATGCTGAGCCAATTCGCTTACCCTGTGAGGAGAGGAAAGTTGGATGAAGGCAGAATTAAGAATAAAAAAATTGGAATTCTAGTCCTGGCTCTACTATCTGGATGTCATGGGAACCTGGCCAAGTTGCTCACTCTTTCTCAGGCTTAGACTGTTCTTTTCTGCATTCTCAAATGATGTGTCTTATATAAAAATGAGTGTTAATATTTAATTCTGAAATAAATATAAATTTTTAATGAAAATATTTAAGTGATTGAGTAATACTTATCCTTTATGCTGAATCTGTATTCTGTGAAATGCAAAATAAAAAAAATGCCAGAGAGGGTTTTAAGTCTACATTGGTCTAAAGTATTTATATTGTTAGTGTTTTATCTTGCCTACCTCTTTAAATTTTAATTCTTTAATTTTATTTAACTCCAAGTTAATTAATATATACTGTAATAATGATTTCAGGAGTAGAATTTAGTGATTCATCACTTACATATAGCACCCAGTGCTAATCCCAGCAAGTGTCCTCCTTAATGCCCATCACCCACTTAGCCTATTCCCCCACCCAACACCCCTCCGGCAACCCTCAGTTTGTTCTCTGTATTTAAGAGTCTCTTATGGTCTGTCTCCCTCTCTGTTTTTATATTATTTTTCCTTCCCTTCCTCTGTGTTCATCTGTTGTGTTTCTTATTTTTTTAAATAGAATTTATTGTTAAATTGCCTTCCATACAACACTTAGTGCTCATCCCAACAAGTGCCCTCCTCAATGCCCATCACTCCCCTCTCCCCCACCCCCCATCAACCCTCAGTTTGCTTTCTGTATTTGAGAGTCTCTTATGGTTTGCCTCCCTCCCTCTCTGTTTGTAACTATTTTCCCCTGTCTCTTCCCCCATGGTCTTCTGTTAAGTTACTCAAGATCCACTTATGAATGAAAACATATGGTATCTGTCTTTCTCTGATTGACTTATTTCACTTAGCATAATACACTCCAGTTCCATCCACATTGCTGCAAATGGCAGGATTTCATTCTTTCTCATTGCTAAGTAGTATTCCATTGTATATATAAACCACATCCTCTTTATCCATTTATCAGTTGATGGACATTTAGGCTCTTTCTATAATTTGGCTATTGTTGAAAGTGCTGTTATACACATTGGGGTACATGTGCCTCATGCATCAGCACTCCTGTATCCCTTGGGTAAATTCCTAGCAGTGCTATTGCTGGGTCATAGGAGAGTTCTATTTTTAATTTTTTGTGGAATCTCCACACTGTTTTCCAGAGCAGTTACACCACTTTGCATTCCCACCAACAGTGTAAGAGCATCTTTTGTGTTTCTTAAATTACACATGAGTGAGATTATATGATATTTATCTTTCTCTGACTGACAAATTTCACTTAGCATAATACACTCTAGTTCCATCCACGTTGTCACAAATGGCAAGATTTCATTCTTTTTTGATTGCTGAGTAATAGTCCATTGTATATTATACCACATCTTTTTCCATTTGTCAGTCAATGGACATTGGGCTTTCTCCATAATTTGGCTATTGTTGATAGTGCTGCCATAAACATTGGGGTACACATGCTCCTTTGAATCATCACTTTTGCATCCTTTGGATAAATCTCTAGTAGTACAATTGCTGGGTGGTAGGGTAGTTCTATTTTTAATTTTTTGAGGAACTTCCATACTGTTTCCCAGAATATCTGCACCAGTTTGCATTCCCACTGTCCTGCCTTCCTAAAGAGATGTCGCAAAGAGAAAATGAGAAAAGGTAATAAATTTTGATTTGATACATTGGAAATTCAGGGCTGTTCCAGTACAAGACTTCATGGTTTTCATGTTGACATTTTCCCTCAAATGTTCTCCCCATTACAACTAATAGCCAAGGGCCAAAAACTCCACTTCTACAATACCTTACCCTTAATCACCCAATATCTAATTATTATTGGTTCTTCTAGATTAATTGTTCTCCACTCAGGTAGCCCCACCTCCTAAAGGGTGATTTGAAAATAGCCCTGGGTGTCTTGAGGTGTTACAATAGGAGGTGGTGGAGATTCTAGTGACACTGCACGTGGGGTCAGTAATATTGCTCATTCTGCCATGTGTTGGCCATTGTTTCACAGCAAGAAGTACCCTGAGTCCCACACCATCCTTCAAATATTTCATTGAACATTCATATAAAAACTGATAACTAAGTTATCAGCTAAGCCTAGAAGCTAATTCCATCTCACACCCGAATACAGTTCATTATGTTTTAATATCTCATGAGCATTCCAGAAATGCAATTTTCATGTAAATTAAAGAAAGATTATACCATGCATTATTTGTAAATTCCCACAGAGTGGTTTGCCAGTTTCAAAAATCACACCAAGAATGGAAACATCCCCGTGGCACTTGAGCCGTCAACAAAACACATTTGTATTGGGTTGTTGAATAGGGTAGTGCAGTGTGCATGGCCTTGTTTGTATCAGTCTGTATTTGCACCTGGTGCATTCACAGAACACGTCCGACTAGTTTATTATGTTTGTAGTGGAGAAGTGTTCAAGTATTTATATGTTGGAACAGGCAGGGTGGCCTCATAGATGTGGACCCTGCTCATGGTTGACTACTATTATCACTGTCTTGAAATTCTTAATAATTTTTATTAGGAGCCTGCATTTTCACTTTGCACTGTTTGGTCACACAAATTACATAGCCATTCCTGAGAATAGGGGTTGGCAAATATTTCCTGCAAAGAGAAAGATGGTAAATACTTTAGGTTTTGAGGGCTAAGAGGGTATCAAAGATACGATGTAGGAACTCGTGTAATTATTTTAAAAAATAACTATTTAAAAATGAAAAAAAATCATTTTTATCTCATGGGCCACATAAAAACAGGTGTAGGGCTGTATTTGGTAGTTTAATGACTCCTGTACTAGAATATTTTTATTATAAAATAATCACCTCATTTCTTCTTTATGTGACAATTAGGGCATTTCACTTCTTTTTCTGGAATTGTGTTTGTAGGCTGTGAATTCCATTCTAAGATAGTAAAGTAGCCTTTACAGAATTCAGCTTAGCAGAAGTGGGCATTAGATCTGGGAGCACTACAGGTGGCCATTCTATCGCTGGCCTCTCCACCTCCATTCTCTTCTCACTACAATCCATCCTACACATTGCTGTCAGACTGATTTTCCTTGAAATGCAGCTTTCATGTCACTGTTCGAAAATCTTCACTGTGTTTTCTACTGGATACCTTGTGTAGAGTTCGAATTCAGATTGGAATTTCTCTGTAAAAAGGATCTCTAAGGTCAGATCTCCTGCCATGCTTTATCTCCCACAACGCTATGCTGTCACTTCTTATCCACTCTTCTTTCATGTGTGTTTCCAAGTCTGGGTCTTTCAGGAGAGCATCACACTGGTGCCCCATGGTCTCTGAATCTTTCCCATAGTGCTCTTCATGTTTGTGTGCTCACTGGCTTAGTTCTCTTTAATATTTTGAAAGCACCTAGGAAACAGACTCAATAGACCTCCAGAATCTTCAACAGTGCCTTGTTGATAAAAAGTATTAAATAAATATTTGTGTAATTGGATTGCATTATAATACTTACTAATCCAGGGTTTAAGCCTTGAGATTATTTGTTGGATAAAGCAACTCATCCTGGAATTTTTCTTCCAAAATCCCTGAACTGACATCTGGTGTAGCAGACACTGATGTTTGCATTTTTAGCATCCAGTTTGCCTTCTTCCTTTCTAGAAAGGAGACAGACATGCAGTGGGATTTTGTTCCTGTGTTCTCCCTACCTCCCTCTAGAGGACATTTGGGATTAGTCTAAGCCAACTGGGACTACAGTTGCCAGAAAAAATATGGGATGTCCGGCTGAATTTGAATTTCAGATAAACAACGAATAATTTTTCAGTATAAGTATGCTCCTAATGTGGTCCGACTTGACTTAACTCAGGTAGACCAAAATGAAAAACTTATGTTTTATGTTTTGGAAAGAGTTTTTTTCTCTCTTGTGCTGGACCAGAGCAGGGAGCCTGAAGTCACTTGCAACCATCTTGTGACCAGCAATCTTAAGCTATAGCAGATGCTGAGTGAAGAAAAGCAAATATGTTAAAAATAAAAGATCCGAATCCTTGCTGAGGTCATTGAGGCACACAACATATCTTGTCTGGAACCCGCTCTATTTCTGTTTTCATAGCTAAGGAAGTGAATAAATATCTTTTTAGTTAAGCCAGTCAAATCTGGGTTTTCTGATACCTGTAGACAAATACATATTGATTAATTTATTTCATTCTGGTTCTACATCAAAGAGACATCCCAAGATTCCGGGCTCATATTGTTAACATTTAGTCACGGGTTTAATTCTTGAAACATCCAATGAACAAGCTGTTTCATGGAAGTACAAACTCCACACCTAACTCCTGTTAGCTGCTTACAAATAGGAACCAGGCAAGGACTCTGAATACAACAGTGGGAAATCCATTCTCTACCACTGGACACACAAGTTAAAGTCCCACTATGACTTTCAGGACATGGAAATCTAGTTGGAACTTCTACTACCCGGGCTCCTCTGAACGTTTAGCCTTGCATCTCCTTTTATTTTTCTCTTTCTGCTGTTGATGACCTTTTAGTAGAAATCTGCTCCATTTGTCTGTCTCCCTTCTCAAATAAAAACACTTTCATTTTCTTTTAGAAAGTACCACCTTGGAATTCTCGGACTCTACATTTGGGATGGCACTGAAAAATAACAGTAGCCCAGCCTAATTACCGTATGCATTTCTTCAGATCACAGTGATTAGTTCAAAGGAGTCCTTGTGATCTTGTTAATCCAAGAAGGCAAATGCTAGTATTTTTGTCACAACTCTTGGGAAGACGTTCTTACTCTATGTGTGTTTTTACACTACTATGTCTGGAGATTCTAAGCATAACCACAGAGAAAGAAGAAGCCAGCACAAAATAGAGCAGAGGCTGCCAAAGGGAAGGAAGAAAGATCACTTTTGCTTTCACTTGGGTACTTATTTCTGACTGACTCTGAAGTTAATTCCATGACTGAACTTCATGTGAGTTGTGTGAGTCCATAAGATCTTACATTTTCTAAATGCAGTTTCAGGAAGGGGTTGTTTGTAAGAGACAGAAAGCTAACCCATGCCTTACCTCTGTAGCTTAGCTCCTGGTTTAAGAGGATGGTCTTTCAAGGGAAAGAATTATGAATTGAGCACTCACTAGCCTAAGTTATTTAGACACTTTATTTTGCTCAATCCCTTCCCCAAGTGTTGTTCACTTGACATAGGAAGAATAAAGGCTCTGAGTTTGACTAGCTGAGGCCCCACAACTGGTAAGAGGCTAAGACAGGATTTAAACTCAGGCATTACTTCCAAGCCAGTCCTCACCACACAGCCCTTTCAGGTTCAGGGGCACATTTGAATACCTCCTTGCAAAGCTAGTGAACTGTTCCAGAGGACATACTGTGTGCCAGTGATTACTCTTAACACTCAACACATAGACCCACTCAATCCTTACAGCAATTCTGTTTATTAAGAATAAATATTGCCATTTCATAGATGACAAAGCAGAGGCATTGAGAGGTTAGCTAAGTTTCCTGAGATCACACATTGAGTAAGTGCATAAGCCGAACTTTGAACCTGGTCATCTGACTCCACAGTCTAATTTCTTAGATAACTCAAACTTTTCCTTCGGGATCCTACAGATAAATTAACAGTGTTCCATGACCTTTTCTTTAGGGATGGAGGACATCACAGTATTAACCTTCTAAAGAGTGACAACCACAAATCAGATTCTACCTTAGGCAAAGGAAATCTTTATATCCATTAGAGGTAGATATCTCGTAATCTCACCCATGTGACTTGGAAATATTCTGAAAGTGATAAGAAATAAACCAAGGCTATGTTTAAAGAAAGGTGATATTTACCTCCCTAGATCTCTCTTCCTGGTTTTGTGCAACCAGACAATTTCTGCGGGAGATGCTCTGAGGAGCAACAGCCCAGGCGGGAAGGCGGAGGAGAGAGGGCACATGCTGTCACCTTGCAGAACATTCCCCTGAGTGGCACAGACATTTACAGGCTGTTCTAGAGAGGAGTCTCTGCCGGTTTTCTCTCCCCCTGTTATGTTCTCTTGCTTGTTGTTAATCTCAAGCATTACAAATGCACCTCTACAGTTTAACATTTACTGAGTGCTGACCAGTGTACCAGGATGCTTTACATATCTCTAGCCAGCCTATTCATGGGAGTCATAGACCTAACTTGAGCAATCTTAAAAAACACAAACTTTCTCTTTCCATGTGCTACTTTGTATGGGCAAGGATAGCTAGGTTCTGCTGGGTAACAAAACGCAGCTAACGCTTCGGTGATCTGATACAGTGAAAGTCAGTTTCTTGCATCTGTAAGGTTTACTGCAGGTCCAGGTCCAGGCCAGGTATCTTCCATCAGAAGCCCAGCACTCCAGATGGTTTCAATGTTGTAACACCTCCGTATCAACCCATACTTTGTTTTCCAACAATGGTGGTAGAGGAAGAGAACAAGGAGGTTCTCTTAGCACTCAAATCTCACAGGTATCATCTGCTCACGGTTTCCAGGCTGGAAACAGTCACATGGTGACATCAGGGAAGTGTCACCCTTCATATTTCCCAAAATAGAAGAGATGAAGGCATTAGGGAATAATACTTAGGTCTGCTATCTACCAACTTAAAGTGACCTGGAAGGTCAAATAACATGTTACCTTGACTTAAGATCAAAAGTATATTTAGATAAGCCTGTAAATTCTAGAAGACTAACATGGGAGACATTTAAAAACCTTCCTTAGTAGCAATTTAAACATTCAAAAAAAATGGAGTGTCTGGGTGGCTTAGTCTGTTAAGTGTCCGACTCTTGATTTCAAAGCTCAGGTCATGATCTCACATTTCATGGGATCAAGTCCCATGTTGGGCTCCTTGCTGACAGCAAGGAGCATGTTTGGAATTCTCTCTCCCCCCCCTCTCTGCCCCTCCTCTATATGTCCTCTCTCTCTCTCAAAATAAATTAATAAACTTCAAAAATAGTTTTTAAACATTAAAAAGGTAATTTATTGGGGTTAAATTCACATGACATAAAATTGCCATTTTTAAGTGCCATTTATTACATTCACAGTGCTGCCACTTTCTCTATCTGGCTCTGAAATATTTCCATCACCCCAAAATAAAATCCATTAAGCAGTTATTCCCTATTCTATCCTCCCTGCAGTTCCTGGAAACAATCCATCAATCTGTGCTCTGTCTCTATGGATTTATCCATTCTGGATGTTTAATGTACATTGAATCATATAATATATGACCTTTTGCATCTGGCTTTCTTTCCCTTACCATGCCCTCATCCGTGCTGTACCCTCAATCAGTACATCATTCTTTTTTATGACTGAATCTAATATTGCATTGCCTGTATGTACTGCATACACTCTGTTTACCCATGCATTCATGCTTTCTAACTTTTGTCTGTTGTGAATGGCACTGCTATGAGTATATGTGCACATGTACTTGGAGTTCCTGTTTTCAGCTCCTTGGGGTATATGCTTGGGAGTGGAATTGCGAGGCCATGTGGCGTTCTATGTTTCACTTTTTAGGAACCACCACACTGTTTCCACAGTGGCTAAACCTTTTCACATTCCCACCAGCAGTGTGTGAGGGTTTCAATTTCCCATATTCTTGTCAACACTTGTTATTATTTCTTAATTACATCCATCCTAGTAGATGTGAAGTGGTATCTCCTCGTGGTTCTGATGTGCGTTACCTTGATGACACATGATGTAGAGTATATTTTCATTTGCCTGTTGACCACTTATGTATATTTTCTAAAAAAAAGTTTAGTTAAATTTTTGGCCCATTAAAAAATGTGTATTTATTTTTGAGAGAGAGAGAAAGAGTGCAGGGGAGAGGCAGAAAGAGAGGGGGGCAGAGAATCCGAAGTAGGCTCTGTGTTGACAGTAGCCCTAGGCAGGGCTCAGACTCAGGAGCTGTGAGATCATGACCTGAGCTGAAGTCAAGAGTTGGATGCTTAACTGACTGAGCCACCCAGGCACCCTTTTTTTTTTTTCTTTTTTTTGCCCATTTTAAAATAAGGTTTTCTTTCTGTTGTTGAATTGTATGAATTGTTTATGTATTCTGAATACTTGATCCTTATCAGATATAGGATTTGCAAATATTTTCTCCCATTTTGTAGGCTGTCTTTTCACTTTCTTAATGATGTCCTTTGATGTACGAAAGTTTTTAATGTAATGAAATCTAGTTTATCCAGTTTTTCTTTTGCTGTTCATGTTTTAAGTGTCTCTTATCTAAAAATTCATTGCCAAACTCAAGGTCATAAAGATATAACCTCATGTTTTCTTCTTAGACTGTTATGGTTTTAGCTTTTAAATTTTGGTCATCAATCCATTTTAAGTTTTGTATATAGTATGAGGTAGGGGTCCAACTTCATTTTTTGCATGTGGATATCCAGGTGTCCCAGCACCTTTGTTGAAAAGACTATTCTTTCCTCATTGAGTGGTCTTAGTGCTTTTGTCATGAATAAATTGGCCAGGGGCACCTGGGTGGCTCAGTCGGTTGAAAGTCAGACTTCAGCTCAGGTCATGATCTCACGGTTCGTGAGTTCCAGCCCTGCACTGGGCTCTGTGCTGTCAGTGCGGAGCCTGCTTCAGATCCTCTGTTCCCCTCTCTCTCTGCACCTTCCCCACTCTCTTTCTCTCAAAAAAAATTTTTTTTTGAAATCAATTAACCATTAATGTATGAGTGTTAGTAGATATTTTTAATATAACAAAACTCACAATTATAAAAAAAATTTATATCACACCTAAACTCTCTCAGGCTTCAGTTTAAAGACATTTTATCTTTTCTGTAGTCTTCAGAGAAAATGGAGGAAATTTGGCCCTATAAATACATACAAAGTACAACACAGATAACTATACAAACTGACCATCAGACAGTATCTATGGACAGCTTACTAAGTGAAAGGCAATGTATCTGCTTCTGGAAATAAAATATGTATTATATATGTAATATGAATATATATATCCTGCCTTACAGAAACATCATAACCAGTTGGGGAAGAAAAGCATATATACAAATAACCGTGCTGAACTTTTACAAAATGGCACAGAAGCAGCCAGAAGAGAATGATTCACTTTGACTGCGGGTGTTGGGAAAGATTTCGTGATGTGGAGAGTGGGTAGCATGAAGTATCTGAAGTAATATTAATGAAAGATTTTTCTGATAATATCATTTTAAAATTCTAAAGCAGGACATGTTATGTTAACTCTGACCTGAGATCCCACTAAAGTGGCCAAGATATTAAATATTCCAGTGGTTGTATCCAGATTAGTATTTTGTTGGCCTATACGGAGCCAAGCCTGTCAAAATTTTCTCTGGGTTTGTATATTTCATAACAACATCCTCCAGTATAAAAACACACAAAAATATGTTAATAGTACATTGGATTTGATGTTAGTGCAGCAGGAGTGAAGAAACAAAACTCTTTCTTGCAGCATAGATCTAGGAGATTTGCTTCCATGTGGTTAGTTGCATAGGGTTCTGGAGATGCCTTCTATAAAAAAGTGAGGAAAGCAGGACCAGGCAGAGAGAAATTGAACTGCAGTGTAGTTACAACAGAGGCATCAGCTGATCCCGTAGGGAGCTCTGGGGCTGTAATGGCCACTCAGAGGTGACCTACATTGAGATAAGCATATTGGATCTTTGTATGTGGCAAATACCAGTCATTGGATGTGCACTGCTCTTGGGAAGGGTGTAGAATCTTGGGCGAGATGACTCCTTTAGGGCTGAAGGTAATTCCCTGAGACAGATCGGTCTAAGAGCTGTCAGCAGGCACCACTTTCTGCACCTGGGAAAAATCATTCCCCTGGTCTCGAAGGGGGACTATGGGCCATGCATGACAACATCCGCTGTAGTAGGTGAGGCCAGTATCACCATGGTTACCATTTCCAGAGGGGAAGAAGGAGACTCAGTAGTTTAATTGCCCACAGAGAGTCCCACAGCTATGAAGGGCAGGGTTAGTACCAAAACCAAGGTCTTCTGATTCCAAGCCAGTTTGCCTTTAAGCAACATTGTTGTCCCTCAAAATGTGCAGTACCATTTCATCTCAAAAAAATATTTAAAGTCAGTTGAACTTCAATCACCGAGATTTCACAACTCTTACCTGGGATTTCCCTTTTTCCTTCCAAAACATAATATTCAGTTCTCAACTTGTCCATGTCAAGGAATTCTTCTGAACCTCCAACCCTAAAGTTAAGGCCATTTTCTTCCACAGAAACGCATGCACTTGTGCGTACTTTACTTACTTATATAAGTTTATTTGTTTATTTTGAGAGAGAGTGAGCTCGAGTAGGAGACTGGCAGAGAGAGAGGGAGAGAGAGAACCCCAGGCAGGCTTTGTGCTGTCAGCATGGAGCCAAATTCAGGGCTCAGTCTCACTAACCATGAGATCATGACCTGAACTGAAATCAAGAGTTAGATGCTTAACCAACTGAGCCACCTAGGTGCCCCATTGTGTGTGCTTTCAAAACAGCAGAGGATGAAAGCAGAATATTATCAGAAGGATTATTAAATTAATAGATTAACACAGCATCCAGGCATCCATGCTATTTTCAGACTAGCACTTACGCTATGCTATTTTCAGGAATAACACAGCATCCAGACATCTATGCTATTATTAAATTAATGGAATAACCCAGCATTCAGTTATCTATGCTCTTTTCAGACTGCAGTATAGGAAAAGAATGTATTAACAAAGGGGGATATGTATGAAGATTAGGGGAGAGAGATGCACAAAGTGGCCACAATGTCAGCTTGAGGCAGAAAATAATTAACTTGAAAGCCAGAGGGAAGGAAGCATTTCCAGGCAATGCTTTCTTTATTTCCAACATGCTGCCCTGAGATCTAAGAAACTAGACATTATCTGCCTCCAAGGGCCTGCAAGCCAGTTCCTAGCTGCTTGAGTTCCAGCCTTCAAGAATCTGTCATTTTTGAATTCAGAAGACAGTCACACTGTAAAAGCCATTAACATCGAAGATCACTTGGAGAAACTGCTTAAGGATGAAGCCTCAAAAAAGAGCTGGATCTTCACTCTATCACTTCCTAGCTGGATGGCTGGGGCAAGTGTCTTAAACTAAATAGATTCTTCATCTATAAATGGTATAATCATAATAACAATTTCATAAGAGTGTTGTATGATGAAATTGAGATAATACTCATCTCCTAGTACTGAGTCCTTATGAATGGTTGATTTGGTACTCTGTTAACTCTTATTTTATGTATATTTTATTTATGTGTGTGTATCAGACCTAAATAAAAGACTATATTGTAGTATTAATATTTGGTATTATAAAGCAGCACTGCCAATAGAACGTTCTGTGATGACGGAAATGTTCCTTATCTGCGCAGTCCAACATGGTAGCCACTGGCTCCATGTAATTATTGAGCACTGGCTAGTGAAACTGAAGAAGCAAATTTTTAATTCAATTTAGCTGTAAGTAGATGCCACCACAGAGTGCACGTAGTTACTTCAAGATGGAAGATATTTTAGATATTATCTACTACAAAGTGATCATCCCAGGGGATAATACACATATTTCAGAGAGATATGAAATAACATGCTCAGGGTTTCACAACCACTAAGGGGGCAGAGCCAACATTCTGATCAAGCTCCAATATTCCAAATCCAAGGCATCATATTGCCACATGATAGCATAACAAAGTGAATGACTTAAAGACATAGGCAAGTTAACAACAGATGCAGAGCCAGCTCTTCCAAATTCCAGAAGTTACAATTATCATCAGCACCATAATCACATTAGTTTCCAATTACTGAGCTCCTATTATTTGGTTGGCAGAGATCAGCCAAGGACTGTTCTCTTGACTTCTGTGCTAACATGCCCTCCTGATGGGACCCCAAAACTTTTACTAACACAGTAAGTAGTCCCCTATATCTTCATAGGATTTATCAGCCATGCTTTGTAGCATGTGTATCTTTGTTAGTTGTTTCTTGCGTTTCTGGTCTGATGAACTCAGTGTCATCAAAATAGTCGACAAATATGTTTTTCTGTGGAATGTCTGGATCCTCATAATGGTCCAGATCCCCTTAGACTATATTATGACAGAGAGTGAGAAAGTTAACCTACTGTGTGGCTCTCCCAAGACAAGCAAACTGTGTATAGCCCTCTTTTCTGATAAGGCGGGAACAGGATGCATTCCCCAGAACAATGACGTATGCCATATAAAGGACTCATGTCAATCTTCTCTAGCAAAGCTGCCTCACTTGGCATATTACCTGCAGTTGGGGCTATCGTTGGGTTCAGTTTGCAGAGGTCCACTGTCAACTTCCAGGATTTGTCAGCCTCCAGGATTTGTCTGTTTTTTTGCAGGAGCCAGGATAGCAGGGATATGATGTCTCTAGAGATTTAATGAAGAGGTTGGCCAAGTTTTTCTGTAAAGGGCTAGATAGTAAATATTTTAGGCTTTATCAAGTGGAAAAGTAGAGACTATTATTTAAGTACTTATATAACCATTTAAAGTGTACCCATTTTAAAAATGTAAAACTGGGGCACCTGGGTGGCTCAGGTCATGATCTATGGTTTGTGAGTTCAAGCCCTGCATCAAGCTAGCAGCATAGAGCCTACTGGGATTCTTTCTCTCCCTCTTTCTCTGCCCCTCCCCTGCTCGTTCTCTCTCTCTCTCAAAATAAATAAATAAACATTTTTAAAAAATGTTTGAGCATTCTCTTTTTCCCTGTGTGTCCTTACCCGAGTAAATGGTAACAGGTTCCTTTGAGGAAGGATGGGGGACTCAACACTGCATACGCTTGTAGTAGTGTTACAAGGTTCTTCTTCCTGGTGAGCCTGCCTCTTTCTCATTCTATAAGTTCCAGGGCCAAAAATGGACTCAACTCTAAACACTAGGTAAGGCACTTTGCCTTTTTATTGGGAAAACTCACTTCACCTAATCATCCATTCTTTATTTACCATGATTGTGAAGGTGCATGTGCCTTTGTTGGCTTCTCGTTTATTTTGCCATCTTCTTTTAACCATGTCCATGATGCTCTGCCGGCCAGAGCTTCTCAACTGCCCAACCTCCTTGCAACTCAAGGAGGTATGATATTTATACCCACCTAGTTGTGGTAGTTAGGCATTATCACCTGGCCTCTACTGTTATGCAGTCCTACCATTTCACTGCTCTTATTGAGCTCAGTTTTGAAGTAGCATCTTTTCCTGTTGAGCCCGTCCTATGAAGCAGGGCCACCACTAAACTACTAAGAGAGGCTGGTGTCCCTTTCAGAAGGGTATTCCTTATTGTTTGGAAAGTAGTGGTTCTTCTGAGCTGTCCCATGAGCGTTCTCCCCAGGTGGGATTTTTCAGTGACTCTCAGCTGTCCCCTTCTCTGGCCATTTATCTCTTCCTCAGTGTCTGCCTTGGGACTTCTGGCCCTTCTGCCTAACTTAGTGGGGGCCATCCTAACAGTGCATTCATGCCATCTCCCATCATCCTTGCCAGGGTGGTTAAATCCTATTTTCTGGGAGACTGCATCCATCTCAATGAAACTCTCCTCTTGTATCCAAATTTCTGTTCTGCCCCCTTGGTCTAGCACCCCCATAATCCAGTCCCATGAGTGCTTTCCCAGACCCTGCCAGGACATGCCAACCAGGTCCTGCAGCTCCTTAGGGAGCAGTCCTTTCTCTCCTGAGCTAGCCAAGCACCTCGATGGTTGTGTTGTGTTGTGTTGTGTTGTCCTGTGGCCAGGACCAGAGGTGGGCATAGATCTTAAAGGTGAAGCACATTGTCTTGAAGAGAAAAGGCCTTGGAACTGCTTAAAACAAGGGGGGCAAAGCATTAGTCCATTGAGATTGGGGATAGCTTCTACAGACTCAAAGAATTCAGGAAAATACAGAGATCCAAGATTTGTGGGTATTATCATCCCAGATGTCTCCAACCCATGAGTCAAGACCCCATTCTTTCAACCCTGGCCTTGGCACAGCCACTCTAATTTGGTTGGGAATTAACCTTCTTGGCTACAGCCATACCACCCTGAATGCGCCCAATCTCGTCTGATCTTGGAAGCTAAGCACGGTCGGGCCTGGTTAGTACTTGGATGGGAATTAACCTTCTTTGGCCTAGTTCTCTGCTTTGTTATCCTTCTGTTGGAGACAAGAAGAGCTTCTTTCTTTCTTTTTTAAATATATTTTGTTTGTTTATTTTTGAGAGAAAGAGAGAGCAAGCATGAGTGGGGGAGGGGCTGAAAGAGAGGGAGACACAGAATCTAAAGCAGACTACATGCTCTGAGGTGTCAGCACAGAGCATGATGTGGGGCTCAAACCCACAAACTGCAAGGTCATGACCTGAGCCAAAGTCAGACACTCAACTTACTGAGCCCCACTCAGACTCCCCAAGGAGAGCATCTTGCTACCAAAGAAGTCCCCTTGTTTTCTCACTTAGCTTTTAATTGCTGACTCATCACACTCATCTTTTCTTCTTCTAGAGTGCCAGTCAAGCTTAGCAACAGCCAACCCACTCCACTGTCCCAATAGTTGCTCTTCCTTCTGTATTTTTGAAGACCTAATACATTGTACCAGCTAGTGTGTTACCTTCCAGGTATACCACCCCCAGTCCACCCCTGATAGAAGTTTAACAATTCTACTGCTTCATGGTGCTTCAAGTGGCATGAGGAGAGGGGTCCTCATTACCACCTGGTGACAGGGGATCAAATTCCAACATCCCATCTTAATGAATGCTTTCTCAGTCCATCCCTAGCATACGCTGTTGCAGGCTTTGTTCTCTAGCAAGCCAACTCAAGACAGAGTAATGCACAAGGCAGATGCTATGGAGTAGCATCTTGTGACAAAGAAGGAAAGGGAAGAGGATCAGGCGAAGGAAAAGCTGAACAGTAATGCAGAGGCAATATCACAAGAAGTCCTGGGGCTGAAATTGCCTTCTGAGTTGTCCAAAGTTAGGTTGGGCTTTCATTCCTCACAGTGATCAGTCGCTGGGTGTGAGTTGCCCTGGAAAAAAGGCACAGCCTCAGATGAGGCATCTGTGTCCTGTGGAAGCAATTTTTAAAGGAGTCTGACAGCTGAGGCCCAAGCTCGTACAACCAGCACCTGGAAAAATCCAGCCTCCATTCCTGAAGGGAGGTCCGGGCAGCACATGACAGTGTCCACCTCCAATGATTATGAGGCGTTACTTGCGTATTTCATTTTTTAATAAAAGTCTAAACATAAGAGTCATGACAAGCCTATAATTTGAACCATGACAAGCCTCATCAGTGGTGAACATTGCCTTTGAGAGAAAGAAATATTTTGAGTAAAAAAAAGAAAAGTTAGCACAGATCATGGAAAAACTTTTGTAAAAACAAAGGGAGGGGAGGTGTGTCGAGGAGGCAGGAGTGAGGGGGTGTGCGTGGGGGTGGGTGGGGATCTAGTCTAGTAAACCACTAAAAAGAAATCTCTTTTTACAGCAGCCCCAGGAAACTTATTGAGACCTCATAAAATAATGAGAACCAAGGAAACAGCACTCTATGCTAAGTGTCTCTTTCACTGTTTTACAGACTGGGGAAAGATTTTATGAGCTATTTGGCCTTTCCTTTGGATGCCTCTTTGGGAGAAGTTCCTGGTTCTTCAGCTAGTTATTTTCACTTTTGGCCAAGGAGTAAGAAGATCCCAAAACAAGATAATAGCCATTTAGGCTTTCTGGCAATGTTCTCCAGATGTTGACCACAGCAAGCACTTAGGGAATGGAAGAATTTGCCAAATGGGCTATCTACACGTGAGTCCCCTTGGATAGAAGGATAAAGTCTGATGGCTCTGGGAATATGGCACTGACGGGGTCCCTAGGTTCCTTCAAGGAGTTCTGGCACCAAGAACTTTGTTGAGGAGAAGGTCATCAGATAATGAGTTTCTTGAAGGGCAAGACAGTATCAGAATGGAAAATGAAATTGTGAATTCTAAGAACTTAAAACCCCTCTCCTTTCAAGATGCTTTGGTCATCAAAATTGAAGGGAAAAAGAAGCCACCCCTCTGTGTCTCTCTACATTTAAAAACAAGGAGGCACGAGGGTGGCTCAGCTGGTTTAGTGTCCAACTCTTGATTTCCGCTCAGGTCACCATCTCACAGTGGTGAGATGGAGCCCCACATCAGGCTCTGCACTGACAGTGTGAAGTCTGCTTGGGATTCTCTCTCTCATTTCCTCTCTGCCCCCTCCCCCACTCACACACATACACAGTCTCTCAAAATAGATAAATAAACATAGGAAAAAAAGCAATGGCCTCTTCACAAGTAGTTCTTTGGTGTCCTCCAGGGCTGACAGTGATCCAAGGGACATAGGCCATTATTTTTTTAAAAATTAGGGATTCATCCTGATCTTCAATGTAGTTCTCCAGTCATTTTGGGGATTCAGTAAATGAGTCACCAATACTCTTTTTTTTTTTTTAATGTTTTATTTATTTCTAGGAGAGAGAGACAGCGTGAGCAGGGGAGGGTCAGAGAGAGAGGGAGTCACAGACTGAAACAGGCTCCAGGCTCTGAGCTGGCAGTCAGCACAGAGCCCGACGCGGGGCTCGAACCCACGAACCGTGAGATCATGACCTAAGCGAAAGTCGGACGCTTAACCGACTAAGCCACCCAGGCGCCCCGAGTCACCAATACTCTTAAAGGATAGTTTTGCAATGGGAAACAAAAAGATAGAGTAATGCATCAAGCACTCCAAAATGCACATGGGTTACCGACCCAGTCTGGGACCCTCTCATTAAGTCAGTTCTACACTTGGGTAGAATTCTGTGTAAGGTCATAGCTAAGGAATCTGTTTGATTTTGACCCCTTGTCCATTATGATATCATGTAATCTCCTAGGTTGAAGAGACATAAGTGGTATGAAAACTGACTTGAATCCTTTTGTCACTCAGAGGAACTCTGAGTTTTATTCCTCAGTCCAGGAATATAATATTTTCAGTGACCCTGGGCAAACAGGACTTGGCAGTAGCAAGAATGGCTGGAAAATTCTCAATAGCATCCAAAGAGCTCTTGCTCAACCTTCTGAAAGGGCCTATGAGCACATTCTATTCCCATCACTTAATGTTTCTGAGGCTCCCTTCTCTACATTCCACCTAACTTGAATCAGCATCTTCTTTGCTATCCACATCTTGAGACTTTTTGGTGTGTGAGAGAATTAAGTTATTTTTTTTTATATTAGGCGGCAGGCTGATATGATTTTTCATCTTTATGTCTCTATAATCACTTAATTCAGCTCTGGGCTTTGCGTTGCAAAACATCAGTTTACGTTAGAGAGAAAGAGAAAGAAAGATAATGAGGGAGGGAGAAATTGATGCCTTTTATAAAAAATGTCAACAAAATCTTTAATGAGGCTCAACGTGATTTTATTATACTCTTTGACGGCTTTATACTCATAAAGCCTGACATCTACTGTATGCTGGGTTCTGTACGCTGCTCTGTTCTGCTCCCTCCCAGACTCCATGCTTGCTCCATGCTCGTTCAGGACCCTACTCTATAAAAAGATCGTATTTGTACGACTTTCCCTGCATAAAATCATTCACAAACTGATTTTGGAAGAATATCAATAAGTGCTTTTGAGTTTTAAAATGATTGTGTATGTGATTTCAGCTTAAAACTTTAGGAGCAAAATAAGAGCTATTCTAAATAACCCAGCTTTGTTAAATTAAAAACACAAAGAAATCACTTGGCATGGTATAATAAAGTTAGAGTGCCTTGGATATTATTTAATTTTTTTCTTTGAGCGGCAAAGCAACTGAGAGGTGTAAAGATTAATTGTTTAATAGCAAAAGGAGCAGGGAAGCCCCTGCCTAGTTTACTGCTGTGTCCCTCCCTCTAGAGCAGTGGTTCTCAGCCAGGTGGCATTTTGCACCGCCCCCCACCCCCGGGGGGGCATTTGGGAAGGTCTAGTGACATTTTTGGTTGTTTCAAATGGGACTGGGGGATAAAAGTGCTCCCAGGATCTAGAGGCCAGAGCTGATGCTATCCGTCTACAATGCACAGGGCTGCTCCTGCAAGCAAAGAATCATTTGGCCCAAGGAGCAATAGTTTGGAGGCTGAGAAGCCCTACCTGTAGGAAAAAAGCCATTCATAATGATCACGCAACTTCACTCTTAGGGTCTAAGGGGCTGGTGTTAGCTGTGATATTCCCACCAACTAGGTGAACACTGGTTCTTTCTGGGCAAGGGCAAAAAACCAAATCAAAACAAAAAAAAAACACAAAACAAAACAAAAAACTCACTCTATTGGGCGGCAAACCGTAAGAGACTCTTAAATACAGAGAACAAACTGAGGGTTGCGGAGGAGAGGTGGGTGGGGAGATGGGCTAAATTGGTGATGGGCATTAAGGAGGGCACTTGTGGGGATGAGCACTGGGTATTACATGTAAGTCATGAATCACTACCTTCTACTTCTGAAACCATTATTACACTATATGTTACCTTACTTGTATTTAAACTTAAAAAAAAAATCTCAGTCTCTTCTTATGCATCAAACACAGATATAGATTCAGTATATAAATGGATATATAGTGTATCTATGACACTAAAAGCAATCAGAGGGAAAAAATGTCTAAAAAGTTTTCTTGGGAAGGGATGGTAATGGGGAGAGGGAAGGCTGGGAAACATTGAAGTGGCGTGATTGTAATTCTCTGCCCCCATCCTCTGGATGGTCCCTGAAGTTTGAAACAGGGCACTACAGTTTCTGACTCTGCTCTAACCAGGTGCTATTCTCGAGTTTTTCCCTGCTCACCACTGGATGCTGGGAAGCAGGGGAACTGCTATAGGTCATTCTTCAACTGCCTCTTTTGTTTTCTGCAAATTAAAGACAGATAGATACAGAAAGTTGAGGGTAGGAGAAAGAATGTGAAGGGGGAACATGTTGGCCACCTTCCAATTCAGGAGATTCTAAGAGAGGGAAGGCTGCTCACTGAGTGCTGGTGGCCAACAATGGGATGGTTAGTGGGTGCACCCATCTCATGAGGTGAATTGTGGGAATGCTTTTGCTTCTTTTGTTTCTCAACTCAACTATGATACCTGGTAGTTTATGACAAGACTCTCTGGACTCTTGATGGAAAGTTGTTTATCGCAATTTTTCTGGGTCTTCTTCAATGTTTAATGGGCACTAGTGAGAGCTTCCTGCAAATTACTACTCAAATGTTTTAATTTTAAGATGAGATTTTTAAAAAATTTTTTTAAATGTTTTATTTATTTCTAGGAGAGAGGGATAGACAGCGTGAGCACGGTTGGATCAGAGAGAGAGGGAGTCACAGACTGAAACAGGCTCCAGGCTTGAGCTGGCAGTCAGCACAGAGCCCGACGCGGGGCTCGAACCCATGAACTGCGAGATCATGACCTAAGCGAAAGTCGGACGCTTAACCGATGAAGCCACCCAGGCGCCCCAAGAGATTTAATGAGTATACTTGGATTCATTTGGGATTTGTGGGTGAACACAACCCATTTCTTTTTAGTTTGAAATTATTAGCATAATTTTGTACCTTCTAGAACAAAGCTTGATGCTTCAAGGAAGCCAATCTGAGCTTCTCCAGACCAGTGAGTGAGTGGCTTGAGGTAAGTCTCTTAAACCTGAGTATTTCAACATCAGTGGGATGAGAGATTTGTTGTGGCCATCACTGGAATTGTGTTTGAGCCAAGAGAAGTTTCTGGAACTGTATGCAGAGAAAGTTCATCTAGGAATTTAAGGATGGAGAGGGAATATTGAAAGGATATTCTTTTCTGGACATTCCTGCTCCCAACACAGAACCCATGATGACTTGATCCGTAACAGTGCCTATTAAGCCACAAAACCTCAAGAAACAGGGCAGTAAAAAATAATGAAATGCAATATTCAGAATATGTGGAAAAGCAATGATTTACTTTAATCCTAGGGACCAGGAATAATACACCTGCCTTGGAACAGGAGATGGCATAATGTTGGCATAACATTGGGGATTTAATATTTTTTACCGCATTTTATAGACCCTTTCCTGCAATTAATGCTAAATAAAGTCAACATCTTCTCCACCTGCTGCTGTGTTTGGGGCTTTCATCAAGTGTGACCCCTTCTCCTTCGTTACCCAGGCTATATGACAGTCCTTGTTTGACTTGCTCTTCTTTCCTTTCTTTTCCCTTGATGATCCCTAAGACTATCACATGCCCTGTTTGTGGTATATGCTTTTCCATTGCTTCCTTTACAAAATTAAGCTAATTGAATTCAAAACACTAGTCCCATTGCTGTGATCATAAAGTCACTTCTGTGGAGTTGATGCTCTTATATTTTCCACCCATAATAATTTGGTATCATCTCCTCTTATCCTATTTTTAATTGAAATAAATTAGCACAAATGGCTATTTCTACACCCTCTTCCCCACACCCCTAGAGACAAACAGACATTGCTTTTCTTTAATTCTGTCTGTCTCTTCTCTTTCTTTGGTGGTATCTTGCAATGTTTAGAGTTTTCCTAAGGGATGAGATTCTCTGACCATACTCAAGTAAAGATTGGCCACTTTTCTTACATTGATGTCTTGTTTCAAGGATTATCAGACAACCACTTCTGGTCCAAGGTCTCACAATGGAATCAACATTGGACGGGGCCATAGACGGTAGTATGCCTGCACCTTTGGAAAGCGGATTCCACCTGCCTTTTAGCCTCCATCTCTCCTGAGCCATGTTGGGAAGTTCAGAAGAGAAGCAATGTAAAAATAACATGTATTTTCATTTTGCAAAATTAAGGCTAACCAAGGGAGACACAATTGTACTCCTGAGTTTTAGGTGTGAGTGTGTGAGTGCGTGCGTGCGTGCGTGTGTGTGTGTGTGTGTGTGTGTTTGCTTTTGGGGGAAAGAGTTGAAAGTATTAGCTATAAAAACCATTAGCAATTCCTAGTTGATTCAAATCAGTCTCAACATTTTTCAAAATCTCGCCTAGGTTCTTGCCTATTTTAGGCCGAATTGAGGCGATGAATTCACACAGGGGGCTGTTTATTTAATGGTAGTAACAGTATATAAAGCCAATGTGTCTAATCTCCTTTTTTTTTTCTTCAGTTTTTAAATCCCAAATGGTGAACAGCAAGCAAGGCTGCTAGTTTTATAGCTTCATGAATTAGTTCAGCTGAAAAATATTCTGGCCCTTTCCATTTGGGAGTCAGTGGGGCAGGGAAGTGGGGGTGGGGTAGGGCAGGATTTGTTAGCCAGCACTAATCGGTTCTTGGCCTCTAGCAATCCTCTGTGGCAGAATAAAGGGAAGAGATAATTATTCCCCTTAATCACTGCATCAATGACTGCATTTAGAACCTTCTCCTTAAAGGCTGACCAGATTTCCCAGAGAATATTTTCAACCCGTCACTGATCTGATTTTGAAGTAAATGAATGTTCTGAAAATATCTGCTAGCAGGGTTTTGTTCGCCTGGGTCTCTCAGAGACAAGGAAGCTCCAGTGGCTTCAGATGGGTGACCTTTCTCATATCTGTCACCAGTCTCTTAATGAGGGTGGGATTTTGCATTTTGGCAATGGGGCGGGGGTGGGGGGGAGGGTGTCTCACGGCAGGAATTACCAAGGAGGAGGATCCGAAGGCCAACTGCCTTTACATCTGTTTCTTTCTCTCACTCTGGGCTTCCTTCCTTTCCCTGCTATGCCATTCCTGTCTGAATTTGTGGGTCTGTGACTTTAGGAAGGGATGAGCAAGAAGAAAAAGAGGAGAGAAAGAAGACAATGTAGAGGCCATAATGTCACCATCTTCCTGAAAAGAATTTGGAGCCTTTCTGGGCGTATGAAAATACATGCAAAGAAAACATGTGGCTCTAACTTACTTTTCTCTCTTTGATCTATCAATACAGGAAGGTCAATGTCTTTGCGGAAATTGAGCTGAATTTCCATGCAACTTGCTCGGGAGCTCAGTTTGTCAACAGATCTTGAAAAATACGCTCGCCTCTCCACAATTCCTTTCCTGAGATGCTCCCCAGATTCTCTTTCCTAATCCTGCCTGTTCTTCAGTGATTACCTCTTTGATGAAGCCTTTCTTTATTTTCCCAATTAAAAAATTTTTTTAAATGTATTTTATTATTTTTTTTCCATGAAGCCTTTCTGTCTACCCTTCTACAACAGGTAACCCTCTCCTTGTGGTGAATTCCCTGAGTAGGCCTTAAGTTTATCTTGTCTTATTTATCGCTGTAAAAATGTTAATTTTTCTGAGTATAGATATATACTTACTAATTAGTTTCCAGAGAGGCAGGAGTGTTCAGAGAAGTCTATAGAATAAAGAACAAAACAAAACCTTAAAAACACTTGCCCTTTGTTTCAGAGCCCTGAGGGAGAATGGGAAGGGTGTCCTGAGTCCAGGAACTTGGGAAACCGCTCAGAATTAAAAGCTAGCTCTGGGGAGGACTTCCTAGGTGGGTGATCCTGGGTAATTTACATGACCACTCTAGGCCAATTTCTCCAATGGTAGGTTGGGGATAATAACAGAATCACTTAGTAGTTTATCATGAGATGAAATGAGTTCATCTATATGTAAAGCTTTTAGGACACTGCCTGTCTGTGCATCACACAGAAAGCCCAATATCGGCCTGAACTATTATTATTACGACCCTGGTAACATTCTAATGTTTATCCCTCCTTATCTTTGCTCTGGCTGCCAGAATGCTTACCTAAAGATGCAGCATACAGCATTTTTTTTTCAGAATTTGGTAACATCATCCCTACTTTCTTCCTGCATCCATATTTGTCTCTTGTTAGCACCATTTCTCTCAACTATTTTAATGCATTTTTGTGTATTATATGCAAGTTTTTAAACTCCCACAAATCCTTTTTGCAACAAAGAAGGGCATCAATCTATGTATAATCAGGCTTTGTATTTTCAGAGTCTTTTATAGGCATGCCGTTTCTCTCCCACCACGTGGTAGCAGTGCTAAGGCAGAAATCACCTCTTCCGTTCCTCACGTCCTCTGTAGCTCTTTGAAGCTCTCTTTGTACTTGATAAGATGGAGTAATTTGTTTGCTAGATGTTTCTAAGCTCTTTTGATTTTTCACAAGTTTGTATTCTGTAATGTGATATCATTAGTGTTTGTTGCCTGGAGTTAGCATGGGGCCAAGGGAAGAGCTGAATTTTGCATTTCATTTCATCTCATTTGGTTAGAGCTCAATGCAAAGACGTGAAGTATCAGGATGTCCTTGAGGTTTAGCCCACTGGACTTCAGACTTAGGTTTTTTGGTAGCATTGGTGGTAAGACATCCTGCAAGAAATATATGCAGAGTATAAATTCTACAACCATGTGGAAAGGAACTTCTAGTTCTTTCCATTCAACCTCTTCTGTTTTCGTAAGGAGAAAAACTGAGGCCCAGAGAGTTAGCATTTGTTTGGGGTTGATAATAAACTCAGAGTCAGAAGTTGGTTCTCCTTATATCAGGTCTGCTCTTGTGGGCCCAGGGTACAGTGATTGGAAAATGTTCTTTTACTTTGATTTAAGTCCTGTGGTAGCATTTCTAGCATGTTCCTTGGGATTACTTAAGTAAACTCATTAGTAAGGTTAAAATAACGTGTGCATGTGTGAGTGACTGTGTGTGTGTGTGTGTGTTGGGGAGATGGGCGCTGATGTTTCTTATTTTCAGAAAATATTTCTTTCTACTTTCCTGCATCAGCTAACACTAAAGGCACAGAAGTTGCACAGGTCCATCTATGAGAGAAAGCAATCAGAAACAATTCAAATGTCTAGCAAGAAGGACCATTCTATAATAAATTGTGGTACATCCGTAAATATCATGGGGCATTTTGCTGTCATTACAGAGGAAGACATGAATCTCTCTTCGTTGATGTTAAGACCATAGTTAATATTTACTGAGCATTTATTAAGTTTCGGTGCCAAAAGCCTTACATGGAGTATTTCATTGAAGCCTGAGAACCACGCTATAGATTGGCTATACTCTTACAGGGGTTTGAAAAGGTGGAGTCGTTTCTCAATTCACTCTAATGTTTTGGTTTTGCTTTTGTTTTTACCAGAACACACTCACTTCACCCTTTTGCCATCCTAACTTATGTGGAAATGTCATTGTGATACGCTGTTTGGAAAAACAGAACAAATCTGGTACATGCTATTTTGTGTGTGTGCTTAAGTATGTGTGGGGGTGGGTGGGGGTATGTATCTGTATACAAGCTTCAAAGTTTTTGGAACCATCTACACCAAAACCATTCACCTGCTATCTGGGCAATGGGTTTATGAATGATTCCCACTTTCTTTATATCTTCTGCACCACTGAAGTTGTTCCATAGTTATTATATACACATGTATATGTATGTGCATGTAACTTTCAAAGTAAAAATTTTAAAGGTAAATAAAATAATAACATTAAAAGCGGCAATGAAACTGCCAGTTAGAAAGGAAAAACTCTATCAAATGAATTATTAAGACCTTCCTCTAAAAAAAAAAAAAGCACCCTAAAAACTTGACTTCTTGAATTCAGCTTTATATTTTCTTTTCTATTTTTCAAAGTAGCCTGTGGTGGTAAACATAGGCTGTGGTCACCTTCCAGATTCTGTCCAGGCCTCTGAATGTGGGACGAACAGAGGCAACACAGGGGTTTGCAGAGGGAGGTGCCTCGGGACCCCTGTCTGAGCACCCAGGCCCAGAGCTTCTACTTATGACCCTGGTTCAACCTGCCTTGATTTTCCACAGGGAAGCTGACGTGGAAATAAGTCTTTTGGAAAGGGATTTTCAAAGTAGACTTCATTCAAACTCGGCAAATAATTAACTTTTCATCCTCTCATAAAATTTAGACTGTGGCTGGTTCAAAGCCCAGGACCCCAGGCCTTAATTGAATTAACTCGGTTTTCCACCCTTGTGAAGGATCATTCCAAACCATAACATTTAGCCGGGGCTGCCCTTCCTGGCGAGAACATAAGTGTCCATTCAAAGGAGGATGGCCGAGTCAGGACTGTGGCATGCAAACTGGGCCTGGAGTGGAAAATGGGACACTCTCCGAAGGGGACAAAACACCTTCTGTTTCCTATGCTTCAAAGTTCAGTTCGAATGCATGTCCACGCAACTGCATCTCGGCCAAAGCAGAGAGCTGCCACGCCACGGCTCCCTGGCCACTGTACACACTGGCTCATTCTGACTCGGGGACCCCTCTTGTGCACACTGCGGCCTGGCCATCACCTCCTCTCAGCCCTAATCTGCTCCAGCTCTTCTTATGTCATTCTTGCTCTCTGATTTTGGCCTCAGTCACGTCTCCCTCTCCACAGGTACCCTCTACCTTCTGGAATTAACACACCTGGCCAACTCCATATACAAACGTGTTATGCAAAGAGGAAGCCCCAAAGGTTCGCCATGGAAGTCATTCTACAAAACTGAGTGAGTTGAGACAAGACCTCCTTTTGTTATTTGATTGTATGTCAAACAACTGTGTGTGCAGAGGAGCTAAAGTAATCATAACAATGCAGGAGACAAAGGGCTCCCAATTAAACTGTAAGTCCCCTGAGGGCAGAGAGTAGTCTCCTCCTCATTAAGTGCCCCAGCTGCCTTGGCACCTTGCTATGCATGACTCACGTGCTCAATAAATACTTGGTTGATGACACATTGTCTGCAGAACAAGAATAGGACGTCTCCCATGCCTGAAACCTGGCACAATTTAGATGCGGAAATATGGCTTTAAGTAACTTTAAATTCTTGAAAGCTAAATTATAAAGTAGTTATAATTGTGTTTCTTTTCTTTTGAAATCGCTCTGGTCTTGTACTGAAACGGTTGTACATTTGAGGTAATCTCCAAAAGACCACTAAAATCTACTCAACCACAGACCATTCAGGCACCCTGAACCTTGGCATTTGTGATCCGCGGAAGGAAATGTAGAATTAACTTCTAATATTGAAGCTGACACTTGGGCTTCATCTCTGGGACATTTCAGGGAAGAGTTTCTCTGTGTGGGATGAGAAATATAATTTGTAATTCAAGGTCAGTGGAGGAAAAGCCCTGGGTTTATTTTATTTGGACTGTGTTTCCATGATGTCGCTGTGGAACTGAATTTTTTTTTGCATGGGTTTATGTGGTTGATCTTTGTGAACCCCATTTTGAAAGACGCCATTGTGGTATCTGGTATTTGGAGGAGATTCTCCAGTTTGCACAAAGATGATCAGAAGGCTATGCTTACGGATAAGGATACGTGTGATTAAGTTCCATATCAAAGTGGAGTGCCTTCCTGGAACAGGATGGATGAACATCCAAAAACTCAGCCAGGCTTCCAGGAAATTGGGTCCCGTTTCTTAGCTTCCCCCTGTGGCCTTATCCTCACCCACTGTCCCGTCTGGTTCTATGTAAGTCCCTCCCTTTTACTCCGTACTAAACCTCTTGACTTCCAGCTTTGGAAGTGCATTTTGCCAGGCTACATTTCCCCCCTCTCCAAAAGTTCTTCAAAAATTTAGTCGATCGGTTTTAAGAAAGTACATGGAAATAGTAAGAATATGTGGAAGATCACTACCTGACACTTTATAGAGAGAAAAGAAACCTTTATAAGACACGGTATCTCTGCATAAATATCAAATAGCTGAACATGGGTGGCTGACTTGCCAAGTTATGAGCTCTTCACTGTTTTTATTAGGAAAGCAAAATTGGAGTTGAGAATAACTAGATCTTCAAGATTTCTTTCAGACAAGGAAGTGGTGAGGATATTTTCACTCATTACTGGGTATATCTGACAGCAAACAGGAAAGCCTATTCTCTTCCTGCTTATCATAAGCCTGACTGCCAACTCTGCATAAATAAGAGGGTGTGAGACTCCCATGTAGAAAGCAGAAGACAAGGAAAGTATATAGGAAGCACCATGGATGTTAGAAGGGGGCCTGGAATATGATGATGATGATGATGATGATGGTGATGACAAAGACCATAGGGACAAATGTCCTGAACTGAGCTCTTTGAATGAGCCACGCTCTTTCACATGCTTTATCTCATTAAATCCAGACATCAACCCTACACATTACGTTCTGTTCTTAACCTAATACTATAGGTAAAGGGAAAAATGCTTTGTCCAAATGACAGAGTCTGGATGCTCACTTAAGTCTAGCTGGCCCTAGAGTTTACATCCTTAACCAGGATGAAATTTAGGGAGCTTGCCATAATATCACTTCTCACTTTTTGCTTCTGGCTCTCCTCATTCATTTTTCCTTTTTTGCGTACTTTTCCACTGGACCCTGATTCTTTTCACTGAGAATAAATGTTTAGAACTAAATTAGGAAGTATTCGGACTGTGTGGGGGCTCAGGCTGTTCTTTCCAAAAGCAAGGGGTAGAAAGGCAAATGCCTGAAGTCAGCCTTGCCTCAAGGAGAGATAGATCTTCTCTGTGCATTCCCTTCCTGAGCTTCATAATGTTTGGGAAGACACCTTTGAATTTTAATCCTCCCCACCCTGGACTCTGCCAATGGAAACAGTCTGGTTTGCTACTCTGCTATCAATCTGTTATTGGCATTATTAGAGCCAGGGGCTATCCCTTGTTTTTCCATTGTAAGAGAGATGGCATGCACTGGAACAAACACCCAATCTTTCCTGACCTTCTAGAGTGCGGGGCTCCATCCACAGTGGCTGGGTTTGCAGTCACAGAGTTTAAATCTTGATTTCAAATCTCATCTGCCCTGAGCCTTGATTTATGCACACAGATCCATAACCAGGAGTAATGATAAGTACTTCAAAAGGTGCTTAAGAGGTCTAAATTGGATTTATTTTTTAATTTGAAACATCTCTGTGAAATCTCCTGGCATATCATAAGCACTCAATGAATGTTATATGCTATTATCATATTGTTATGGTTGTTATTAATATGATTTTCCTCCAAAGTTAAGGGTACCATGTGGGACCATGGGATGGCATCAAGGTTCTCCAACTAGGCTGACCAATGTGGAGCACCAGTCTGTGCAGAAATTGGGACATATCAGCCACCACTACAACCTACAACCGTGTGATTTCCCATTCAAGAGGCCACTCTGACTAACTACATGGTTGTTGTTCAGATAGCAATCCCAGCCTTCCTGTGCCACATGCATGTTTTAGGCCAATGGGAAATGACCAAATCCTTTCCCTAAGCACTGATTCCAAGTCAGTGAAGTGAGGGCAGGTCTGCCTTCGAATCCCTTGTGAATCCCCAGCATGGACCCAATTTTAACATTTCCCAGGACTTTTATTTTCCGAGATTGATTATTTTCAGCAGATGGATGGGGTGTCTGTGGCAAAGCACTGCTCATTGTACCCACAGCTCATATTTCATTAGATAAATATACTGCATGGTGTAATCCAGGATTCTGCTGGGCACCCAGGCCCAGGAAAAGCTTTGAGGATAGAAGTCAATCAAGTCTGAGGCAGGGAGAATTAGAGACGCTGGATTTAGTGTTGTAAAAGAGCACATTGCCAGGAGACGTCTTTGTTTATTTTCTCAGATATTGTATATGTGGAGAGTCAGGCTACCCACTTACTTACATGTCCACTCTAAGATACCATTGAATTTATATGGAAGTAATCTTTGGAGAGAAATAAAGCATATTTTTTAAATTGTCAGGGATAGATATGGGAAGAGAGTGAATGATAACTGCAAATATTTTCGTTGTCTTCAAAATGTTCTTCAAAAGGACACACATTTTTTTTTTTCCAAATGATGTAGTTCTGAAGTTTTGTTCAGGTAGTATGGCTTTTCTTATCAAAGAAAGCTATAGTTATGAAAATACCACCCTTGAAATGTATGACTTGGCTAATTTAGGGTCCCAAGAGGTATGCAATGATAATGTTTAGCCAGATATCAGTTGCCGTATCGTCTTTGCCATCATCATGGAGAGAAAGAATGATGGCGTAGACAAACAAGTATGCATATGCATAAGGCTGTAGGAAGCTGTAGGGAAAGACTAAGTCTACAGGTGTGTCAACAAATTAAAATGAATGCACAGGTTCTCGTGTAAGAAGAACAACAAAAAATGCTACCCAAGCACAACTTCTCTTGATACATAAAGATCTGAAACAAATCCATGAATAAAATCCCAAGCAATAGAAATATAGGCACGGGGAGTGAATAGACAAGTCACAAAAAGAAAAATGCAAGTGGCCAATACGTATAAGAGAAATGTTCAATTATTAGTGGCAATTAAAGGAAGCAAAAGCAACATGGCATTCTGTTTTCACTCATCACTGGAGATTTTAAATGATTTTTAAACTTTCACTTTAAGTGCAGGGTGACAGCAATGAGAGGGCCAATTGTCTATTCTTCCACCAACACCCCTTTCTACAGTTGTTAAGGATTAATGATACATTTTATTATCAGGTAGTTTTCCAATCCAGATTGCATGTATTTGTTTCCAGATATTTATGGGTTATTTTTTGCACTTCCCCCCCAGGTAAACTTTAGATTCATTTTTCAGGTTTCAAACTATATCTTTGGTGTTCTGATTGGGCAGGCACTCATCCCATCTATTAATGATAGATTAATTTAGAAAGAAGTGACATAGTTACAATACCATCTTCCATCTTCAAAGCATTTATGCTGCTTGTTTAAACAGTGCTTGGTCCTCTCTTATCTCACCTCATCCAGAACAAGGAATGCCTTAGAGGCAGGGACACTATAGATCAAGCTCTGGTGGGGTGACTGACATGTCACTAAATAAGTCATCATTGAATAAGTTAACTCATTAAAGAAGAAGTGGTCCAGGTGACAACAGCGAAAGCAAAAGAATGAGTTCATTTCCGTTGTGTCACTATTGAGGTCTGCCTGTCCATCGGGGATCCAGACACACTGTGATCCTTTTATTCCTGGCGCGTGCCAGGCAGTCTTACTTCCCTAGGCCTGGGTACCTGTACTTCTTTTTGGTGGACTCACTTCTCTCTATTCCCTCCGCCTACAGCAAACTTCATCTATGTGACTGTAAGGCCTCATCTTTGGCTTACTTCCTCCAGGAAGCATTTACAGATCCTTCCCCTAAAATTAAATTTGGCACGCACCCCATACCATCAATATTTCCCTTACAGTTAAATGGGCAATTCCCTCACCCTGCCTCACCCCACACACAAACATACTTTTTATTTTTTAATAAAAGACAACCAAGTATGATGGCCCTGAAGCCAGGCTGACTAGATGCACACTGGCTCTGTCGTGTGCTAGCCATATGACTTTGGAGAAAAAGTCTCAGTCTTCTCAGATATACAAATTTAGCAAATGTAATAAAAGTACCTTCTACATAGGGCAACGATGAGGATCAAATCTATTGATATACATTTAAAGGTTTAGAATAAGACCTAGCACACAGCACTAGAGAAGTGCTTGCTATCATTGTTACTTATACCAGCTACTCTTGTATAAACTATTCTATTATAAGTGGCCAGAACATAGCCTATTTTACTACTCATTGCTTTTCCTCCAATGCCTAGATCAGTGCTAGATAGATAATATTTAACATTATTGATATTTAACTTGTATTTAATATTTAACAAATAATATTTTTTAAACTAACGACTTGATATATTAGAACTATTTTGGCTCTAACCCTCTTTAAGGCAATGTTTTACTTATTTAACAGATGGTTTCTTAATTGACTATCCTGGTAAAAAGCTATTTTGTATTTTTAGTAACTTGTCTACTGTTCATATTGAAGGTGGGTTGGAGATATTTCTTTCTTCCTTCTCTCTTTCTCTCTCTCTTTCTCTCTTTCTTTCTTCCTTTCTTTCTTTCTTTCTTTCTTTCTTTCTTTCTTTCTTTCTTTCTTTCTTTCTTTCTTTTTCTCTCTCCTCCTTCCTCTCCTTCTCCCTCTCTCTCTCTCCCTCTGTCTCTCTCTTTCTTCATGCTCTTATGGATTGCAGCTTTTACCATTTTTTTCTTCCAAGGTTTCATTTAAATTCAAATTAGTTAACACATAGTTAAATATCACTTTCAGGAGTAGAAGTCAGTGATTCAGCTCTTAACATATAACACCCAGTGCTCATCACAAGTGCCCTCCTTAATGCCCATCACCCATCTAGCTCATTCCCCTGCCCATCTCCTTTCCAGCAACCCTCAGTTTGTTTTCTAAAATAAGAGTCCTTTATGGTTTGCCTCCCTCTCTGTTTTTATCTTATTTTATTTTTCTTCCTTCCCTTATGTTCATCCGTTTTGTGTCTTAAATTCCACATATGACTGAAAGCATATGGTACTTTTATTTCTCTGATTGATTTATTTTGCTTAGCATACTACATTCTAGTTCTATTCATGTGTTTGCAAATGGTAAGATTTCATTCTTTCTGATGGTTGAGTAATATTCCACAATATAAATACCACATTTTCTTTATCCATTCATCATCAGTCGACAGATATATGGACTCTTTCCATAATCTGGCTATTGTTGATAATGCTGTGATAAACATTGGGGTGCATGTGTCCCCTTTGAATCAGCCTTTTTGGATGAAAGACCTAAATGTGAGAGAGGACACCATCAAAATCCTAGAGGACACAGCAGGAACCTCTCTGACCTTGGCATGGCAACTTCTTACTAGCAGATCTCCAGGAGCAAGAGAAACAAAAGCAAAAATGAGCTATTGGAATGTCATCAAGATAAAAACCTTCTGCAGCTTTTAACATTTAAAGCTGTCTAACTGGCTATTTAGGAGGTAGTGAGACTTCTATTTCTAGATAGCAAAATCTCTACATCACTACAGGTATTTAAGTAGTTAATAAAGGGTTAGATTGGATGATGTTTCCAAGTATGCAATTTGTGATTCTATATCCTTTGTTCTCAGAGCGCTTCATAAGCGCAGCTAAATGAAACCTTTAGCCTGACTGGTTTCCTACCTATAGTTTATTAAGGTTAGATGCATTTTGCATACACTTAAGATGACTCTTACAATGGTTAATATAATCTTACCATTTTCCAGACTCTCGTGGGGGATTCTATGATGTCAGCACTGGAAATGCATTTAAACTCAACAGTAATTGTTTGGTGCTGAACCACATATTTTACCAGTCATTTAACCTGGTCACTTTTAATGAAACAGATACATTGTATAAAGTAACACTGCCATTTAAACAGGGCCACATGATGTTTTACTAATCTCAAATTTGGAAAAGAGAACGTGCATTCCTCCCCCTCCTGCTGCCCACAGATATAAAAATAAAGACTCTGAGAAGGACTCCAGGCAAGTAATCAGGAAGTCTGAGGGCAGGTCTTCGTTCTCCTATTGATAAGATGGGAAGAGGGTCGCGTAATTTTTTTCTGCATATGGAACCTCAAAATGCAAAGTAGCCTTTGTCAATCATTGGAATTTAACTGATGCCTGGAGCAGGGGCCCCCTCATGCATCGTATCATTTCTGGTAGATCTCTGATGCACCAAGGTGCTACTGAAATAGTTCCCAGCCTCACACAGAGACCCGGAGCTGGAAGGAACATTCTGGCTGGGTCTGGCTATGCAGAGGAGTTCAGAGCCTGGGAGAAAACAGGATGTGGGCTCCTGAGAATTGTAAAGAAGACAGAAGGCATTTGCCTCAGCACTGGGGTTTCTGGGTGAGGTTCTGCAGCCGTCACCCAATGTCCCTTCACCATGACATAAACAGGGATCATTCTTCCTACCTAATGGCGGAAATTCACTGACAGTTACTCCATGATTTTAAAGTAGATGCCTTATTTTGACTTCTAGTTCAAGAAACCTCCTTCTGCTCTCTCTTGCTGTTGATTTGTATTTTCCAAAGGATCCTGCATCCCGTCTACCTAGAGAAAAAACTGTTTTTTTCTAAACAAAACCAAAATTAAAAATCTATTGAATCACTCAAACTTCATCCCAGTTTTCTTGTGTGCCACATCTATGTGATTTTGAGTCTGTCAAAAAAATTAGATTTTTATAGCAACCTATTCAGACCTTGGCTGATACCTTCCTCTTCCTTCCTTATCTTTATTATTATTTTTTAATATTTATTTATTTTCAAGAGAGAGAGAGAGACTGAGAGAGTGGGAGACGCAGAATCTGAAGCAGGCTCCAGGCTCCGAGCTGTCAGCACAGAGCCCGACGCGGAGCTCGAACCCACAAACTGTGAGATCATGACCTGAGCTGAAGTCAGACACTTCACTGGCTGAGCCACCCAGGTACCTCGTCCTCCTTATCTAAATTATGCTCATCTGCTGGGGCGCCCGGGTGGCTTAGTCGGTTAAGCGTCCGACTTCCGCTTAGGTCATGATATCGCGGTTCGTGGGTTCGAGCCCCGCGTCGGGCTCTGTGCTGACTGCCAGCTCAGAGCCTGGAGCCTGTTTCGGTCTGTGACTCCCTCTCTCTCTGGCCCTCCCCTGCTCACTCTGTCTCTCTCTCTCTCTCTCCTAGAAATAAATAAAACATAAAAAAAAAATTTTAATTATGCTCATCTGCTCTATACCCTCATGATACCCAGTCTCTTCCTTTTATAGTACTTAACATGATTGGGTGATTATTTGTAACTGGCTCTCTCCCTTTCTAGATGTAAAATCTATAAAAATCACTGAATGTGTCTGTCTTATTCACCAGCTTTTCCTCCAGCAGCCTACATAATGGTTGGAACAGTACGCATCAAGAAAATACCTGGTTCAGACGTTTATTATGTTTTTGTTTGTTTGTTTTAGTTCAGCATAAAGCAGTATTGGATTAGGTGGGGGTGGTCTGGGTGTCTGATCAAGGAAAAGTTCTAATTAAAATAAGAGTTCGGAGTACCTAGTTGGCTCAGTTGGTTAAGTGTCTGATTCTTAATCTTGACTCAGGTCATGATCTCACAGTTGGTGAGGTCAAGCCCCACACTGGGCTCTGTGCTGACAGTTGGAACCTGCTTGGGATTCTCTCTCCCTCCCTCTCTCTCTGCCCCTTCCTCTCTCTCTCTCTCTCTCAAAATAAATAAGTAAACTTAAAAAAAATAAAAATTCATACTTTTTGCATTAACTTACTGATGTCAAGTTGGAATTCTTCTCTGATTTTTCTGCTGATGTGAATATGGATGCGGTTAAATTCATTGAGGGAAAAAAATGTACAATGCCTAACAATTACATCCTCTCAACATGCAGAAGGTTTCAATGTGTTATTTTCAATTCAGTTCTTCAGGAATTTCTACTAAAATGAAAAAGACTTGTAGTTCAGTTTTAATCAAGTAGAAGAGAGCATACAGCAGATTTCTTCCATCCCTCTTAAGTTCAGATCATGTGTTGCATATAGCTTGGGTTTGATCTGGGGTAGAATCATTCATTAGGTAAATATGAGGGGTGGGGCTGGATTTAAGCCACACACATTGCTCTACAATTAGTGCAGGGATCAGGTTGGGAATTTCTTCCCAGTAATTGGTAGAAATACATCATCTCTTTCTTATATCATAATATCATAATGTATTTTTTCCTTCTTCTTTTCTCTTTCTTTTCCTTCTACTCTCCTGTCTGCATTGTCTTTTTCTGGCTCTATAGGACAAATAGTAGAGAATATCCAAACATGTTCTGAAATGTTTTACAATTCAAAGACTTCGCCAAATCAATGTTGGTCATTCTTGACCAGGTTGGAAGAGGTTCAATTTTCAAAACTCAAAGGCATTAATAGGGCAAACCTATGTGGAATCCTTTAAGTTCCTTGTTTAGCTTCCAGAAACAGGCAACAGGCATTTAGATCTTTCTTTCTTTATCTTTTTCTTTTTTCTTTCTTCTTTTTTTCTTTTTTGTTGTTGTTCAAGTGACTGTAACCACCATGCTAAACTAATTATATCATTTCCTAATTTATTTGGAATGTGTATTTGTAGAGCTATACATGTATACCTATCTATCTATACTTTTAAGAAAAATGAAGTCAATAGTTACCATTTTTTTTAGGTCACATAATTTCAAATGCAGCGGACCTTTTCCAAATGCATAAGAACCTGAGAAGGGTGCGTTTGTGTGCTCCAAGGATCTGATTTTATAGCTCGCTTATTTCACTCACTCTACCTCCATCTCCGGGCTAGGATCATACCTGATAAGGCACTTCAGCAATTGGTTCTGGTTTGAACTGAAGTCTTGCAGCCCCACTTTATTTATTTAGATTTTTGGTTACATATTCAAATGCCAGACTTCCAAGATGAGATTTATATTTTCCAGGTTTGCTGTCTTTCTCTTTCTACAGTTTGCAGATTGGTAGGGAAAGTCATCCTGAAAGGGGGACTGTTTTGTCCCACTGGAAAATACACAGATAAGTGAAAATAGGGCTATCCTCAAACCGTCGGGCACCTCAGAGGTATAAGTGCTGTCCCTAATTGGACATAATGGCCAATGCCCATAATGTCCCTAGCTTGCAACATTCTGTGAGTATTGTTTTCGAGTTTTTTTTTTTAATATTTTTTTATTTATTTCTAGGAGAGAGAGAGAGATAGAGTGAGCAGGGGAGGGTCAGAGAGAGAGGGAGTCACAGACCGAAACAGGCTCCAGGCTCTGAGCTGGCAGTCAGTACAGAGCCCGACGTGGGGCTCGAACCCACGAACCGCGATATCATGACCTAAGCGGAAGTCGGACGCTTAACCGACTAAGCCACCCAGGCGCCCCTGTTTTCGAGTTTTAAGACACTGAATAGTCTGGTGGATACAACTGCTCTGAAATGAGGTTCTTTTTGACATTTTATAAATCAGGCTTTATTTTTGGATAGGAACCAAGATAGTTCTGCTTGTGGTGAATTCATCCTCATGTAAGATTTTTCACCTTAAAAAAAACAAAACCTAAGTCATACTGGGTCCTTATTTTCTTTCAATATTAGAAACCATGGGTGAATTGAGAAACAGCTTAATCCAAATTCAAATTCTTTTTACACGTGTAGGAAATATCTCGCTTTCAGAGGGGGTTGGGCAGAATTCAATAGACCCTAAGAGCTCTGTTCCTGATCCTTCTGGTCTGTCTCAGTCCCTCTCTCCCTCCTTCTCTGTCTCTTCCCTACCCTCTCTTCCTTTCTTTTTCTCTCTCTCTCTCTTTTCTTTTCCTTTCTGCTCCGACAAAAATGAGGAAGACAGATAAGAACCTTATTTAGTTGGAACAGATTGGAACTGAGTAAAGTTGAACAAACATGACTCTTCCACAATGAAATGTAAATTTTTCTAAGCAATAATGCCAAATATTTTTTTTCTTTCTTTCTCAATGGTAGCAATAATAGAGAAGCATATTGGCCCAGTGATCAGGCGGGAACCTTGCCCAACTCCTGGTCTTAATGAAGCAGAGCATTACACACATAAGCACACGCGCACACACACACATGCACACACACACACGCACACACACACCAGCTAGCTCCTCAGAGACTAGTAGCGGGTCAGAGTCTTCCTCAGAGCAAGGCTTCAGTTAACTCTGTTCTGTCTTCCTCTTTTCCTGAATCTCACCTCTACTCTTTTTTTTCTATTCTCTTCCTACTTTTCTTTTCTCTTTCCTATCCTGTCCTCCATCCCTGTCCCCTTACTGCTCCATCACTGTTTTCTGATTAAAATTTTCTTGATGTTTCTCCATGAGGTGATCTTTTCTACTTGAGAGTATATCAGATCCCAAGTATAAACAGTGGCATCCCCTGGTCAAATCCTCCTTGATAAGATTCCTAAAGTGTTTCCTTACCTCCAAGGGGGTAAGTAAGGCAAAGAGATTCCACATTCTCATTACTGGGGCTTGACTGGTGTGCTACGCCTTACCTCTACCCAAGAGTCGAGATGTGATTTTTGCTTTGAGTAAAATGAGGTTGTACATCCTGATGAGAAGCAATGGATCAGCACATGTGGCCTATATACCCCACTGTAGCCACGTGTTGGGTTTGCTTGTATCTGTTGGGCCTGGCATGAGTGGTGGCAATGAAGCAGGTATGTCTGTTGTTGCTTACAGTGGTTAGAATGTCAGGAGTCATGTGGGTTTGAGGCTTCTGGTAATTTGACTGAGGAACATAGGGCATTGATATCCAAAGGCAATGACACTGGTTTTCGATGTCTCCCAAGTGGCAGGTCCTCCAGCTCTGTTTCCCAAACTCCAGAAAACCAAAGTCTAGTGAACTGCTGTGGTGGATGTAGATAGATGATGGCACAGAAATGAATACATTCACTGGAAAGCCCTTGGGATTGAACTGAAAGCCCATTGATATGACATTCAAAGAGTCTTAGGAAATAGAGCATCATTCTGGCTATCTTCATTTCCCTACTGAGAATTTTACCACAGTCACTGTACGTGGACTATTATTTAATAGTTTTCTTTAAATGCAGTTCTAAAAATGGATTTTAGGACATAGTTTGAACAACCTTCTCTGGAAATGTCTCTTGATATTTGGCTTTTTGTAGTATTTTTTATTCTTTCTAATTGAAGGATCTTAGGCTTTAACACATTATTTTTTTTTCCTATTGAAATTGGCTTATTACAGCTGATGAATTGGCCTTCCAAAATGTTAATTCAACCTTACCCCTGTTCCTTCCAGCTGTCAGTCAAGCTGGATTAGATTTTCCCAGTTGATAATTTCCAGTCCCAGTTCTGTGGGTCCAATCTTCTCAACTTGTCATCACCTAAAATATTAGTTTTAAATTGGATAATAAAGATACATTACATCTCTATCAAATGCAGATAAAATAGCTTAATATTTTTATAGCCCTTTACATGAAATGACTTTAGAGAACTTTCCAAAAATAGTCTTGTCCCCCAGAATATAGATGAAACACTAGAGATCACCTGAGTCATCCTTAATAAAATGAATTATGTCTGGTTTTCTTGGTCTCTTTTTCTCTATTGGATGTGAATCTCCAGTCTGAGAAATCTGTACCCCAATTACCCTTCTCCTCATTCAATCAGCAAAAAGTTCCAAAACAAAACCTTCTCATACTTTATTAGTTGCTTCTATTTTTTTCACCCTGTCTTCTCTTCTGGGCAGAGAGTGGAAGGAGGATTTACTTGAAAAGTTCTTAAATTTGGAACATAACTCCACTGGAAGTTTCTTCTCGTGTATTCTTGCCACCACTTGGAAAGTTATTTGCATTGTTGGTTATGGGTTGCTGGTGCGGATGGGGGTGTGGGGGAGGGAGATGTAGAAAGAAAGGAACTTGACAGGGTGTGTTGAAGGGTGATATTGGCTGGTAGATGAAGAGGGCTGAGGCATGAGTGATCAGGAAGAATTCACTTCATTTTTGTGGCAAAAGCTATGGAATTGGCATAGTTGAATATATAGTATCATTCAATTTGAGATGCTGTGTAGCTGAATAGTTAGTAGATCAGCTTTGGAGTCATACCGCTGGGTTCAAATTCCAGTAGTGCCTAACAGTTGTGTGATCTGGGGAAAATTATTTAACTTCCCTGTGCTTCACTTCTTCAACTATGAAAGAAGGGTAAACTCCTACTTTGTAGGGTTTTAAGAGAATTAAATGTTACTGTAAATATACGTTGGCCCATAGTAAGCATCCAATAAATGTTAGCTACCCATGGTTCAATGGAACTTCTTGGCTGCCCCTTACAGGGAAATAATTCACACCAACTCAGATATAAACCTGTCCGTTACAGAAAGAAGCCATTGTATCAAATAGTCTGGCCAGAAATCTTGCAACTGAAAGATCTGATTGACATTTGCCTTATCAATTAACTTCAATGTGAACATTTTATTATAAGATAATTGGTCTTATTAGCAATTCGGGTTATATTAGTAGTCCCTCTATCCATTCATCTAGTGAACATTAGTAGATTATCTATTCTGTTCCCAGCCTATGGGGAAATAAAGATTAAAAAAGACAAAGAGTGCCCATGAAGATATCATGGCATAAAGATGAACGAGTGGAGGGTATCAGTGATAGGATTGACAAATAAAATTCAAGAAATCAGTTAAATCTGACTTTCAGATGAGCAATGAGTAATCTTTTAGTATACATCTATCCCAAATATTACATATATTTTTGGGGTGATCTGATGAGCCCTACTGACCTTTCTCTCTTTTCTTTTATCTCTAAAGCCACACAGTCCCTGGTAGACCCAGGCACCCCAGATGGACTTACTAACTGAAGCCTCAGATAAGCTCTGTTCCTCATGACAGGAGATGACGATTGAGTCAAGAACACCGTAAACAAGTTCTCCAAAGTCTAGACCAAAACTTTGTACATGGCAGGTGTTTTTTCCCTGCCTACAAAGTCTACTGTGTATTACTTCTCTCACACAATATTTTTAACCAGTGACACTTTAGTCAAAATAAAACATTTTCCTGAAATAAAACTATTTCTAAGCTCTCCACAAGTTCTCTGTGGAAATCCAGGGTCAGGGTCTGAGGAGTCTACATGGAAAAGGAGCAGCAGAATTTGTGAAATACCTTCTAGATCCACCCCTTATATTTACATACATATGCACAGATATACATATATGAAACAGTGTTCACCCCTTGGAGAAACAGTGACTGTTCACTTCTTAAGCAGCATGTGGCAATTAACTGGGACATCCCTTTCTGCCTTGAAGGTCTTGCACCTGAGTGTGTGTGCCCTTTGGGGATCTAACTGAATCCTCCCAGACTGGGTGGTTTCCTGTCTGGGCTGAACTCGCAAAACAAGGGAGCTGATGGAGCTGAAAATAGCACTTGGCCTGATGGCTCAGGCATTGACCAAACTTGGAAAAGTTCTGGATTTGGAGGGGAAGAGAACACCTCAACATCAACAAGGTATTGAATGGATTAACTAATGATGTCACAATCTTAGGGAATGGGAGTTAGAATTTCCCTGTTCAGCTGCTTCTCTTATTTTACAAAGGCTCCGTGATTTAATTTCTTGTTTTATCTTGCAGTTCTTCTGCTACCTGCACCCAACTCTGTCACCACCCACTGCTGGCAACCTTAGTGCTGTGACACTAACTCTAAAAAAAATACTTTAATTGACACTTTCAGGAAATTCAATGACTGACATACAGTTGGTGTTCAATAATTGTTTGTTGGATGCACTGCAAAGTGAAGAGTTTTCCACTATTGCTACTCTGTGTTGGTCAAAGTTGGATATTTGGAGTGAAAAAAAAAAAAAACCCATTAAATGTCCTAAAAATAAGTGGGAAGAGTCTCACTTAATCCATGTCCCCAAAGAGGATGAACTTTTGATAGCATATGGCAAATCCATTTGACTTTTTCTGGTATTTCTCTAAGTGGCTTAACACAAGGAAGGTCTTTGCTCACAAAGTGATAAGTGGCCTTTATCTGTTATAAAACTTCTGATGAAACTCCCATCCATGTCCCAGTAGTCTCTCCCAAGTGTTACATCTTAAGAAGTAACTAAGGTTCACCAAGTCTTTGCTACAATATAAGGCAGAATGGCTTTATGCATGTGTTGTGGGTCCTAATTAATTGTTACTTGTAAAGTAATTTGCGGTCTGGACAAGAGATTCCATTAGTATATGTTTTTTTTCCCTTCAACAAAATTTTCCACTGAGTAATGACTAACCTTTTTATTTCAGTGGAGCCACTGGTAACTGGTGAAATGAGAAGCCAAAACTCAGCAGCCTAGATTTTGCTGCTATGGTCTTGAACTGTTTCCATTTCCTTTTTGGAAACATCAGGCTGCATAATTTTTGCGTGTCTGCTGAAAAACTCTGGTTTGTCATTTTTTCTTCCACCACTTCTGGGTTATTTTTTCTTGGCTGCAATGGAAACTTTCATACGAGACTACCCTGGAGGTGATCACATATTGAAGAGGGGGAGAGACGAACAGTAGGTTATTTTCAAATAGTAAAGCAAATGACAGGTTGTAATTTGGGGCTTTTAAATCTAATAATAGAGGAAATGATTATTAAATATCAGGAGATATTTAAGTCTTCCCACACTTATAGTAATTTATCAATAACTTTTTTTTTTGCTGTATACTTAGTCATTTGAAGAATGTTTAGATGTCAAATTTTGTGGACCCAAAGATTAGCTGAGTTTCATCATTCTTGCTAATATGATAAATGCAGGTAATAACAAGTGTTGGTAAAGATGTAGAGAAACTGGATGGCTCCAACATCGCTGAAGGTAATGTAAAATGGTGCAGCCATTTTGAAAAATAGTTTGGCAGCTTTTTAAATATAAATTTACCATATAATTCTACTTCTGGATATATACCCAGGAGAAATGGAAACATTTGTCCACACAAAGACTTGTACATGAATGTTTAAAAAACATTATTCATAAAACATTATTCATAATGGCCCCAAAATGTAGCCATTGCATGACTAGGTATTTATGGAAAGGATAAAAAAAAAATACTGAATTGAAGGGATACATGCACCCCAGTGTTTACAGCAGCATATCAACAATAGCCAAATTATGGAAAAAGCCCAAATGTCTATTGAGTGGTGAAGGGATGTGTGTGTGTGTGTGTGTGTGTGTGTGAACATTACTTAGCCATAAAAAAGAATGAAATCTTGCCATTAATAATAACAAGGATGAAGCTACAGTGTTATTAGCTAAGTAAAATAAGTCAATCAGAGAAGGACAAATACCATATAATTTCACTCATATGTGGAATGTAAGAAACAAAACAGATGAGCACAGTAGGTAAAAAAGAGAGAAAAGTAAACCATAAAACAGACTCTTAACTATATAGAACAAACTGAGGGTTGCTGGAGGGGAAGTGGGTGGGGGATGGGTTAAATTGGTGATGGGCATTAAGAAGGGCACTTGCTGGGATGAGCACTGGGTGTTTATGTAAGTGCTGAATCACTTAAATTCTACACCTGAAACAAACATTACACTGTATGTTAACTAACGGGAATTTAAATAAAAATTTGAAAAAATGAGAACAATCCAAATGTCCTTCAGTCAACTAAGAGATAAACAAAGTATGGAGCATCCCCTATAATCAAATAATATCTAGCATTAAAAAGGAACAAAATAGTGATACAAGTTACAGCATGGATTAATTTTAAAAATATTATGCTAAATAAAAGAAGTCATATGTAAAAGACATGTATAGAATTATAAATATTATTTCATTCTAGTTATACAAAATGTTAGTAAGAGGCCAATGTATAGAGACAGAAAATAGACTATTGGTTGCCTGTTGCTGTGGGTGATTTTTTACTATTATTTCCATAACCTCTGTTGGAGTTTACCAGCTGGCAGGATTTGATTAGTAGATTTCTAACTTAATGAGATTCTGTGAGTTGCCATGTTGCTGAAAGCTTTAGTGGAGTAACTCTTTAAATTAAAGCCCAATTTGCTTTGCATACCTAGAGCTTGATGAGATTTGCCAAGTGTAATGAGGAAAAGAAAATACTACTCTGGTATACAATTCATAAAACAACCCTTATTATGATTTGACCAGCCTTTGGTCTTTCCCCGATGGACAGGTTGCTTGGATAATGTGGTCCTGGGTCTACAGCCAAGGGCTGTTCAACCTATCAGGAATGGCAACTGGCAGGTTTTCCTAGGGGCTGTTAGGCAATGCTACTTCAGCAGCTCCTGGCATTTGCCATGGAGGTACTCAGGAGATTTTTCTCTGGGGAATACATTTGTAGAAAATTGGGTTTATTAGGACAAGATTGCTTAGACAATGAATGGCAAATTCCCCATTTATCTAGAAATCTTTGAAAATATAGTCAATTTCCCTCTTTACTTCATTTTTACTGTGTGAACTTGACCTATGCTTTCAATAGCATCGTTATGGTTATTGTGTTTTATATATTACGCCTTATAAGATAGTTGGGGAGTGACATAGTGTGACCCAGGGGGATATGTTTGCTTTATTAACATGCTTTCACATCACAGTGTCTTAGAGGTGTTTACTGTTGTCACCATGGGACCTCTTGATAAATGGTCCGAGTATCTCTACGTCACCAGGTGGGAGACAGAGAGAATCAGAGAACTCTGTCCATAATCATGGCTTCTCACAGAAATGGTGCATCCTGAGACCTCTTTTCTGGCCATTGTGCAGTGGTCTGTGTTTCCGGCCTTTGTTCTCTGTACAATCCTAGTACCAATTGAGATAGTCCATGGGGCTTCCTCAAATTGAAGGGGGGGTTTAAAAATATAATCCAAATCCACAAAGAAGTTTGAGCTTGGCCTAGAGGAGGGTTATCATTTCATATGCCCTTCTAAAAAATTTTTTTTAATCTTTATTTTCAAGAGTGAGACAGAGAGAGATAGAGTGTGAGCAGGGGAGAAGCAGACACAGAATCTGAAACAGGCTCTAGGCTCTGAGCTGTCAACACAGAGCCTGACGTGGGGCTTGAACCCACGAACTGTGAGATCATGACCTGAGCCAAAGTCGGACACTTAAATGACTGAGCCACCCAGGCACCCCATCATATTCCCTTTCTTCTTACAGATGAATCCATAGAAGCCCAAAGATGATGTGAGTTAGCCCAATCCACACAGCAAATGTCTGGTAGAAAGAGGGTTAAATTCCTTGGTCTAATTCCTGAAAACACCATCTCCTATTCTTAAAAGTAGTTGCAGGAATGTTTTTGTTTAATTTCAGAGGTTTTGGGCATTCTAGTGCCTCAGAGATTGTTGCTTGGTGACATCAAAATAGTCTATTTTCTTTACCAATAACCTGCTTCAGTGCTCCTCGGTCTTGCTGATAGACTGTGTAGTCTTTCCAGTTACAGAAAATCAGAGATGAAAATTTCATTCATAAATGGTAACTGAAGAATCTAATTGAGGACTGGATTTCTGCACATAGATCTTTCATCTGTAAAGATCAGCGGACTTCTGGAAAATAAGAATTCTGTTTCTAGGCTTACAGGATTCATTATTATCAATTTCCTAACACAAGTTTCTAGAGTTCTCTCAATTAACAACTTCTGAAGTTGGAACTGTGTATTAGCCACCAGCATTTTATGTGTTAACTGTGTCGCACAATTCTAGTGATTTGGAAAAGTTGCAATTTTAAATATGGTGGTCCAAGAAGGTTTTGCTAATGAGGTGACATTTAAGGGACACCAGGTGGCTCAGTTGATTAAGCATCCAACTCTTGATTTCGTCTCAGGTTATGATCTCACAGTTGTGAGACTGAGCCCCGCGTCAGACTCTGTACTAACTGTGAAGAACCTGCTTGGGTTTCTCTCTCCCTCTCTCTCTCTCCTATCCGTCCCCCTCTCTCTCTCTCAAAATACATACATACATACATAAAAATTTATTTAAAAATTAAAGAGGGAAACTGAAAAAGGAGAAGAGGAAGTTGAGTGACCCTGGATTCTAGGCAAAGGAACGTGGAGCTTCTGTAGTTGATATTCAAAGATGCACACAAGTTTACGCTACAACTAATTACTTAATTTAACAAATATTTTTAAAGGGCCTGCTCTGTGCCAGGCACTGTCCTAAATAAGCTTGGGATATTTTAATAAGCAAAACAGACAGACGTCTCTGCCCTCGTGAAACAGAGACAGGCAATAGATCATAAACATAATAAATGATGTTATGTCAACTTAATATATTACTTCAGTCATAGTTATATTAAGGATAATAGACTTTATACTATGTTGGAAGAAATAAATTCTATGGAAAAATGTGTAGCAGCATAGGACATAGCAGAAATGCTGGGGGTGGTGGGGTGGGTTGTGATGCAAATAGAGTAGTCATAGAAGGCCTCATTGAGAAGATGGGGTTCGACCAAATCCTGAAGGAGGAGAGGAAACCAGCAATGATGCCAGAGGGAGTAGTCAATGAGAAGGTGGGAGCCTGTCTATTGCATATGGTTCGCGTATGGGGGCAATTACACAATTATTTGCTGACAAAATAAATTGTTGTTGATATTGATACCAGAATGAGTTATGATATTAACTCCGAAGCTACATTAATTTTTACTTCTGAATGCTTTTAAATTGATGACCTCAACATCTTGCCCTTAAAACAACCCTATGAGGGTGGGAGGGGCAGGTAGAATTATTCCTGTTTTATAGATGGTGAAATGGAGCCCCAAGATTTTATGTGACTTGCCCAAGGTCAGAATGCACAGCCTGGGAGTCTCCCTGCCCAGGGTGGAACAACACCTCTGTGTTGGCCTGTGGGGCCTCTTCAGCAGGGGGTATGATGAAGTTCATAGACAGTGGGAGAACTCCTATAACAAACAGGCCTGTGACATCACCGCTGGAGGAAATGCCACCCCCACCCCATTCCATGTGCTGCATGAGGTTCACGAAACTAATGACTCTATCCTTAGGAGTCTCAATCCCACTGCTGACTTCCCCAATGGGATTCTAACCCTCTGGTGTCCCGGTGTTGACAGGCAGTGGAAGGAATGAATGCGATACTCTGATCCTTGAAACTTGATGTTCTCTTGGGCTAGAGGCAAAAGGTGATTTACATACCAAAGATGGTGAACCCTGTCCTTATTTGAGTAAGGAACTTGCTCTCACCTGATAATCCTCCCTCAGCTCTAAGGACAAAAGGGGGGAATCTGTGAGAGTGTGTAATCACAAATAGAAACTATCTGAAATCCCAGAGTAGCTCACAGACAAACATATACGGCTACTCTGGTTTTTACTTTCAAGAGTCTACACCTAGGTAATCACCTTCGGGATCATTCTCCTAAAACCAGCGAGCAAGAGTCCTTTGGCTGCACCTTTCAGAGAGTGGAGAGCAAAAGCTGTAAAAAAAGTAAAAACTGAATTAGATCACAGGGACTTCAAAACGAACCACAGAACATGCACGTGCCTTTCCTCGTGGCACATCCCTAAAGCTGTATCTATTGCTCTTTCATCATCATTGAATGATTGCTCATAAGGATTCTTTGGTTTAAAAGAAAATAATTCTATTTCACTCTTTCTGTAACTCCTTTAGCCACATTAGGCTAGTGACAAAGACAAAAAATAAAATGCAGTGTACACTAACCACTTGGTGAGAGAGGATCTTTTATTTATTGCCTGTCTTCCATGCCCAGCCTGGCTATTTGAACCAAGTGCATTGCTAAGTGTCTATAGTGCAATTTTCTTGTGTGGGATGCATAAAAGGAGAAACAAAGCAAATTCTTCCCAATTTTTTTCCCCTCTACTTCACAAAGACAGGCTCAAATCTCTTAGTTGGGCTTTAACCATCTGACTCATGACAAGCCTGAAGAGTCCCCAGATAACTGTGTCAAATCATATCAAAATTTTAATTCTGCACTGGAAGATGGAGCTGGATTCTCTGGTGATCTGGGAGTCAGTCCGTCCTTGCTCTGTTCTGAAGACAGCACACGCAAGGATCAGGGGCTGAATTAAAGAGAAGGTGGAAAATGTTTGTTATGAAGATGTCAACTGCTAGGAAACTGGCCGGCAACAGTATTGCGAACTTGGTAATGGGTGCTCATGAAGAATAATGTGGTGGTACTTGGGTAAATTATGTCCAAAGGGACGCCTCATCTATCCTGTAACTGAGATGCTTCCAGAGAGATGAGCCACTCAGCAAGCTTTCTTCGGAAGGCTTCCCTCAATGGACCAGAGCCAGGCCACACTTCTCCTTTGTATGAAAGCAACATGGTCATCGTCAAGCAGCCACCAGCAGGCTGTTGATATTTTGTTGACAATTCACTGTCTCTCTACCTACCTACTCTCTCCCACATAGCCTCCTAATTCTCAGAGTTATCTGTCCAGCCACCCACACTCCTCCTTACCCTGCTCTCAGGATGTCTGGGAGCATGGCCCCAGGACAGGGAGTGGGATGCAGTAAGGAGAGATATCAGAGGGCAGACAATGGGTTACGGACTGAACAGGAAGACATGTGTGAGCTAAAAGAAGTTACTGTGTACCCACCAGGACTCCTCAAGGCTCTCCCAAAGCACCTGAATGTCTGTCGAATGGCAAACTTTGCAGTGGAAACAAGAATACCCTTGAGGGGGCTCCTAAGTATACAGCTTACAGCTGCCAGGATCTGTAAGTAGATATAAAGGATGTCTAGTTCATCCTGAATTTCAGATAAACAACAAGATTGTTATTTCTAATTAATTAATTAATTAATTAATTAATTTTTATTCTTTTTAATGTTTATTTATTTTTTGAGAGAGAGAGGGAGACAGAGCACAAGCAGGGGAGGGCCAGAGACAAGAGTGAGACACAGAATCCAAAGCAGTCTCCAGGCTCTGAGCTGTCAACCCAGAGTCTGATGCAGGGCTTGAACCCAAGAACCACAAGATCTTGACCTGAGCTGAAGTCAGACACTTAACTGACTGAGCCACCTAGATTTTTGTTTTTAGTGTAGGTATATCCCATGTGATATTGGACACATTTTTCTTCTAGTATGTGTCCCATGTGATATGCAAGACATACTTATATTTAAAAAATTATTTGTTATTTATTTGAAGTTCAAATTTCACTGGGCATCCCATATTCTATTTGGCAACCCTGAGTCAGATCCTACACTAAAAATATAAATAAATAAAATTTAAAAAAATTTTAAATTTGTTTGAGATTGATAAATAATGGATGTGAAGAAATTTTTTTAAGTGTGTAATTCATTTCAAAAGTCACTCCAAATGCTCAGTGGTTCTTTAAGATGCTTCCAAACTACCATTCTTCTGTAGAAATACTAAACTTTTTATTTCTTCCATAGTTGCTTTTATTTATGCTTCTCTTCCATTTCATGGATGGTTTGCTCTCCTGAGGCCCCTTCCCTCCTCGACATGGCTAATGTTGAGGCAAGTTATAGCCTTCTTCGGTCCCTTGTGAACTCAGCAGTCTGTCAGAGGTTACTCTGTCACCAGCAATGACCACTTGAATAGATGAAGATTGATTAGGCAGGGTGGGGACTGTGGCAAACTGTAGCATTTATGCCCTGCTCAGGTGTCTTCAAATTCAGATCTATATATTTTTATATACAGTATTTGGGTTGTACATCTGGCTGTAAGGCTTTAATTTTCCACTCAGGCAATCTTGCCCTGCCTTTAGGTTCTTATGCAATGCCATGTTTATTTTTATAAACTTGACCATAATTCTTCACTAGTCTGTTTCCTCCCCATTTTACTGTCAAATTCTAATGCCAGAGGACCCTGCCCACATCATCCTTGTATCCCCAGCATGTAGGACATGCCCACCTCTTACTGAATGAGGGCTCAATGGATATTTGCTGAATGGCTGATGGCTGGATGTGCAGATGGATGAATGTACTCCAGACTCCACTCCTAGTGCCCATTACCCTGGGTGTTTCACCTCTGGGTTTATGGTATTAAGGAACCAAATGTGGTCTCTACACTTAATATATCCTGATTTCCATATATGCTTATGTGTGGATGATACATGGAGGCCTCCTTACCCTGAGCCAAAAGAAGGATAAGAAATTCTCCACCTGTAATATTTCCTTCTTTTGGGGGATAAAGGGCTGAGAATGATCATGATCACTCAAATTCTGGCTCTTCTCCTCCACACATGATTCCGTAGGTGAGCATATTATATTGGGACTCACATTTGATTGGAACCTTATTCTTAAACTGGATGACTGGGTGCTTTGAGTCTTTCTTTGTTCCTTAGTCTAGGGTGGGGTATGACATTCATTCATTCACTCATTTACACAATAGTTTATTCCAACAATTACTTATTTAGTATCTCCTATATCTAAACCCAGAGGATGCCTCCACAGATGAAACAGACACAGTAGGGGCACCTGGGTGGCTCAGTTGGTTAAGCGTCCAACTTCGGCTTAGGTCATGTTCTCGCAGTCATGGATTTGAGCCCCACGTCGGGCTCTGTGCTGACAACTTGGAGCCTAGAGCCTGCTTTGGATTCTCTCTCCCTCTTTCTCTGTCTCTCCCCTGCTCACGCTGTCGCTCTCAGTCTCTCAAAAACAAACATTAAAAAAAGAAACAGACATAGTGGATACAGTTAAGAACCTCATATTTAGCAGAAGACACAAACAACAAATACAAGAGCCTGTGTAAATTTACTCATCAGATGAGTGTAAATACCGTAAAGAAATGTGAATCAGAGTAAAGGGCAGAAGGACAGGCTGCTGTTTAGGGAGAAATGCAGTGCCTGGTAAAGTGCCTGGATGTGAACCCTGTGTCAACATCTACAGATGGGAGACCTTGGCAGAGGTGCTTAACCATCCTGTGCCTTTGTTAACGCATCTATAAAACAGGGCTAATAATGATGCCCCCTCGTTGGTTTCTTCTGAGATTAAATATGTCAAAAAGACAGAATCAAGACTGGCTCTGTGAGTGTTGCATGTTCTGATTCTTTTTGTCCTGATCACACCTCTTTGTGACTATGGCTGTGGATTCCCAGCCCCACTTCCTGCACCATCCCCACAAATCCAGAGATGATCCGCTCCTTCTTGAAATGAAGTTCATTGTAGGGGCGCCTAGGTGGCTCAGTTGGTTAAGCGTCTGACTTCAGCTCAGGTCATGATCTCACGGTTTGTGGGTTCGAGCCCCATGTCAGGCTCTGTGCTGACAGCTAGCTCAGAGCCTGGAACCTGTTTCAGATTCTGTATCTCCCTCTCTCTCTGACCCTCCCCTGTTCATGCTCTCTCTCTCTCTCTAAGAAACAAATAAACCATAAAAAATTAAAAAAAAAGAAATGAAATTCATTGTAGATGCCTAGTGCAGATGAAATTATTTCTAAGATGTCACCCACACCTTAGAAGACAGGATTAACTTTGAAGATTCTCACAGATAACTTGAGAAATAAGAGATGTGGAAAATTTTCTGCTAAGCGTGTTTTTCTTTCTTACATATGACACCATTATAAGAAAACAAGTAAAATCATTGATATTTATTATTGATCTATAAACTCAGCAATTTCATATGGTTGAACTTATTAAACAAGCAGATAGTAGGTTGAATTTCTTATTTTTTTATCCAACTGAATATCTCACAGCATAAACTTGACTTATTCATTCATTCATTTTTATAAATAAGCACCCATTGACCTTTTCCATTGCTCCATGTTATGGCTCACAAGTGCAGTCAGGTTCAGCTGTTTTTCTGAAATCATTTTTTTAAAATAATGTATTTATTTTTTAATTTATATCCAAGTTAGTTAGCATATAATGCAACAATGATTTCAGAGTAGGTTCCTTAATGCTCCTTACTCATTTGGCTCACGTGAAATCATTTTTTAAAAATTCTCTAAGTTTGGGATTCCTGGGTGGCTCAGTCGATTAAGCGTCTGACTTTGGCTCTGGTCATGATCTCATGTGGTTCATGAGTTTGAGCCCCACATCGGACTCTGTGGTGACAGCTAGCTCAGAGCCTGGAGCCTGTTTCAGATTCTGTATCTCCCTCTCTCTCTGACCCTCCCCCCTCATGTTCTGTCTCTCTGCCTCTCTCAAAAGTAAATAAACATTTTTAAAAGTTTTAAAAAATTCTCTAAGTTTGCATGATGCATTTCTCTCAACACAGTTATTTTGTCACCCTTATGTCACACTTAACTTTCATCAGGCAGCCATTAATTGATTTCCAAGTATAGGTTAGACTGTCAAAAATAAAATATTAATATCATTGACCATAGGGATAAACATTGTATATTTTTTTCTATCTCATAGAGAATACACACACACACACACATACACACACACACACACACACACGATAGGTAGATGAGATAGAAAAAATAGATAGGAAAAAATAAAAGAAAAAAGAAAAAAAATAAAAAATAGGAATACAGATAGAAGTTTTGTTTTGTTAAACCTAAAAAAATTTTTTTAATGTTTATTTATTTTGAGAGAGAGAAAAATTGAGTGAGAGGAGGAGATACAGAATCTGAAACAGGCTCCAGACTCTGAGCTGTCAGTACAGAGCCTGACCCCGGCCTCGAACTCACTAACGATGAGAGCATGACCTGAGCTGAAGCCAGATGCTTAGCTGATAAGCGGCCCAGGTGTCCCTTGTTACAACACTTATAACATTCATTTTCATTTTCTTTTCTTTTTTTTTTTTAATATTTTTAAATTTATTTCTAGGAGAGAGAGACAGCGTGAGCAGAGGAGGGTCAGAGAGAGAGGGAGATACAGACTCTGAAAGAGGCTCCAGGCTCTGAGCTGGCAGTCAGCACAGAGCCCGACACAGGGCTGGAACCCACGAACCGCGAGATCATGACCTAAGCGAAAGTCGGACGCTTAACCGACTAAGCCACCCAGGCGCTCCTCATATTCATTTTCAATCTTCTTAGAATTTATTTTATTTTTTATTTGAGAGAGAGAGAAAAAAGAGAGAGAGAGAGCGAGAGCGCACATGACTGGGAGAGAATCCCAAGCAGGCTCAACACGGGGTTCAATTTCACGACCATGGATGGAATCATGACCTTAGCCAAAATCAAGGTCAAATACTCAACCCACTGAACCACCCAGGCGCCCCCCCCAATCTTATTATCCTAACATTTAATTTTTCTTTTATTTTTTGTAATCTTTAAAAAATCTTTTGTAATAAAGTCAAGTTATGCTAATCTGGAATCATCGATTTAAGTAAGATGACCAAGAATGTGTAAAACATGTTTTCTATATATGCTTCTGCACACATTTAGAGAGGTTTAATTTGCATTTCTTTGTTTCACAGCATTTCAGTCTTTATATGACTGTATGAGAAGAAAACACTTGAACGGGAGTCTGAAAACTTTGATGGCAGATCGCTGTCTCTGGATCTGGGCTCCTCTGGCTCTCTTTCTCTTTGTCCCTGCTCCTCTGGCTTCCTTGCCTTCCTCAAAAGTCCTGACCACAAACCCCAAAAGGTTAGAGACCTGTGGATGGGCAGTAGATGTGTGAGCATCTCTGAGTCAGAGGGGCAGGAAGTGTAACCAAACAATTTATTCACCATGTGTTTTACATCTCAAGGGTTCATTAGATGGGTTACCTGCCAGCCCCTAATTAGCCAGTGTGAAACATCTTTGTTACCTCAGGCTAGTGAGCTGAAGTTAAGACTTCATTCTTAACTGTGACCAATAGAGGAATGAGGGTCCCAGGAAGAGCACAGCTTGGGAGAGAAGGAATGTTCCCCAGCTCACACAATGTTTCTGTATGTGGAAACTGCATCTCGGAAAATGATTTACTATTTCAATGAAATCCACACCCTTAAAACCAAACTGTTTTTAAAGATGTAATCTTATTTAAATTATCCTTATTTAAATGAAGGAAAGATGAGGATTTATTTTCTGTAGGAAGGATTTTTTTCTTATGTGGGCCATTTTTCAATCTGCATTAAAAAGAAATTACAGAAACTATTAAGAACACCTAGTCTTACATACTTTAAGTAGCTAATTGATTTTCTTGAAATGCTCATTCAGGGGCGCCTGGGTGGCTCAGTAAGTTAAGCGTCTGACTTCAGCTCAGGTCATGATCTCACGGTTTGTGGGTTCGAGCCCTGCGTCGGGCTCTGTGCTGACAGCGAGCTCAGAGCCTGGAGCCTGCTTCGGATTCTGTCTGTCTCTCTCTCTCTCTGACCCTCCCCTGCTCACACTGTGTGTGTCTCTCTCTCTCCGAGAAATAAAAAAAAAAAAACAAACAAAACATTAAAAAATAAAAAAAAAAAGAAAAGAAAAGCTCATTCAGTAGGCGTTTGTTGAGTCCCTGGTATGGATGGACACAGTGCCAGGCCAGGCGTGGGAAAGATGCTTCTTTCCTAGATGGTGACGTTGTCACTGCACTTTGTTTTCATAGTTGTTTGGTTAGTTTAAATCTGTACATCTATATTTCATTTTCAACAATAAATGTGCTCCTGAAAAATTCTGTGTGAATTGAAATTTTTATAAATTCAGTTCACTTAAGAGTAATACTTAGGAATCTCTCCATTTGCTTTTTGTGTCCATGGATTATCATATATTGAGCTAATAATCTATATACTGAGCAGTGAAGGGTTTCTCTTGATTAGGGTTTCTCAGCCGTGGACCTACTGATATTTTGGGCTGAATAACTCTTTTATAGGGGTGGAAGAAGGCTGTCCTTTGTACTTTAGAGATTTCGGTAACATCCCTGGCCTCTACCTTCTGGATGCTAGCAGCAACCTCCTGCCCCAAGTTTGACAACCAAAAATGTCTCCAAACACTGCCAGATTTTCCCGAGAGAGCAAAATTACCTACAGATGAGAACCACAACTATCAAATCAAGTGTATGCATTTTATTTTTTTTAAATTTTTAAATGTTTATTTTATTTTGAGAGAGAAAGAGAGTGAGATACAGCACGAGTTGGGAAGGGACAGAGAGGGAGACACAATCTGAAGCTGGCTCCAGGCTTTGAGCTGTCAGCACAGAGCCAGACATGGGCTTGAACTCGTGAACTACAAGACCATGACCTGAGCCAAAGTTGGATGCTTAACCGACTGAGCCATCCAGGTGCCCCAAAGTGTATGCATCTTAAAAATAACAGTAGGTAGGGGAAATATTCTCTTAGTGTCCCCTTTAGGAAAATAACTCTTTATTGTATTTAAATAAGTATATAACCATATTTTCTCAGTCACCAAATCCAGTGATAATAAAATTGCTCTATTTATTTAAAAAATTTTTTTAATGTTTATTTATTTTTGAGAGAGAGAGAGAGACACCCACAGAGTGTGAGTAGGGGAGGGACAGAGAGGATGGGAAACACAGAATCCAAAGCAGGCTCCAGTTTCTGAGCTGTCAGCACAGAGCTCGATGCAGGGCTTGAACTTGTGAACTGAGCCAAAGTCGAACATTTAACCAACTGGGCCATCCAGGCGTCCCAAAAGAGGTCTTCCCATGATTAGTCAGCATCACCCGTCAATTTCAAATATTTTTAGTGCTTGTTTGAACAAATTACAGCAATCAGTCTGGAATGTGTGTGATTGTCTACTAAATATAAAAAGTTTCTCTGTGTCTCTCCAATTTTGTCACTCAGATCATCACAGCTCAGCTGTAAGAAATAACTGATGTTTTAGTTCCTTCCCCTACAACTTCCTGAGCTGCTTGGAAAGTGCATTCACACTGGGAAGAGAGCTGGGGGCAAGGATGGTGTGGATGGGTCCCCTTCCTCCAGGTCTTCCCACACTTAACTTTTCACAGCTGAAACTTCTGGGCCCTGATTCCTATGAAAACAACATTCCTTCCTAGGATCTATTGGAACTTCATCTGATGAGTCCAAAAACTCATCAAAATATACTTTTGTGACTATTGAGAACCTAGAAGAAGAAACTGGTGTAGCTTATGAATACCTAATAACTGCCTGCATTTTAAAGAGTATTTATTGGAGAATTTCCCTGGTAATGGGAGTTGTAATATGTTAACTGTAGTCAGTCAACAGTAAAGGTTAACTCAGTAGTACCCAGCTTGATGGAGCCAATGGCAGAAGGACCAGTTAATAAAACCAACACATTCCAATTGTTTGATATAAGAGGTTGTTGAGAGTGTGACTTTTTTTTTTTTAAGGCCATTTAATTACATACCCTGATGTCTTCACTCAGCCATTCTCTAAAATATATTTTCCCAATTTCAGTGTATACCCCTTCTCTACTCTCAATTAGCTATTGCATTGGGCCTTTGCTTCCAAGCCCCATAAGTAATAGTAACTTAATTTTCCAAACCATAAATCAGGTAGACTTATGCTCCATAGCACATGTTCCATTTGTTTTTAATCAGGGGCAGCTTGGTACTCAGAGGTCGGAAGCTTTAATTCAGAGGGCTCCTATGCCTTTTGGAGGGAGAAACCTTTTGCTTTCTAGAGCTCCTTTTGTGAATGTTGAAGTGTCCTTTTGGCAAAAGTTGGAATATATATAGCATCTCACATAGAATCCTTCTTTAATTCACTGACCTATACACACTGCCTTCTTCCTCAGCTCGAAGATGAAAAGAAACATTTAAGAACATTCCTATACTCATGTATTCTCCTGATTTTTAATGTCACACTTTCAAAAGAAATGTAGTTGCAATAAAAAGAAACACAAAGAAGGGAGTTAAGAGTTTTTTTTATAGCTAGAAATCAGTTCAGTGAAATAGTTATAATAGTAAGAATATGATTGGGATAGTTTAGATTTGAAACTGTCTTGATAGGAATATCATTGTATTGAGGAAGAAAAAAGAACCCTATAAAATCTCTTAAAGTTTGTAAAGTCTCGGCATTCCTTGCACACCATTTTATAACTGAAGAGGCTCTTAGAGGTACTTTCTATAACCTCCTTATTTCATAGATGAAGAAAGAGAAAAGTAATGGTCAGAGAAATTTGAAGCTTAGATGATAGTCACAAGTCTAGAGCTTGAATCAGAACTCAGTTATTCTATATCTTTTGACACTGAATCTAAAATAAAATCTAGGGGGATCTGGGTGGCTCAGTTGGTTAAGCATCTGACTTTGGCTCAGGTCATGGTCTCATGTTCACGGATTTGAGCCCTGCATTGGGCTCTGCACTGATAGCTCAGGCTTGGAGCCTGCTTTAGTTTCTGTGTTTCCCTGTCTCTCCCCTTCTCCCATTCTCTCTCTCTCTCTCAAAAATGAATAAGCAGTAAAAAATTTTAAAATAAAATCCAATAAGTAATCATTCTGATGGCCTACCCTTTTAACATAAAAGATCCAAGGATTTGTTTTTATTTATTTATTTATTTTTTAAATGTTTTATTTATTTCTAGGAGAGAGAGAGAGAGACAGTGTGGGCAAGGGACGGTCAGAGAGAGAGGGAGTCACAGACTGAAACAGGCTCCAGGTTCTGAGCTGGCAGTCAACACAGAGCCCGACACGGGGCTCGAACCCACGAACCGCGAGATCATGACCTAAGTGAAAGTCGGACGCTTAACCAACTAAGTCACCCAGGCGCCCCTGTTTTTATTTATTTTTAAAACATCCAAATATTTAGAAGTCTTTAAATTACTTACCAACCTTCAGTGTTCCACGTAGCTATATTATATTTAAAATTTTAGAATGTTGGGACTCCTGGGTGGCTCAGTCAGTTAAGCATCTTACTCTTGATTTCAGCTCAGGTCACACTCTCGCAGTTGGTGAGATGGAGCCCTGCACTGGGCTCTGAGGTGACAGAGTGGAGCCTGCTTAAGATTCTCTCTCTTCTTCTCTCTCTGCTCCTACTATCTCTCAAAATAAATAAAATAAACAAACAAACAAAAAAAACAAACAAAATCTGAGAATGTCAAAACCCAAGAGAAGAGTTTTAAAACTATCAGAGTAGAAAAAAATAAAGATTACCTACAACATATGGAGAATTATATGGACATAAGCGTTCTCATCAATATGAATGCAATAATACAGTGGCCATTTTACATGCTGGACAATGTTTGAATTTGAAAATGCTGGAAGAAAATTCCTTTTAGCCTATAATCCTTTACTGAGTGGGATTTAGGCATAAGTTCAAAAAGAAAGTAGTTTTCTACATATGAGTAATAAGACATGATTAATATGTTAAATTCCTAAAGAATTCTGGAAGAATTAAAGGAAGATAGATACTGGCAATAAGAAAGATGAATACAAGAGGAAATAATGTAGAAAAATCAAAGGTGAGCAATGATATCAGGAAAACTTAATGCTGAGTTTAATAAATATTCATTGTGAAAGAAAGAAAGAAAGAAAGAAAGAGAGAGAGAAAGAAAGAAAGAAAGAAAGATAGAAAGAAGAGAAATATCTGAAACGAAATTTGCCAACTATATGAATAAGGAAGTTTGTGGGGATGCAGTGGGAGGCTAGAACAACAGAAAGAAAGAAAATCAGTGAGTGTGTCTGATGTTAGTGAGGGTACATAAAAGCTGCTACATTTGTAGGGATGCCTGGGTGCTCGGTTAGTTAAGCATCTTGGACTCTTGATTTTGGCTCAGGTCAAGATCTCACAGTTTGTGAGATCGTACACTGCACTGGGCTCTGTGCTCACAGTGTGGAGGCTACTTGGGATTTTCTCTCTTCCTCCCTCTCTCTCTCTCTCTCTCTCTCTCCCCTTTGACCCTGCCCCGCTCTCTCTCTCTCAAAACAAATAACCTTTAAAAAAATAACAAAAAAAGAAGTAGCTATGTTTGTAAATGACTTTGGAGAGCAACTTTGTAGAATTTATTGACACGTACAATGTGCGTTTCCTATAACCTAGCAATTCTTCTCAGGTGTCATCTTTAAGGAAAACATGGGTATGTGTATAAGGATGCATATCTGCTCAAGGATCCCCTAGCGGCAATTGTTCCTAACAGTGAAAAAAAAATTGGAGTCCGTCTTTCAGCCAGAGAGGATAGCTAAAAAATTTGGGATATACCTTATCTACGGAATCCAAAGGAAGAATTAAAAAAGCAAAAAGCAAAACAAAAACCCAAAACACATACAGGCAGACCTGACTCAAAAAGACCTTTGAGGCATATTTTTCAGTAAAAAATGCAAGTTGTATGTATATATCCAAAGAAAATGTAGTTTGGGATTTTATGTGTATTTGTACATTAAGTTTTATATAAATTGTATCATTCTACATATATATGTCATTGCATGGACTTATGTGTAGATTAACCACTGTTTTATGTTATCCTTGCCAAACAGGCTTTCCTTTAGTTTTGCTGAATGAGCCATTTGTTCATTTATTAATTCTGTGTTTTCATCAGCTATCTATCAAATATTTATTGAACACTTTTATATGCCATGGCTTATATTAGGATCTAAAATGTGGTCTATACTCTCTTTGAGTTTATTTTATATTACAAGAGCCAAATTACTGACTTAGAATGTCAGTAGTTTGCAATAGGATGCAAGTTATAAAAGCGGTATGCATAATGGAAGATAAACCTGAGTATAAGTAGAAGGAGCTCTATTTGAAGAGCTCTAAAGATGATGGAGTGGGTTGGTCTTTGGAGGAGCAGCACCTTGCTAGTACAAGAAGCAGAACATTTCAGAGGGGGTACTAGAATGTGCAGGGGAATATTGACATGGGTGTACCCAACATGGGTGGGGAAATGAAACCCCAATGTGTGAGAAGGGTATGTATTAGCAATTTTGCATTTGGGGTGCCTGGGTGGCTCAGTTGGTTAAGTGGTCGACTTCAGCTCATGTCATGATCTTACAGTACATGAGTTCGAGCCCCGTGTTAGGCTCTGTGCTGACAGCTCAGAGATGGTAGCTGCTTCTGATTCTGTGTCTCCCTCTCTCTCTCCCCCTCCCCTGCTCACACTCTGTCTCTCTCTTAGAAATAAACATAAAAATTTTTTAATTGCAATTTACAGCAAAGAAGAGAGAGACACTAAAGGTAAGGAACTTTATTAGATGTTTATTTTCAGAAAGGTAACTTAATAATTTGGAAGATGGAGGTATTAGAGGAAAATAGAACACCGGCAAGGATTTTCTGAGAATCCAAGTGAGAGATAATGAAATGGTCATGGAATTGGAGAAGAGGAAATTCATGTGATGGATACTGCAGAATATTCATGACCAACCTGAAAAACTATTGCCCTCTAATTTGGGGACAGTTTTCAAGATATTTCTCAATTTTGTTTTTGAGTCTACTGTCATTTTCTATTTTTTGACCCAGGTTCCCTGCAGGCTATGGTATCCAATAATGGATAATGGGTGGCCCCAAAGCCTCTTTTGGGTGGCTAATGGTTTCACAGGCCTTTTTCTAGAAGATACAGCTGTAGACACTGGCAGTAAGGGACAGTAATGCACACCATGGGTAAGTGCCAGCTCCAGGAAGACTTTCTTCCAGATGTCCTGGGGAGCCCAGTGGTCTCTAATCCCAGCATGCAGGGAATATACTCCCACAAACAGATGCCTTCAGCCACAGGATGGGGACTCCTGTAATTGGTTACATTTGGCATGCATGGTCTCACCACAAGTTGGCAGAGGCCGGTCACACACAGAGAAAGATGTGTCTGTGGGCATGACCTTCTCCAAAGCCATGGTTTCAAAGCGGGTGGTGGCGACTCAGGATGGAAGAACTGTTCGAGAGCTCAGAAGGCACCGGAGGGAGCCTTGGAAAGGGGCTGAGGTTTGGCTTGTATTAACACCCCTGGCTTTGGCTACTTTGGCTATTTTGCTAAACTTCAGAAGAGTGAATTATAAGGCTGGAAATGTCATAAGAAAAGACCTCCTGGGGACACAGCTTCCTGCTCACCCAGACGCGTGGACCCTGATCTTTATGTTCAGAATCTCCTTTCCGCAGTCCCAGTTTCTGGTCTACATTATGCCAGGAGGAGAAGGAAATTGTAAAAGTAAAGCTATTCTTTGTTAATGCGTGGATAACCAGCTAAATTTCTTAATAAAGTTAAAAAGAAAACAAATTATAAAAGCAACGTCAGTGATTGGTGTTGTGTGTTTTGGGTTTTTTAATCCTGACAACCTCACCCCCCGCCCCCAAGCTGTCACCCATTGCAGGGGAAGAGCGGGCAGGTCTTACAAGAAATACAGATAAAGATGAATGAGTCTGTGTGACTTCTCTACAGGGACATGTTGGCTGTGTACGTGGGTTTATGTCAGCATATAACCCCCACCCCCACCCCAGGGATGATCCAGGGCTGAGCTGAAAGCAGGAATATGTCACTCGCAGGGCATCATCCCCCTCACTTAGAATTCACTTCTCCTGGGGCGCCTGGGTGGCTTAGTCGGTTGAGCGTCTGACTTTCGCTTGGGTCATGATCTCGCGGTTCGTGGGTTCGAGCCCCGCGTCGGGCTCTGTGCTGACTGCCAGCTCAGAGCCTGGAGCCTATTTCAGTCTGTGACTCTCTCTCTCTGACCCTCCCCTGCTCACGCTGTCTCTCTCTCTCTCTCCTAGAAATAAATAAAACATTAAAAAAAAAAAAACTTTAAAAAAGAAAAAAAAGAATTCACTTCTCCACTGCTTTCTTCATCCTCTGCAGTCAAACACGCTAAGATGCTACCTACTAACCTTTTTCTTTTCTTTTTCCTGTTTACTACCACTTTTTGCCTCTTGTCTCTTGCTTTCTGTGACTTTCTTTTTTTCCCCCCATCTCAGACTGACTGGAGACACTGAAAGAGTAAGGATTAATTGACTAATTCATCTGATTGTCCATGTTTACCAGTGTATGAATTTTGAAGAGAATATGTGAGTAAAAGAGAAGGATGAGAAAAAGAGAGAGAGAGAATGAGAGATAGAACATAAGTGTGAATACATGGGAGGGGGACCTTAGGTGACAAACCGATTACACTATAAGAAGTAAAACAAATACAAAGGGACCTGACCGTTGACAGTTCTGCCTTCCAGGGAGCTCATATAATTCATACTGGGGAGATGGCATTTCCTATTACTCTACTTACAAAGACTGGAGGGAGAAGCTTGGTGGTATGCCTAAGAATTTGATCCTGAGACGAGGACGCCTGGGTGGCTCAGTCAGTTAAGTGTCCAACTCTGGCTCAGGTCATGATCTCACTGTTCCTGAGTTTGAGCCCCAGGTCGGGCTCTGTGCTGACAGCTCAGAACCTGGAGCCTGCTTTGGATTCTGTGTTTTCCCTTTCATTCTGTCCCTTCCCCACTTGCACTGTCTCTCTCTCTCTCAAAAATAAATAAACATTTAAGAAAAAGAGAAAGAAACTGATCCTGAGACAAAGTAAAGCCATTTTTGTCTCTAGAGAAACCTGAGTTTCAAGACAGGCAACAGTGGCCTTGAAGCCTTTGAGGCAGTGGGTGGAGGGAGGGTTGCATTATTTTGAAGAAGAAACACTTAACCAACTGAGCCACCCAGGTGGCCCTGTGTTGAAGAAGAAACAAATCAGCATGGGGAGGAGGGAACTGGAGGCTGGCCATGGGAGGAAGAAGGAAATGTACAATAGGGCAGTTGGCTGAGACAGAAGGCAAAGAGACAGCCAATGAGAAGTTTCCTGATATGGGATCAGCCAATGGAATTTTCATGGGAAGACCTGCTCAGTTGGTTACTGTGAGATCTTGCAATGGAACTACTTTATTTCATTGTTTAACCTCAAACTTCTTTGTGTGTTCATTATACAGAACTGGCCTAGGGTGGTGGTTTTGGGGGAAGGTCACCACCAGGGGGATGTATTTTCAGGGCTTATATTGGGCAGGGGAAAGGGAATTGTCATGTGAGACATAAAGGAAAGTTCAGTAAAAACAGGAACTTAGAGAAAGTAGTGACTATCATAAGTCTAAGTTCCTCAAAAAAAGTCACCATTTAGGCAGAGAGGTTCTTGTCTTCCTCTTAAGATAGTGGATAAAGGTAACTTATGTAGATATTATTGAAAAGGTGTCCTTATAATACTCAAGGACTTGGGAAATTTTGATGTGTAAGGCATAAGTTACACACACACACACACACACACACACACACACACACCTAGCTATCTGATACTGCTGTGGAGTCTTGTGATTTGTCATCAGATAAATTAATTCCTTGCTGGTCCTCACCTGGAAATGCTGGTCTACACTAAGCTGCAGATTTGAGAGGCAGTTGACTAAGGTGACATTGACTGCACCGAATGTCATCTCTGTCCCTAGCATCCTAGTAAGACATGTCTCTTCCAACTGGATTCCCAAGGCAGTCCTCCCTGCTTTGGAGTCCATGTTCTTGAGTTCCTCAGTGCCCTCCAAGTTCATTTAATCAGAATATCCCTCAAATACTCTCCAAATGGTAAAACTCATCTAATGACGTTTGGTGCTTGATAAACAGGAGAACAGAGGTCCAACTGTGTATCTAGTTTCCCCATATAACTTTCCCCTAAAACAGAAGAAAAAAAAGAAGTAAATGAGAATTTGATAAAGATAAGCCAGCCTCAAGTCCCTCTGCCTACTAGCAGGTCCCCAATTGTTCATGTCTCTGGATCTAACGGGTAGTTGCCATTCGTGTTTGTGGTATTGACCTGAAACGGGGAGTAACTGCATTTATCTGTCTTCACTCTGTCCTGCTGTCAAACACACTGTTCTCTGGCCTCTTCCTAGAAAGTGTTCATATTTCTACATCCTTTGAAATGCAAAAATGGAGAGCAAATAACAACATTTTCCTATTTATCATGACCCATTAGGTGATGGGGGTGAGCTGAGCTTTCCACAAGGTCCTGAAGGGATGAAAAGGACCCAGAACATATGGAAAATATGGAGAATAGGGTATAAGTCATAAAAATAAAAATAAAATAAATAAAATAAATTGGGAATGCCAGTTTCTGGTAATGATTTGTTTTCACAGTAACTGAGAACTCCCTTAAACCTGCGATTAATCACACATTTATGGTGAGGCAAAGCGGGGAGAATTAGGGGCTTGGATTATTAGTGCAGCTGCTTTTCATTGATGAGATCTGAGTTCAAATCTCAACCAATGTTACAAATGAAAATGTCATTTTGAAAGTTAATTAGCTCCATGCAATAAATGCTGGCTGCTTGATTGATGTACCTAAAAAATCACTACCTAGAAGAAAAAAATTATATATATGGCCCGTTAGGGGAGTCAAACCAGTCAAAAAGTCAGACATTATTTAAACAATTTGCTTTTTTTTTTTTTTTTTAGTAGTCCAACCACCTGCAAATAAATAGAATTTATTAAAAGAAGGTGGGGCTTCGAGTAGTCAGAACATGTGTAAAAATGTCTGAATGTATTAAGAACTGCAGAATTTTAGAAGTAGAAAAAAATCTTTAAAAGCCATCTAATCCAATACTTGCTTTTATTTTTTTCAATCAAAGAGGGAATAGAAACTCAAGAGGATAAGGGACTTGATTAAGTCACACAGTTAACTAGTGGGGGAAGCAGGGCTGGGTCCCAGATGTTCTTCGGATTACTTCTGTGGATCGCTAGCTCCACTCTGCCGTCACTGCTCTGACACTTAACTTTCTCCCACAGCTTGTCCACAGGGTCTTGTCTTTGGTGTGTTCTGTGCCTCAGAAGGTTCTGTCATCTTCTACTGAAAGATCTTAAAACTTATGCTCTCCACACTTTTTTTTTTTCAATGAAAATATTTCTATCAGTGAAGCTACCCAGCTCACACAGGTAGAGGAGAATCAGCATGCGATCCCTTTACTCTAGATGTCCTAAAATGGGATTTTGAGTGAATTTGACCCAAATGAGAGAAGTGTGAGGTACTACATTTAGTAAGAAAGCAGACAGCTACTCTGCCTAAATCAGTATTCTGTTAAGAGCCCTGTCTGAGCTAGTGAGGCACAAAGAAGTCAGGGAAAAGTTCCAGGTCCCTTTATTTACATGTTTATAATTTAAGCTGCTCCTGATCTTGACACGATGCCTTTGATGTGGCATTTCATTTGGTGGCAAAGTGACTTTACTAGGACCATTAAAGGTGATTCTGCTTGGGGCTCAGGGAGCAAAGAGGAGCCCTATGGGAGAAGCCGGTATTGTGCCAAAGAGTACATACATCGTCATGAACCAATGCTGGTAGAAATGTGGTTGCTAAGGGTCATTCGGGTGAGGTCTGCAATGGAAACGAGGAACATGTTATTGAAAACTGGAAGAGAGGAGATCCTTGTTACAAAGCGGCAAAGACCTTGGCGGACTTGTGTTCTTTGGAAGGTAGTACTTGCAAGCCGTGACGTTGGGCAGTTAGCTGAAGAGATTTTTAAGAAAGTTATTGAAGGTATGGCTTGGATTCTCCAGTGAGAGGAGAAATGTGAGAAGAGAGAGGAAGATGAAGGGCATTGTTAAGAAAATAGGAATCAGAGCTTGAGGATTTGAAGAATGCTCATATTGCAAAAAATGAGAAAGTATGTTTTGAAGTGAATACTACATCTCCTCTCTGGAGACGTTAGGGTAGAATCTGTTTCCATGCTCATTCCGGTTGCTGAGAGAATATAGTTCCTTGAGGTTGTAAGACTGAAGTCCCCAGTTTCTTACTAGTTGTCAGCTTCTGGAGGCCACCCTCACTCAACCTTCTACCACCCTCCCCATCTTCAGCTCCTGCGATGGTGGACAATCTCTCCCAGGCTTGGAATCTTTCTTGACTTTGCTTCCAATGTCTCATCTCTCTGACTTTTCTACTTCCTTCTTCCACTTTAAAGTAATGTAACACAGCTCTCAGATATGAGAGTAAGAACATTTTTGGGTGCTACTATTCTGCCTACCACAAAGATGAATATTCATTAAAATTTTACTTTCTTTACTAATTGTTTATAAAATATTTAATGTTGTATGTAGTTATGCTCACTTACATACTGGTGATAACTACGAACATAACTCACTCCAGAAAAGATCTATGGTCAGAGGAAATAAAATAGGTTTTAAAATTTCAAATTAAATTTTTTTGTAGATAAGAAATAATCAATGAAATTGAAGAAGTATAAAATATATTACATTAGAATAAAGACATATGAAAGAAGGGGAGTAAAGATATAAATTCAAAGAGAAATAAAACTAAATATAGTTTCCAAATCTTAAAGAAGAGTCTATTTAAAAAAAAAAAAAGAATAGTGGATGTCAAATAATTCCTAGATTTAGACTACACTGTAAATATGTAAAAGAGTGATATAGTTTTAGTTTTAGATAGCAATATTTATAATACTGCCAATCTTTAAAGTTAAGAATAAATATTAATTTAAAATATACAGTGCTTTTAATTTAGGAAACTATTTTATTGGTAAATGAGCAAGGAACTGCCTAATTACTGCTTTAGAGTACATATTTACTTTTAACTTCACTAAAACTTAATGAACTTTCATTAAAACTTCAAAATGTTACAATATTTTGCTGGGCTAATGGGCAAATAATATGTAAAATTGATTTAATCTACATTTCTTCTTTCATCAATTATCTGATCATACGCTTTATCTACTTTTGTTTGCCTCTTGCTTGTTTAATTATAGATGCTTTCTATGTATTTCTTTTCATGTTTGGCTTTTAGCTTTAATATTTTAAAAATTTCAATGCATTCAAATACATCTATAGTTTGTTTTATAGCTTTTGCTTTTGTTTCTGGTTTACAAATAATTTTCTAATCTTAAGTTAATAGTTTAACACTTCCTTTTATAGGTTAAAGCACTTAATTCATTTACAGTTATAAGTTCAGATAGTAAGAAAGATTTAACTTTATTTTCTATCTCTAATGACTATCCAGTTACCACAACCATTTATTCAATAATCAATCTTTTCCCCACTGTTTAAAATGTTTCAGATATTATGTACATGCACATACTGATTCTCAAATGTACTCCTGGTTCAAGACCCTTTCCAGAGGTCCAGGCCTTTATAGCCAGATATCTCTTAAATATCTCCTCCTGGATGTTTCTAGACACTTTGGAATATATGTGTCGAAACACCACAACAGATCATAATGCTAAAGCTAAAAAACACCTACTACATGTTAGTCATGTTAGCAAACACTCTCCTAAACATTAGATGGGTAATTTCAGATAATCCTCTCAAGGTGGATTCTATTACTACCATCTCTATTTTATAAACAAAATAAATAATTATAATTATGAAAGTTAAAAAATTTATCCAAAGGGATCGAGATGGGTTTGAAGCTGGGCAGTCAGAGCCAAGGTGCATTCTCCCATCAACAGTGCTGTCATCCAGGGTCCACCCACTTCTATGTTCATTATCTCAGACAATGGCACCACTACCCAATCACCCTGAACAATTGCTAGCATTGCAGTTCTACCACCAAAATATCTCTCAATCCCTTCATTTATCTCAACCTCTTCTATTCGGAACCCTGGGTTGCTTCTCATTGTCCTCATGGTACAATCCTAATTCCTATAGGAACTGATTCTGCTCTGTGGATCTAGTCTTTTTCTCTCCCTTTTAGGCCGCATTCTTGCTCACTTTCTTCTTCAAAAAATTTTTAATGTTTTATTATTTATTTTTGAGAGGGATAAAGACAGAGTGCAAGCAGGAGAGGGGCAGAGAGAGAGAGGGGGACACAGGATCCAAAGCAGGCTCCAGGCTTTGAGTGGTCAGTACAGAGCCAGACCTGGGGCTTGAACTCACAGACTGCAAGATCATGACCTGAGCAGAAGCTGGATGCTTAACCGACTGAGCAACCCAGGTGCCTCTCATTTTCTAAACTCTAACCCTTTTCCTTTCATCTGCAAAGGTTTTACCCCTTAAGGATTTAAATAATACCTCTGCCTCCTTTGGATTAATTGACCCTAACCTACCAGATTACATGTGGCCACTCTCACATGCAGCCATCACTCCCTGTACTTTGGCTATGCTATGATGGCAGGGACTTGCCGTGGTTTCTCCAGTGCTGATTATGGTATCTCAACAATAGTTATACCCAGCAATATTCATTATATAAACTAATGACTACATTAAATAAATGAATGACTTTTAAAATCAACAGAACACATCTTTGGTATATTGGTATGCTGATTCAGAAAAGAGAAAATGAGGTGAATAGAATAGATTGCCAAGGATATTACTTTTCTCCCTCAATTATTATTGTCAAAGTACATAGAACAATTATTAACTCTTTGTATTACTTGAAACTCTATGTCCACCCACTTTTTTATTGTTTCAATGTTTAATTATGAGTCATTTAAAAAAATTGTTTTTAATGTTTTTATTTATTTCTAGGAGAGAGAGAGAGAGAGAGAGAGAGACAGCGTGAGCAGGGGAGGGTCAGAGAGAGGGAGTCACAGACTGAAACAGGCTCCAGGCTCTGAGCTGGCAGTCAGCACAGAGCCCGATGCGGGGCTCGAACCCACAAACCGTGAGATCATGACCTGAGCAAAAGTCGGACGCTTAACCGACTAAGCCACCCAGGCACCCCTAATTATGAGTCATTTTTATATGGATAATGATGCCATCCGCAAATAATAATGTTTTTGTTTCATTCTTTTAAGTATTGGTATCTTTTTTTTTTTCTTTTTTTTTTTTTTAGTTTTCTAGAATTTCCAGGAGGATGTTAAATAATAGTGGCACACTGCTCAATCCCTAACTTTCATGGGCAATTTCTCTAGCCAGTCTGGGTAGTGTTAGTTATTGGTTTGGGACAGATCTCATTCTTCAGGTTAAGTAACTCTCCATCCATTTCTAAATTATAAGAAAGAAAGAAAGGAAGGAAGGAAGAAAGAAAGAAAGGAAGGAAGGAAGGAAGGAAGGAAGGAAGGAAGGAAGGAGGAAGGAAGAAAAGAGGAAAAAAGGAAGAAAGAAAGAAAGGAACAAAGGAAGAAAAGAAAGAGGGAAAAAGAAAGAAAGAAAGAGAGGGAGAAAGAAAGGGGGAAAGAAAATATACTCTGGAATTTTATCAAATGTCTTTCAGATATTTTTCAAAACTATTTTAGCTGGATTTTTTTGTGTGTCATCTGTGGATCTGAACACATTAACAACTTAATCTTAAACCATCTTTATGTTTTTAGGATAAACTCTTACTACTACATACACATTTTAAAACAGAGTTACTCTTGGAGCACCTGAGTGGCTGGGTCAGCTGAGCATCAAACTCTTGATTTTGGCTCAGGTAATGATCCCAGGGTCTTGGAATTGAGCCCCACATCAGGCTCTGTGCTGAGCGGAGGAGCCTGCATAGGATTCTCTTTCTCTCCCTCTGCCCCTCTCTTGCTCACACATTTACGTGCTGTCTCTCTAAAATAAAAAAAAAAAGAAGAAGAAAATTTGCTCTAAGCTGCACATATTTTTAAAGCCTAAATTTTCATTTAGGTAATAATTCTACGCCCCTGTTGAAAGTCTTGGAAGGAAAGCATGAACTTTCCATAAGGCCAAACCTGTACTATTGTCTCTTTTAAATCCAGTCCCCGTTTACAAAAACGCATGCTCATCCCACCTCTTTCATCCCAATTTATTTCTTTATAAGCTGTATTCTGTTATATATAAAATGCTCAAGTATTGCATTTGAATTAAAGTCAGTTCTTTCAATGTTCATTTTTAAAATTCTTTTTTTAAAAAGTGGTTTCAGATCCCACAAAGACTTATTGAGAACTAATTACTTTCCAGGTCGTGTGCTAAACATTGTCATGTACAATATCTAATCCAATTTATTGGAGTTGATACTCCTGTGTAAAGTACGTGCTTTAACTGGGAAGATGCTTTCCCTTTGAGAGAAAAAAAAAATCGCCTGCCCCAGTTTCTTCATGCTGAAAACTAGACCTGACAGTGAGATGTGTTTTTATAGCTTGAGGTGCTGGAAACTACAGTCTTCTGAAAAAATACACTAGGTAACGTCAAGTGCAGTTATGACAGTCGGACGATCTCTGAAGTTTGTACCTTGCAAGAAATAAGGCTGGGATTAAAAGAAACGAGGCTGATGATTCAAATGGAAATTCGAAGTAAATTCGTAGTACTTGAAACTGTATATTTCTACACTATAAATGCTCTCTAATATCAGGCAAATTGTCGAGATCACTTGTCTCCCTTATTCAAATTCCTGATCAAGACACATTTCCTGAGTAATTTCTTTCTACTCAGTTTACTCCCATAGCGTTAAGTATCATTAGGTCCACCAGCTTAGAAATTAATCTGTCCAGTCTTAAGTACATCTCAAATCTATCCGGCCCTCTCCATCCCCAGTGCCACTGCATTGGTTCAGGCCTGCATCATTTTCCCCTTGGATTATTGTAATTGCCTCTATTCTGCCTTAACTGCCTCAAGTCTCGTTCCTTTCCCTGTACCCCTTACAATTTATTTTCTGCATTGCCTCAGTAATCTTTCTTAAATGCATGCCTGAGCATGTCATTCCCTGCTTAAAATCCTTCAATTACACTCAATTGCATTCATAATACAATCCAAGCTCTATGACAACAGCCACTTTAAATCCTCTCTGGAATAAGGTGGGGGTGTAAATACAAACAGGGGTGCATGCTCACATGAATTCTTTAGTGGGGCATATAATAAAGACCCGATGACGTATCCTGATGTCTGCCTCTCTGGCCTTTACCCTTATACCTCTCACTCATTATACACTATGGACACCCCTATCCGTCTCAATGTCTGTGAATGCACTATACTGTCACTCCCTTTGCATATAATTCACCCTTCTCAAGATCTGCATAAGCTCTCATCTTTTAAGCCTCACTCACATGTAAGGCAGTAGACAGTGAGACTTCCTTTGAAGTGGGTTTGGGGCCCTCTTCTAGATTCACCCAGCACTTAAGCACGTCTTCCATGTTGTTCCTGTTGGTTTACTTGTTGATCAATCGCCAGACTATGAATTTATTGAGAGTAGGAAGGAGCATAGCATTTGGCACTTGGTAGGTACACTATAATGATTAGTAAGAAATATATATCTGGTCATTCAGATGACCAAAATGTAGTTCTATGGTATATTTGGTCTTAATCCACAATCACTGAAAATGTTTCGGAACCATAAAGGTGAAATGGGCATATGATTATTATTGAAGGTGACTTTTGGACCCCATGCAAGGGCAGGGGATTTCCAGGAGGACCAATCATGTGATTAGAGGGTTAGGACTTTCAGTCTCACATTCTTGACTGCCAGGAAGGGGAAAGGGACTGGAAGTTGAATCAGCCAATGGCCAATGACTCAGTCAGTAACGAGCCCTCCATCAAAGGAGAAGAGAACAGTTTTTTGGTCCTTTATCAGAGAGGTTCTGTGCTTGGGGAATCAGAATGCTTCCATGTGCCACCAAGCTGGGCCCCAAGCTCCAAGAAGACAGAAGCTCCTTTGTTTGGGATCTCTCCCTATGTATCTCTCTATCTGGCTGTTGATTCACATCCTCTATCATGTCTTTTAATAAACTGGTTAACACTTGTGTTTCCCTGAGTTCTGTGAGCCACTCTAGAAAATTAGCTGAACTGAAGGAAGGAGGTCATTGGAACTTCCAATCTGTAGCCAGTTGGCTAGAAACACAGGGGTGCTTCAAAGCCTAGGGCTTGTGACTAGAGTCTGAAGTGAGGGTTAGGGGACAGTTTTGTAGGACTGAACTTTTAATCTGTGGAGTCTGGTGCTATCTCCAGATAGAGTCAGGATTGAGGTGAATTCTTGGACACTGGTTCCAAGAATTGCTTGGTGTTGTGTGTGGGTGGGGGGGGGGGGTAGGGAATCCCAACCCCCACTTTGGGAGCCCTGAAAGAATAGGCATTCCAATTCAGATATATAGTTTTATTTGTATAACTTTGTCTGTTTTGAAATGCTTTATGTTTTCCACTCTGAGGCTCTTCTTCTACAATAAAACATACGTTATCATACATGAAACCAGAGAGACACAATTGGCCCAACCCAGACTTCCAAGATAGGAACCCTTTGTCTAACACATGAGCTGGTGGTCATCCAGCACCTGCCTGACACCATGGTGTAAAGCTACTACACTTCACCATTCTCAAAGGGACCATAGTGATCTTTTTTCACTGATTTTACTCAGTCATTTCTTGAGAGTTGTTTGGAGAAAGACCTTCTTGGGCTTTTGTTCTTCCAAGAATATTAACCTTTGGACCTTTCCTTTGTCAGATAATTTATAGAATTGTGACATAGATAAAATAGGTCTTGGGCAGTTCCTTATTTCCTCTTTTAGTTTTCTTGATGTGCTTCTCTTCCCAAGATCCTCAGTACCCTGATCTGTCCCAATTTCGTTCCTCCCACTTGGCTCCATTCATTTGGTTAGTGCACAAGGTTTATATTTTCACCTTCTCATATATAAATCCTGAGGACTTCTGTTCCCTTGGAAACATTTAGAATAGGAAAGTTCACAGTTGGTGGTTGATGACTAATAATAATTTAATTATCTGTCCACATGTTCTTTACATGTTAGTTGATGTTTCTACTTTAACCCAAAGAAGTAAACTTGCAGTGATGAAATTTCAGACATCACAAGTGGACTTGCGGGGATTTTATAGATTGTTGGGGTTACGGTTATTCTTAGCATCCTGACTAAACATACCATCTGGGTTTCCACCTATTCTATGTAGGCATTGATTTGTTAGATGGCATTAATTTGTTATGCAGTAGAGACAATTCAAACTAGAGCAAGAGCTTCGAAGAGAACAAGCTCAGGCCTGAACAAGGTTCAGACTTTGTGGTCACATGCATGGGATTCAGAAAAGTGTTTGCGGAGTAAGGACACTCAGGTAGTTGCTTCCTGGTGGATGGTAGATTCTTCCTGTTTGTCAGAGGATCCTCCCAGAACCTAGCTCTCCAACACACCTGTGATACTCACTAATGGGGGGAAAAGGAACCACAGAGGCTAGTAAAGATCTCTGTGGAGTTTCTGAGTTTTATACATTTGTTGATTTAGGCAGTAAAACTGATCCTCAGGACACGTTTTAAATTTTGCTTTTATCAGATGTTTTACAGTCTGCTCCTTCCATTCTCGGGTTTTTCTTCAATGTAGCTAGTTGCGATGTGATTTTCCACACTGATAGGAGCTCTGGCAAAGCCTTCTCTCCACTTCATTTGGCTGCCAAGTCCCTGAGGGCTCAGCTACATCCTATTGTCTTTTTTCCCTGGAATGACTGAGGGAGAGGCTTCACAGAATCCTCTGGCTAGGTTGGGACAGCAAGACTCATTCCTGGGCCTTTGTTTCAGCTTGAAATACACCACAAATTAATTGGGCTGATGCAGGTAATTAAGATAGTCACTTGGATTGTGTGCCTTTCTTCTGAAAAATTTCTTTAAGTTGCCAGATCTAAGCTTGGTCTATTGAAATGTTAATGATCCATGGCCTTAAAAAAATGTTTCTTTTGAATGGAAATTCATAGCTAAAGAAAATGTTTTGACTGATTAACACTCATGCTGTAGTCTCATATACTGCTCTCAATAATAAATAGCTCATCATTTAGCATACTCACAAGTAATTCAATGCCAAGCTCTCTGTAGAGTCCTACTATTATAGGGACAACGGTTTTTGATCTCCATTCTAAAATGGTCTTATATTCTGGGGTATTTTCTGGATCTGCAATTAGGGGGGCGCCTGGGTGGTTCAGTTGGTTAATCGTCTGACTTCGGCTCTGATTATGATCTCATGGTTTGTGAGTTCGAGCCCTGCGTCGGGCTCTGTGCTGACAGCTCAGAACCTGGAACCAGCTTTGGATTCTGGGTCTCCCCCTCTTTTTGCCCCTCCTATGTTCATGCTCTGTCTCTCTCTTTGTCAATAATAAATAAATGTTAAAAATATTTTAAAGTTAGGGAACACTAAACTTTAAGCAGAAACCAATAGTTCGAGCAAACAAGGTAACTTAAGAGTCAGAAGCTGTTAAAAAGGGAGATACCAATACTCTGGTTTCTCTTCAGATCGTATACATCTTTCACCTTTTACTAAAAAGGGAGATACCAGTAAATACAGTAGTCTAACCATGGTCCTTTGGCATTTTCTGCTGGTGGTTATGATTCTTTAGCATTACCATGGTTGTGCTTATAAGTCTAATAAATCATGACATTGTCTGCTCTACTAAGAATAACCAGTGGTATTTATTATCTTCACCCTTTGTCAGGCATAGATCTCCTGTATTTCCTACATTAATTCCTTTTTGAGGCACATGTCTCATTTCTTTTTTTTTTAATGTTTATTTATTTTTGAGAGAGAGAGAGAGAGAGCGCGGAGAGAGAACAAGCAGGGGAGGGGCAGAAAAAGAGGGAGACACAGAATCTTAGGCAGGCTCCAGGCTCTGAACTGTCAGCACAGAGCCCGATGTGGGGCTCAAACTCACGAACTGTGAGATCACAACCTGAGCCGAAGTCGAACACTCAACAGACTGAGCACCCCCAGGCTCCCCACACGTGCTTCATTTCTGATCCTAATTTTGATACTTCTATCATGACCTGGTTGCCTGATCATTATTCGTCATTGACCCTTAGATTTATAAGTCAATTTGGGAGTACATCCTACCTGACTTGGCTAATTCCCACTATAGTAGCTCAAGAGAGGACTCTAGTTTCTTCTTCTGACAGGTGAGTATCCTTTAATTGTGCCCCAAAGCTGTTTCTTTCTCTTAGAATTCAAATCACTCATGGTTGGAGAAGGGTATTAATGTGCATATTTAAAATAACCATTGTTGTGTTTTATATAAAAGCAATAAAGTACACCTATGTTCTTCCACTAAAGTTTTTAAAATCTTTAAGTTTGATTTTAAGTGGATCAGTAGGTGGAAATGTTTGCAATTAGAAATTTAAAAAAGAATTTGAGCTAAGCAAAGCAACTCAGTGTTACCTGAAGGTAACACTATTGTTTGATGAGTTTTGGTAAATTCCTATATTCATGTAAACATCACCCAAATCAATATATATATAGAACACTTTCATCTATCCCAGAAAATTTCCTATGCCCCTTCTCAACCAGTCTTTCTCCCAGTAAATATAGATCTGATTTCTATACTATAAATTAATTTTGCTTATTCTAGAATTTTCTATACATAGACTTATATAGTATATATTCTGTTGTATCTTATTTCACTTAGCATAAAGATTTTTGAGACCATCCTTGCTGTTGTTTGTGACATTAGTTTGTTCATTTTAAATTGCTGAGTTTATTTCAATTATGAATATATAACAATCTATCTACTTACCCACTGAGGTACATTTGTGTTTCCATTTTAGTGCTCTATGAAGAAAGAAAACTATTATAAATATTCATGCATGACTCTTTGTAGACTTATGTTTTCACTTCTCTTGGGTACGTAACTAGAAGTGAAATTCCTGGAGCCCAGATTGGGTATATGTTTCAATTTACAAGAAACTCTCTGCTTTGCAAAGTGACTGTACATTCTCACCAGCCATGTGTGACTGTTTGAGTTGCTCTGAATCTTTCCAATACCTCCTATTGTTAGTATTTCACATTTTAGTCATTTTTAGTGGGTGTGTGATGATAACTATAAAATACTCCTTTATGGCTTTAATTTGCATTTTCATAATTTCTAGTGAGCACTTTTATATATACTTATCAGCCATTCATGCTTCTTTTGTGAAGTAGCTCCTCAAATAATTAGCCCATTTTCAATTGTTTTTTATGTCTTATTATTAAGTTATCAGTGTTCTTTATACATTTTGGATAAAATTCTTTTCTCAGGTATATGAACTGCAATTACCTTCCTCCAGAGAGCTTCCCATAAGTTGTCTTATCTCCGTTCATGGTTCCTTGGTTAGCCTTGTGCAGTCTCCCTCTAACCACATGTAGCCAAAGACAAAGCAGACCCTTATGGAGATTTCTCGGACTCTTTCTGTGTGGATTGGATTTCTCCTTTCTGGCCTCAACAGCACAAATTCCAGCCACCCCAGCCTCTCCCGACTCTGATCTTTGCCTTTCAACTCAAGGAGACTCCTGTGTTCTGCTTTTCCCCTCTTCTTACACTGTGATTTAAAAATTGTCTCCAGGCAGAAGGCCAGGGTGCTCACAAGGCTCACCTTGCTTGTTTCCCTTCTTGTGGCCATCACAGTCCTATTATACCTATTGCCCAGTGTCTAAAGGCTGTTGTTTCACATATTTTGTCCAGTTTCGTAGTTATTTACTGTATGGGGGCCAGTCTGGATTCTGTGCTTTCATAGCCAGAGGCAGAAACTTTAAGACGTTACTTGGAAACACAAGAAAACAAAATAGAAAAGTAACAATAAGGGATTTTAGGAAATATAATTGAATGCAGCATTAGTTCACTAAAGATACTTGACCAAGAAACTACTGAAAGTTTGATACCTCATTTTTCTCACATTTACAAGGGAGGTATTCAGCTTACTCTACTGAAGGAGTCACTAGTTTTCCATTGTTCTACAACATATTTTGATTTCATAGCTGCTTACAATGTTTAAAAGAAAATCCAAAAATCAAACAAATGTCAGCCCTACAACTGAGCTAATATTATTACTGTCACTTCCTCTGGAATGCCATTATTCCCTGGTTGAGCATGCTGCATCCTCTCCCATCATATACTTTTCTATCTTTTCCATTTTCCTGCAGATCTACCTATACTGTATTCAGAAGTTGGAGAATCAATAAGGACCAGATGTTTAATCATGAAAAATAACTTTTCTACTCGACGATGAAAAGACTATAAGTATGCTAAGTGATTTATCTCATTGAATGCTTACAATGACTCTGAGAGAGAAGGATGATTTTGTGACCTGAAGCATGACTTATTTAATCATTTCACATCTGAGCTTTCTTATTGGTAAAGTGAAATAGTAAACAGATAGGTAAAAGGGGAGCCCAATTGTCCAAATTTCAGTGTGGGCAGCTTGTTTGCAGTATAGGAAGAATTCTCTTAAACTTTTGGTTAAATATTTTCTGAACATGCATTTGAAAACATGTATATAACACACATGTATCTTTTAAAGCCCTATTGACATGGCAGTAAAATAATTTCAAAGGAAGTTCGAGGTAAAAAAAAAAAAAGGTAAGGAAAGCAAACACAATGAACTAGAAATTTCTTCAAAAGTTAGGTAACAGAGGGGCTCCTGGAAGGCTCAGTCAGTTAAGTATCCGACATTGGCTCAGGTCATGATCTCACGGTTCATGGGTTCGAGCCCCGTGTTAGGCTCTGTGCAGACAGCTCAGAGCCTATAGCCTGCTTCAGATTCTGTGTCTCCCTCTCTTTCTGCCCTACCCCACTCACCCTCTGTTTCTCTCTTTCAAAAAATAATTTGTGCTAATAAAACACAGTAAAATTTCAGGTACTTGTCACCAAGTGAGGCATTCAGCAAGGCAGGAGTGAAGGATAAGGTGGAAAGACTAAAATCTGGCTCCCAACCTTCTATCACCACATTTCTACCCCTATCCCAACAGGAGGCAGGGGGCTTACTCTCTGGAGAATATCAGAGAACTGGGAGTCAAGAGTAATGGTTAAGCTGTATATGAAAAACATGGCACAAGAGAAGTTTCTGGATCTCTGCTGTAGTCACAAGTTCTCTGCAAATATATCCAGGCAACAGATTTATTCTCAGAAAGGTACTGGGTCATCCAAAGAGATATTGAGGAGATGAAATGATCAGAGAGCTAATACAAGAAAATGTTCTGGGACGCAGCTATTTGAAACAGTTGGGTCCTTTTGGGTCATGCTTTTAAGTTTTGTTAGGCAAGAACAAAGCAGTGTGTACTTCTGGGTTGATTCTTCCCTACTTACTCTACCTGAGGACTTGTGAACAGTAAGGTTTTCCTTCTGGCTGGTGGGAACAGCAACTATTTCTGGCCCCGGGTAAGCTATAGAAATTGTTCCTTTTAGCCCTCATAGGTGTTTCTTTTCTCACCTCAGGTACTTTTCTCCAACATATGCACCCATCAATGAAAGGCTTATAATCCTTGGAGCTCTCTGCTCTGTACATCACTATCCTCTTAAGGGCCCTGCCCTACAAGCTCTAGCTGCCTTGACCTTCCTAGACAACCATTTCTGACTCCTCAATTCAAGATTGCTAAGCTCCACCTGAGTACCCCTCCCTGTACCACATCTGGGCAGTAAGATGAGTAAATCACAGGACTCACCTTGTTATTTCCCTTCTCTTGGGGTTTGCTGTCCTTCATTGACTGTTGTCCAGTGTCTTCAAAACCAATGTCTCAGGCATTTCTGTCCCACTTTTAAGAGGCTGCTTCAGGTCGGAGGGTAAATATGGACCCTTTTACTCCATCTTGGTCATAAGAGGAACTCACACAGGTAAAACTCTGGTAAAATTAAAATTACATAAAAAATCATGGTCTCAGTCATTGTTAACAAGTCCCAGTCTTCCCACCCAGGTGATGCTATGGCAAAGCCTCCAAGGTTTTCAAGGAAGAGCAACAACTTGCATCTCTCCCAATGATTTTAGCCAGAGGATGGTCTCCTCTTTCACATGCTGCCATTTTTTTTTATTCTGAATCGACACATTTTTTATTAGATGTTATTTGCAAATATTTCCTTCATTACAGAGATTATATTTTAACTTTCTTTCTTTCTTTTTTTTTTTTTTTTTACAAATAGTTTATTGTCAAGTCACATGCTGTCATTTTTAAAGGAATGACCATTCTCCTCTAAGTTCATCATATGGTGTTGAAGAGAAAGGAGGCAGGGTTCCTCAAGCATCTACTTGGACGATTTTCAGGTAAGGCATCTAACCTCCCCCTGATCCTTGGTTTCCTCCTCTGTCGAGTGAAGTGGATCCTATCTCCTTTGCCGTCACTATGAGGATTAACTAAGATATTTGCAAGAAAACTAGCACCAGAGCCTGATTCATAATAACTTTCACAAAATATTCGTTAATTTATTCTTCAGAACGTCAGTAAAGGCCATTTAGTACTGGGTCTATTCTTGCACATGGTCTTATTGTCAAAACCTCCCCCGCTGTTTATGTGGTTGATGTGTGTTCAAGTTTTCCTTGTGGATGTAGCTGGCTCCAGAAGCACATTATGTTTCAGAAATCCATTTGTCACTAGCAACTAAGGCACATAACTTGGCACACAGAGAGGGCAGACCAGCAATGAACAGATTAGTCTGCCCCAGTGATGCCTGTAGTGATTTGCCTGACAGTCTCAGAGCCAAGCCAGGGGCAAGGAAGTGCATTGCTTCCGGTGTCTCACAAGCCAAGGGCCAGCAGTTGGAGACACCCATTCATGGCAGATTAGCTGCTTTAGCAGCTAATTAATGAGAGAGGCTATGCATGACGTTTGGAAAGTTCCTGAGTGAGCAATGTTGTAGCGAGAAGCTGAATAACATCCTTATGCTATCTGTCACATCGTTCATGTTCACTTCTCTTGGCCTGGCCTTAGCACACTGCATAAATCTACAGCTGCAGAAACCGAAATCTCATATAAAATTGAAGGATTTATTTTGAGGTATTGAAAGGTTTATAGCTGAAAAAGTTAAAATTTGCCGAATCGGCATTTGGAGGACTCTCCCGTATGCCTCACCCCTTTTGGCTCTCCGATTGTGTTCTCTGAATTCCAGTCTCCACAGGGAGACAAGAGAGCCAAGGGAAAATAGTGACGTGGATGGAATTGTCCAGACTTTACCCACTCTTGGCCTTCGTGGCTTCATATTTCAACCTAAGTAGCCCTTGAAAGCTGTCATTATGATGCTAAGACCCATACACAAGAAATATAAAACAATAATTCCATTCTGCTCTGGTGCCTGATTGCATTTTGGACTCCAGAAACTTCCGTCAGTTTTCATGACGCGTTTTAGAGCTCAGTGTTCAGTTTTCAATGCCCACTTTCTTGGGTCTTTACTATTTGGTGGGAACCAGTCGGAAGCTGGCCTAGGTCTTTAGTTCTCTCATAGAAGAAAAATCTGAGTTATTACTCTTGCATTTAATCCAGGATTCAGCATTTCCTCCTCTGGATTCTGTAGATCCTCCCCAATGACCTCCTCAGTCTCTGGCTTATGGTCTGGTTCATTTCTTGAGCCAAGAGAGATAGGTCTTCAAATCTTAGAATGCATGCAAATAGACTGGGGACCTAAATATTAAAATAATAGTAACTAAATGCATAGTTATGCCATTAAGTGATGCCACTTAAATGCCATTAAGACAGAAGGTCAGAAGGAATATGATATATTGGTCAGAAGGAATATATACCAGAGACTTATTTGGTACTGGTCTATTGACTTTTCCTACTAATGTGGGGGAAAAATACTTGCCTTAATCATTTTGTCTATAATGGGTGAAATATCCAATCTATAAATTAATAATGACACATGCCCCATCTATTTTCAGAGTTTTTGTAGAAAATCAGTGAAGTAATATACATATCCTTGAAAGCTGTACAGACTTTAAAAATCTCAGACATGGGCTGCCTGGGGGGCTCAGTTCGTTAATCACCTGACACTTGATTTCAGCTCAGGTCATGATCTCACGGTCCTGGGATTGAGCCCCTGCATCAGGCTCTGCATTGAGTGTGGAGCCTGCTTAAGATTCTCTCTGCTCTTTCCCCCCACTCATGAGTGCTTTGTCTCTCAAAAAAACCAAAAACAAACAAAAATAAAACCAAGCAAAACCCAGACATAATGGCTAACTGGAACGTCATTTCAAATGTGTGGCTTTTGCTGTTCTTCTCAACTTCTACCTGCCTTCCCCCAGAATCATTAGCTGTTCCCTCTTCCTTTTCTCCAGACTTCACCAACCCACGACATGAGAAAGCATCGTTACATAAAGGCTACTGGAGTTCCATTAGTGGGGACTATCTGCCTTATACGTTTCTGTTGTCATTATAGTACTTCTCACAGGGTCCCATATTCACAGAAATAATTCCAGAGGTGTGTTTGTGTTGGATCAGGGCTGACCCCAGAGTGCAATAGCAACAGAACGTGACAAGTGGAAAAGGCCTTTAATCTGCAAATGAAGTCTAAAACTGGCCCCTGGCTGCCCCCTACTCTGGTGGTCTCTTCTGGGAATGGGCTCGCTTTTTAGTTGAACTACAGCTATTTGGGTTTCTCTACAGAGTAAGCGGCAGTTGAGCTGTGCAGTTGCTAAGAAGTCGAGGACAGACTGTTTTTGCAGGCACGTGCATCTGAACTCTGCAAGGGCTCGGTGTTTTCTGAAGTCTCCCTTATCCTGGAAGAAGAGAAATCTTTTTTACCTCTCTCTACCCAATGCCAGTTCCAACAGCTGTAACTATTTCATTTTTAATTTGCTCCTTGCAGCCTTGTCTCTGCTTAATCCATTAAGACAACTTTGAATGTTCCCTGCTCATATATTTATAAAGGGGGGGAGAAAATGAAGGGAAAAGACTTTGAAAAATGGTATCTAAATTGTAGCCAAATGTACTCAGAACTCTCCTAGGTTAAATTGCAAATAATTTTCTTTCAAACATCACAAACACTCTCTCTAACTTAACTCAACAAATTGGACCGAGGGGTTTCATTGCTCTTGGAAACATGATTCATTCTCTTTTTCTCTCTGTCTGTTCCTCCTTCTCTCTCTCTCTCCTCCCTCTCACTTTCCTTTTAGAAATGTTCTTCTGGTTGTGTTTTAGCCACATTGTATTATCTCTAAGGTTTCCTTCCTGGAGCTTCCATGAATAATTTGCCTGTCTGTTGAGAGAGCCATTTTGGAGACCAGCCCTGTTGTCAACTGTCTTGGGAGAGGGGAGGGGTGGGGAAGAAGGGCCGGCTGCTTTAAATCAATCAGTTGACACTAATCTAATGTCTAATTAGCTCTGGGTGGGCGTGTGCTTTGATTATAGGAAGTGCCTCAGGCAGTGGCTGGCATTTGAAGGGCTGCTCCACACATATCAATCATCCTTTGACAAGGAGAACTGGAAGGAGAAAAAAAATCAACAACAACAACAAAAAAAACGGAGGGGGGCGCGTTTCTCTCCTTCATCTGTTGATTATCTGTTTCCAATGGTCCAAACCAATGCTTTGAAGCTCATCTATTTGCTCCTTGGCGATGAGCGCCTGACCCCAGAGAGAGGCAGGCTTTCTGAAGACAGCAAAAGCTGCCAGTTGCGTCAAATTATTACTTCCTGTGTCACAAAATACCTAATCATATCTAGTAACAGTTATGTGTGCTTTTTTTTAATCCTTTAAAGTAAATGCAGAAGCTCTACATTTCAATGTTCAGCTGAGTCCTAAAGATGGAACAATTCATCATCATGTAATTGTTCCTGTTCCTTGTTTACACGGAATGATTTGCAATTGAACAGTGACAAGATCTTTCATTAAAATTTTTTGAAAAATCGCTTTTATTGAAAATGGCATGCCTATAATTATTTTCCGATTGCTTTATTTTCTTTCTTTCTGCACTTAAATTCGTTGTTTTTGAAGGATGGGTGGTTTAGAAACTTTCCTAGAAGTGGCTATGGCATATTGAAATGCTGCTGCTACTGCTATTATTTCCAGTAGAAAAGGAGGAGGCCAGTCTCTTTGCCATTTGTTCTACGTGACCCAGTGTTACAGAATGACAGTGAGACAAGAATTAGTAAGGCAGTTAGGGTGCCTTCCAGTTTTTAAATAAAGAAACACAAACCTAATTGAGGAGTTAATTTTACTTTCATTGATTCTGAGATTGAAAGAGGTATTTTTAAAATACTGTTTTTATTTCAGATCTATTTGATTTGCTTTTCTGTGTGCCTTTATTTCTCTAATGATTCCAAGCTGTTGAACTTATTGGGCACAAGAAAGTGGAATGACATAAAAGTGATACTTCAAGAGACTCATGTGCAAAGCCTGGTATAGAATACAGTCGGAGGCTCTGCAGACGAACTGTCAGATTTAAATCCTGGCCACGCTACTTACCAGCTGTGTGACCTTGGGCAAGATACTTAACCTTGGTGAACCTCACCTGCAAAATGGAAATCATGATAGTGTCTACTTCACAGGGTGATTATGAAAATCAAATAATATGATGCATGTGGAGTGTTTAGCACATGGTAAGCACTCAATAAAATGTTAACTGTTACTGCTGGCGTACAGAAGTGAGTATTTTCCCAACAATACTGAGTTTAGAAATCCACAAAAAGTATGTGTGTCTTGGAGGAAGAGACTTGAAAAGGAAGGTCTCCTAAAATTTTATGTGCGGTATAAGCATGATATTTATACCACTGTCTTGTATACAGGCATCGTGGGCTTACAGAAGCATTGCATTCTTGGATGTAAAATAAAATACATATTAAGATTATTGACCCACTTTGAGTTAAGGTATGCATTTCTTAAGAATTTTCATAAGGTTAAACTTTCTTATGATATGTGAAGAAATTCTGGTTTGATGACTTTATTAGAAAATTCATATTGGAATGTTAATTGGAATACTTCTTGCTAACTTTAAGAAAACGTCCTCTCTCCCTTTCTTTCTTTTCTCTTTCTCTCTTTAACACAAGACAGAGTAAGGGAAAGACAATGATATATATGTGACAAAAGGCACTAGCTCACTCTTTTGCACTCTAGAATTTGATGCTTTCAAATTTTTGAGAAAATTTGAAATAAATATGAAATATAAATGACTATATTGCATATTTTTTCTTTTATAATGTTTCATTTGATCAATAGGATATATTTTAGAAATTTTCTGTTAATGTGAAAATGAATACATTTTAGCATAAAATTATTCTTGTAAACCTTGTTTTCTCAAAGATAAAATAAGAATACCATGAATATTTTTATTTCTTTCCTTGAAGTATTTTGTTGGTAACCATATACCCACCAGATGATTAAAAGTCAGATAAAGAGGTTGTCAGAAGCATAAACTCAGGTTATATTTTTCTAGGTTTCTTACTGAAAGATGGTTGAGGCTTCATTACTCTGAGCAAATTTTGAAAAGAGCAGTTAAAAGTAGCAAAAATAATTGCAATTTGTGTAAAAGTGCAGAGACAGCATACACTATTTTGTGACTTTCAATTACAGTAACTTAAAAAGCATGATAAGAGATTGCCAATATAGTCCTGTCCAAGTGTATCTATTTTAAGAGAAAAATAAATAAAAATGATGCATAACTAGTATATTATATAGTGAATATTTTAATATGTTAAGGTTTTAGATTCCAGATTTTACACATATAATTGATTTAGTAAATCCATGATTTTTCAATATAATGAAAATGTAATATGAAATGGAGATTTAAGTGGATTTATGTCAAGTGTTAAAAAATCTGAATACCTGAATTAACTGTTTCAGTCAGGAGAATGCTATTTTATTTTTATGACTTATCAAAATCCAAAAATTAGCAAAAAAATCCCCACCCAAAACGAACAGAACAAGCCTCGCCTTCCAAGAGCCTATATCATATCACCTCTTGTTTTGGCAAACTCTGATATGAAAACCCTATCAAGACTCATGCGGAGGAAGCACTATTAAACTGCTCTCTCTTCCTCAGGTGAATATGACACACATGGTTCCCTGCTACTGTGGGAATATGTTTTTATACTGTGGTGGGAGAGATTTCGTCTAGACTGTAGAAACCACTCTCTACATGAGGGTTATGTGTCATGGGAAAGCACATTACAACAGGGGCTATAGAACTTCCTGCTCTGGGAATTTTATAATAAGAGCCAGGCTGGTGTCATTTCACACAAGACCTGCCCGGAGGTAGGGGAATGGATAAAATGACCTTTCCTGCCTCCTCCAAGGGCTATGACTGGTCCTTAATGAAAACCTGGTACCAAGGACTAGTTTGGTATGGAACAATGCTTTTAAGGCCAAAGTTTAATTTCATAACAGCAATCGGATACTGTAGATAGCTGGATTGCACTCTTTGGAGATGGATAAAATGACATGGCCTTTGGAGCTCATCCCAAGGGGCACTTTAAGGAATATTCTCTGGGAACTGCATCCTGTGCTGGCAAAGGCATTACTAGATGATTTAATGGGTCTTTTCCATTTCCAGGTCTTATGATGTATTATTACCACCATTGAGCAGTTACCGTCTCCACATGGTAACAGACATCAACTAAGGAGTATGGCCATCCAACTTCAAAATTTGGTCTTGTTTCATTGCTGTGCAGTTGTTCAAGACAGTAGCTGCTCAGCTTCTTTCCCCTCTCCTTTGAATTTGAGTGTGTTCTTCACTGTTGTCATGAAGATCTGTCTGTAGTGTTAAGTCAATCTTAGTCTGCATTCCAAAGATGTTGCTGTGAAAGTTTATTGGTATTGCAGCCTATTCTCTTGGAAGTTAAAAGTCCTTGGAGCCTCGGATCTCAAATCTATTTAACTTGCACTAAAGTAATAGATATGGTCTACGTGGGGGATACCAGATATGAATGGTTTTGAATTAGGGTGTGTGTGTGTGTGTGTCTGATTCATACCAGGAACGCTCAATGGACCATCCAAATAAATGCGTATGTTGTTGTCTTTTACTGGTTCTTACATGCTGCAGCTCTCAAAAGAGATAGGATTGCTACACTTACTATTGAAACAGGCCACCAGTCAGGTTCTGGGAGGGAAAGAGGTACAAGGAAGCTTTCTGGCCTCGTTTTTGTACGTGTTCATGTTAAGTGCTGGTGACTCTGACTTCTTTTCTGCTGCTACTGAAACAGAATAAGGTGGCACACAATGGGCACAGCAGGGAGGGAGGGGCAATGGGCAGCTCCCTGCAACAGGTGCAAGCGGCATGGCTGCCACTTTCCCACACGTATCAGTGGGGCTCAAGTGGCCTTGTGTGCTCTGAAAATGAAATAAATGGCTGTGTGGATCAAGTGTCTGCCAATTAGAAGCTGGAAGCAAAAGAGCAACGAGGAGGTGGGTGCAGGGGCGAGGAGGGTGGAGTGCAGTGAGAGCGGCTGTTTGTGTCCTTGCATCTTCGCATGCCCGTTTCCAAAGCCTGGATGTGAAATCCTATATGTGTTTTTTTTTTTTTTTTTTGCTTCCAACAATCATGCTCCACTGAGGTTCTGAGATCGTATCTGGGTGATGAACACAGAGAAGTCCCATTGTTCCCCCCACCCTTTCATCTGTGCTGAGGAGGTGCCGGTAAGTGTCTTCAGGTGGAACTGGAAGGTTCCTAGGGAGGCAGACGCTCTACAGAACGCGGAGTGGGGCTCCCACCGGCAGTCTTTCCTTCTGTGCCAACACCTCCGCCCTCTACCTCATATATCATTCATATTTAATGGACTGATAGTGCCTGTCATATCCTTAAACCTGACCTGAAATTGTGATACTCACTTGGAACAATTTGAGATCAGACAAGTAGAAGACATGTTTGTGGTTAAGGAATTATTTTCAGGGGCCTGTCAAAGTGTTTCCATATGAGGCTAATGCCATTTTCCTAAGGAGCAAATGCAGGAGACACAATAAATATTATTTCGTTTCCTTTTAGCCCATTAAAAAAAAGAGAGAGAGGAAAGAAGGCACTCACAGGGAGATTTTTCCAAGAGCAAGCAAAATGTACTATCATCTAAGCAAGTATTTGGGAAGGGGGGTATTTTGTTTTGATCATGTTTTTTTAGATGAAGCTCACGTGTGCATTCCTAAATTATCTATGTTTTAATCCATTTTTATTTTCTGCAGAATTGGGTGGGGGGTATATTCTCATAATTCCCTCTCCAAAGTTACTTGTTTGATGCCTATGATATCTCTTGCCTCAACCACCTCTAACTACTTTCTCATTACATAGCGAGAGCTTTCATAACCCCATGGTACCTGCTACTCTGTATGTGGAGTTCTTTTTTGTCCTTTTCTCTGTTTGGTGGCTTCTTCTCATTTTCCAAGACTGGGACCCCATATCCCTTCCGGTGTCAAGCCTTCTCCAACCCCCGCAGGCAGAATGTAAGTATCCCCTTTGTTGGCCTGCTGCTTTGCAAGAGCAAATGCAATGCATTAATGCACGGTAATTATTTGTGAATATGGCTGTCTCCTCCCTGGGTGATGAGTCTGTCTGGAGCAGGGGACATTTCTCCTTCTTTAATTCCATCACTGTCTGATGTAGTGCTCCATAAATACTGATTGATGAGTCCAGGGATGAATGGGGCTTTCAGAGGTTCGGATGAGCCTGAAAAATGGGATTCTCAATCCCCTTTAATGATTTGCCACGGATAAGCATTAGAGTCCAGAGCTGTGAAGGCAGTTCCCCATATTAGGAATTCTTCAATTAGGAATTCTCTAAGAATTCCTTTCTTAGTAATAAGCATTTTATGTGATACGTAAGGTTGATGTCAGATTTATAGTTGGACTTTTTTTCGTATTTGGTTGCATATAACTGATGATGGTGTTGATGATGGTGGTGATATGATATAGTAACAATATCAATAGCTGACATTCATGGGGTATTTAATGTGCACTGGGCACTAGGGCAACAGCTTTCTATATATAATCTTATTTCCTGCTAACAAGAACACTATGAGTTATAAACTATTATCCCCATGTTATTTGTGAACAAGGGGAGCCAGTTTAAGTGACTGGATCCCACAATTAGTGAATAGTATAGTCTCGATGTGAACCTAGGGAGCCTGCTTCCAGAGCATTATACAGATATGCTAGCATAAAAATAAGGGCCATGAGAAACAAACAAGAATCCTATAACTGTCTTGGACGTTGTAGGGATTCCGCCTGTGATTTCTTGCTCTACTGGAATTGAAAAGGCATTGAGGGTTTTCTATTTCCATATTACCTGTAAATGTCCTCTGACCCTCTAAGAGTTCAGAAAAATGTTGATTGCATGTCCTGGACCAATCTTGATCTCCAGACCGAGTGAGTCCATTCAGCTGGGATTCTGGTTGTGTATCTAGACTTAGAAGAAATTTTTAGGATTAAGTGGCTTTCTGCAAAATGTTGGCCAAAAATCACATTCGCCCCAAATTGCGGTATGAATAAAACACATGGGTTTTCTTTGTGTTTTTTGAATAATTCCAGTGGTGGCTTCAAGCTTCTATTTCCCTGTATTTGTGTGGAGTCCACCAAAATAGCTTTGTACAAACAACAAAAAGTATGAAAAAGCATATGCACCTTGTCACTGCTTTGCCAACTGGAAAAACTCTTAGGACACATGCACAACAAAAAGCAGTGGTTTTGGTATTGACCAGCATTTAAAATGCTAAAGACATTGTTCTTTCCATAATTCCTCTGTCTTATATTTTGTTACTTTTCAGTTTTGCATTTTCTCATTAGCTAGTATTTCAAGCATTGTATTTTTTCCTTCTTAAATAGAAAATATTAACTTATATTCTTTAAAGATATTTTAAATTGATGGTCATATATGCCACATTCTAATAAGGAGGGAATAATGTTGGCTGTAATTGATAATATGGTATTTTTGTGGTTGACTACTGGAAAATTTCTAATGTATTTATTCATCCTGCATTTTTAAATTATTTCAAGTTTGTGAAAGGCTTGTGGAAGTATTGAAAATGAAGGTAAATCTCTTTTTTATAATTTTCATCAGAATGCATTCTAAAATGGTAACCAGTGGTCTGCATCCATATGTCAGTTCTATTTTTTCTGGGGCACAGTATATATGATCTATAACAAACATTTTATGTTTTTTTTTTTCAATTACTAGATTTTTTTTTCAGATGGCACAGAAAATGAGACAAGACTTACTATGTTGCAGTACCATGTTTGATCTCAAATATTTCTCTCCTTTTAATCATAGTAATCTACCTGGATTTAGATAGACGATTGATAAAAAGGAAAGACCTGAACATGAGTTCATGGAGAGTAATTGCAGAATTATTAGAAAACATTTGTATGGAAAGGCATTCTCAGTCTTTTCACAAGAACATTGTAAAAAAAGTATTGATATCATTTTTAAGGAATGAATCTAATCTTTATCTGATGTAGCTAAAGATCTGTCCCTGACTAAACTGTCAAAGTCACTTGCTGATGTCAATCTATGCTGAGTAATTTGGGCATTTTTACTTATTTAGACATTAAGAATACTCAAAATATGTAAAAGCATATATATTCTAAGACTTCAATAAGTGACAGGGGTCAAAGTGACTCAGGAATGTTGGCATACTGAGTCCACTTAAAAGGACCAATCCATAGAATTTAACATTAGAAGACACTTCATTTTTTTTATTTAAAAATTTTTAAATGTTTGTTCATTTTCATGAGAGAGACAGAACACGAGTGGGGTAGGGGCAGAGAGAGATGGAGAAACAGAGTCTGAAGCAGGCTCCAGGATCTGAACTGTCAACACAGAGCCTGACGCTGGGATGGAACTCATGGACCACAAGATCATGACTGGAGCTGAAGTCAGATGCTTAACCGACTGAGCCACTCAGGTGCCCCAGAAGACACTTTAGATAAGTAAACTTATATTTTTTTGTAGAAAAGCTAATGAGACTCAAAAGAGTTAAATGATCTACAAAGCATAGTAGCAAGTAGTATATATCATCTCAAAATTTCCATATCTCCAGAATTCAATTGTGACTGTAATATTTTAGAATCCAAGCTATGTAAGGATCATATCTATTTTTTTTCTGTATAACAACTATATTAGGACGATCTTTGGAATAAGACTGATATAATTGTAACTGAGGAAGGCTTCCATACCATTAATCCAAGAGTAAACAGATAGTAAATGCTACAAGAAGGGGTTAATTAGCCCCAAAATATGGTTTGGACAAATATGATACTGAAAATTGCTAGGTAGAGTGGCTTACATAGGGGGAAAATCAGCAGAAGACATTGCTTATAGGAAATTACAGAGGGGCGCCTGAGTGGCTCAGTTGGTTAAGTATCTGACTTCCTCTTAGGTCATGATCTTGTGGTTCATGGGTTCAAGCCCTGTATCAGGCTCTGTACTACCAGCTCGGAGCCTAGATCCTGCTTTGGATTCTGTGTCTCCCTCTCTGCCCCTCTCCTGTTCATGCTCTCTCTCTCCCTCTCAAAAAAAACTTTAAAACATTTACTTAAAAACAAAAGGAAATTACATAACACTACAAAATAAGTAGAGAAAGACACTTGTTACCACTAGAAAATACAAATCGTACTTTCTACCATAGCAGTGTCTTAGCACGGCAGACTGTCAAAATGTTCTTAATTCTCCACACCTCCCTGCATCCACACAGTTTACAATGTGACTTTGTGGTTTTTTTCATCGAGAGAGGGTCTCCTTTCTCCCATCCCTCAAATCTGGACTCATCTTGCAACTTGTTTTCACCGGTAGGATATGGTCAGATTGACAATGTGCCATTTTTGAACATAAGCTTCAACTGACCTTCTCTGTGTTTCTTTTCTCTTGGGACCCTTCCTGTCTGCCATGAGAATAAGTTTGTGCTATTCTCTCAAATGACGAGAGACTTTGGCTGAGTGTCACTGGACCACCAGGTAATGCTTCATGAGACATGTAAGTAAACCATCCTAGACTAGCCATCTCTCATTGGTCCAACAGCTGATTGTAGATGCATAAGCAATCTAGATGAGAACAGTCAAATCTGGCCCAGATCAGAACTTCCCCACTGGTCTGTAGACCTTTAAGCAATAATAGATGCTATTATTTTAAGTCACTGAGTTTTGGAGTGACTAGACAGCACGTGGTAATAGGTAATTGATATGAACAGTTAAACATTAAAAGCATGACAAAATTCTGAGTAAGACTTAGAAATTCTACAAACCACATACAACATTCAACTTGATTCAGATATGGACAAGGCAATTCTTGTTTTCTATTGTTACTTGGTTTGCTCCATTGATTTGGGATAACCAGGTAATTATCCTTTTCTAAAATTCTTATAAAATACCAGTTAAAATGGCGCTTAGAAGTCACTTAGTTCAACTATGAACTTTAAAGACCAGTTGAACTAAAGGATGAGTCTACATTTGCTCCTCCTGTTACTGATAAGAGCTGGAGCTTAATATTTTTGTTTCTTAACATTGGATGCCTTGATTCTATGCTGAATGAGACATTCATAAAGAAGACAGATACCATGTAAATATTATATTTTGTGGAGTTCATAGCCATAGTTCATTGCCACTTTATCTTTCTGGAAAATAATTCAATGTCTTCCATGCTGATAATCACATTCACCTACTACTGATAGCCAAGTGTCTTCAGTCTCAGTGTGAGGACATCTACTGCACTGTACACTGTATGTATTTCTCAAGTTGAGTGTAGGATCAAACGGTGGTTATTGGATAGATGTAGCTTAACAATTTTTGTAGAGAAGGAAAACCTTTTCCATTTAAATCAAGGCCTTAGTTAGCTTGCCCCTTACATGTTTTACCTTGTGACATCCTCTTTCAGTATGCAATTTCTTGCAGCATTCAGTGACTGTACATGTGTATTGAAGCCTCCACACACCATTCCTATGAAACATGGCTCTGAGCAGTTTCCTACTGGGAATAAACTGTCATTTTTCACCACATTAAATTTTATGTTTCAAGCGAATGGAAAATGGATTTTATTATTTTCTCTCTCTTTCTCTCTCTCTCTCAATCTCTCTCTTTTTTTTGCCACGAATGTTTTATGGCTGCAAAAACAGAATTTGTGGTTTCAACTGTTCAAGTTTGATGCAGAAAGCTATGGAACCTCTTATGTAACCTGATGGCCTGAATAATTATCAAAATATTTTGCTTTCCACCCTTTCTAAGCTTTAGCAGCAGAAAAAAAATAGTATATGCAACCTTTTGACCACAAAATAATAATAACGAGAAAGCCCGTTTTACAAGGCCTGCTCCAACACCTACACTAAAGATGCTATAACTGAAGGAGGTGAGTGCTCCTGCAGGTTTGCCTGCTCCCCAGCTCTAACCAGGGACTACCTTTTGCAAGGAAGGAAACAGAGTCTATGAGAAGAAAAGCCAGAGCTAAGAGAAAAGAAAAAAAAAAATGGGATGGAGACCACATAGTAGAGATTCAGAGCCATATGGCCTCTTATCCCTTCTGAATCCAGAATTCATGTTCTGTTGATCTGAAATAATTACGGGGTACAAAAAGTGTGTGGGTGTGTGTTTCTCTTGGCTTACCCCACACATTATTTCTCAGCGTCTACTGAGAACTGAATGTCCTCCTAGCTTATTCAATATAGTGCCACCCCAGATGTATTTTAGATAGAGGTGAGCCTCACTTTATGAAATCTGAGCTCTAGAACAGTATACTGGTAAATCGAACTCTTACCGTGAATTCCATAATTATGCTCCTGGTATAATATATACAAATTATAGCATATATAATATATAAGTATAAACGTATGACTATTTTCTAACTTCAGAATTTTTCAAACTCCATTTATTTAAAATTTTTTTTTGTTTGTTTGTTTAAAGTTTATTTATTTTGAGAAAGAGAAGAGAGAGAGAGATGGGCACAAGAAGGGGAGGGTCAGAGAGAGAGAAAGGGAGAGAGACAGTATCCCAAGTAGGCTCTGTGCTGATGGCACAGAGCCTGATGTGGGGGCTCAAACTCACAAACTGTGAGATGATGACCGGAGCTGAGACCAAGAGTTGGACGCCCAACCAACCGCACCACCCAGACACCCCTAAAATTGGTTTAAATGAGCAGTACTTGTTAATCTGTATTTTTGATGTTTCTTTGCAGTAACTTTTATTCATGAAGTTAAAGATTCACATACACTAACATATATATGAATTCTAAAGGGCCCCGTAGAGACATAAATATGGCTCCCCCATTTCACACTCTTCAAAAGGAAAGAAAAATTGTCACTTTTTTTTTTTTTCATTTCAATTTGGATGGTTTTCCCCTGGTTACGTTCACAAATGCCTTTATTAGCACTGTATACTCCTTAGGGGAAGAAAAGCTTATTTTACTCCTAACCAGAAAACACTACTCACTTGCCATTAATTTACCCACTGTGTTACATGATGTTTCGGGTGTGTGCTAAGTGTAAAAGCCATTTGCAAATGCGTTTACCACATTTATCAGCAGAGTATGAAGCCTACGAGAGCAGGGACATTGTCCTATTCTGAGACTTCAGTCAGTGTTGCTACCATGCTCCTGTGCTGAGATGCTGTCGAAACTCAGGAACTGCTGAATGACTGGATTAACCTGCCAAGCTCTACTTCTAATAAACATCATGCATTAGCAGACACTAGTTCACTTTTCTGACTCAGAGACTGAGGGGCAATAGTGAAGCACTTGCCTTTAAAACTGTCAGATATCGGGGTGCCTGGGTGGCTCAGTCAGTTAAGCATCCGACTTTAGCTCAGGTCATGATTTCACAGTCTGTGGGTTTGAGACCCACGTCAGGTTCTGTGCTGACAGCTCATAACCTGGAGCCTACTTCAGATTCTGTGTCTCCCTTTCTCTCTGCCCCTCCCTCGCTCACTCTCTGTCTCTGTCTCTCAAAATAAAAAATAAAGATATAAAAAAATTATAAGAAAAACTGTCAGATATCATGGGGATACTGAATTTCAGGAGTAGTAATGGCACCACATTTCAAATCCGAAGTTCTTATTACCAGTTATTCAAACTCGAAGCCCATTTCCTGACGAAGTAGATACTTCATGAAGTGATAGTTTATAAAGATGCTGTAAGGGAAACAGCTATATAGGATTTGGAATATGACATATATACTATTATTATAGGAATCATATAAATCCACTAAATTGGACCAAAACACATTTCTAAAAAGGACTAGTGGAAGAACATAAATGGTATTAGAATTGATAATCACTACCAATGATTTTATTAAGTATCACCCAAGACTGTACAAAAGTGGTTCTTTGCAAAGTCTCTGTAGGGTTTTAATGGATATGCTAAGGCTTTTGAGTCTGGCAGACAGGGTATGGAATAGCAGCTTCTTTAATTCATGTGACACTTAAACTTGAACAAGTTAATATCTCCGTACTTCCATTTTCCCACCTTCAAGGGGATGGGAGTGCTCCCTTTCAGAACATATGGAGTGAACATATGGAGTGACAGTGTTCATGCAGTAGCGTGATTTTAAATTGTAGGCTCTGGATTCGGATCACCTGGGTTCATATTCTGGCTCTGTTATTCACCTTTCAGGTGAACATGAGTGAGTTATCCAACTTCTCAGTGCCTCAGTTTATTTAGGGCAGTTTTGAGGAGATTGAGTTAACACAAGAATATTTATTATTACAATAATGTATAATGTACAATAAATATTATTGTTGCTATGATTATCACTGATTAAATGGAAGCTATTATACTTTTACTAAGCCATTTAGAAGAGGCCATTCCATTTGGAGAAGATGAATACTGGTTATTTGTTTTTAAAGAGATGCTATGTCATATTTAGAAAAGTATTTGAATGAGGGAAATGGTTTATTTTTATGGCAGTTTCCAAAAGAGAAGACTCTTTTAATGCTGGGTCATGTGCTAGTAGATTTAGGGGAGCTTCAAGAAGGGGGTAGCACATATAAGAAGACTCCATTTCTTCTTATTGGATTAGCCCCATGTCCATCAAATGTAAATTCTAGTGACTAGCCATCCATGCTGCTTAGTTAATAACAGTCCTTCCGTTCAGTGTGTATTGGGTTTGGAGGCTGATGGAGCTTCCTTTTCAAATCAACTCTTTTGGAAATCCTTTCTAATGGAACTTTGTTCATATGGCCAGAGAACAATGCAACCAAATAAGCCACCAGCTGGAGTGAAAGAGACGGCAAAGCTAAAAGGCATATCTCATTCTGGGGAAAATTAACCTCCCAATTTTGCTCAGTAATTGATTCCATCTGACTGAGGAGTTTCAGTCTCGACTATGACTGTCATTTGGATAGCTGGGAAGCAAAAGCCTGTAATTACAGTCAAGCAACCCTGTTATCAGAACCCAGGGAGGGCTTTCGTCTCTTCCTACCCTGGGTGATCACAGGTGAGGCTGGCCAGGGAGGGAGGAAGGACAGAGGGGAAAGTAGGCTGGTGGATCTTTCTCCATGAGAAAGAGCCCTGGAGGCAACCCCGGTCACGGAGAAAAGGTCAGAGGTCTTCGGGAGCTCTCAAGTTTTCATGATATGAACATGGAGAAGCGAGAGATTCCTGCTTGCTGCAAATTCTTCTCTCTGGGGAGATGCTTTGCTTGGAGATAGCTAATAAAGCTCTAGAACTGTTATGATTAACAGGTAGTTGGAGAATCGTAACAGTGCTGCCTACAATATGCCATTAGCAGCTGTGTAAATAACTATTATGTTCAGATAGGGTCTGTGAACTCACCGTGTAGACACTGAATTTTTACAGAACACGTTAAATAAGACAAATTAAAAACTGGATTTGTCTTTACCTTCCATATACACGTTAAGCAGATGTTGTTGAAACCTCTGAGCCTTGACTATCATGATTAGACTCAGTGTGATATTTACTGCTTTTTGTCAGTGTATGTATAAGTGCTTATCTTATGAAAGACAGGAGGCTAGGAAAAGCAGAATTAACTGAAAACTGTGTCTAATGTGATCAAGAAGCATGGCTTCCATCATTTCGTGGAAGCCAGTATCCTTTAGTAATGAAACTAGGGTCTTAGACTAATAGTCCCAATGTCAAGATTCAAGTACCAGAAAAAAATGGACACACTTTCTTATTTATTCACTTCTTTGGAATATACCCCAAAGATGTTTGCAAGAGTATTGGCACTGTTTTTTATACACCTACAAGTAATCCTAGAGAAATTAAAATGACGGCCTCATCACCTTCATACAGGTATTAAGTCATAAGAGGTGTCATTGAAGCTACATTATTGCTGTGAAGAGATGGGCTATGTTGGCAGATGAAATCTTAGTGGCTAGATAAGAATAACTCTTATATTGTTAACTTCATTGCCAATACAGATATATCACTTCCATTATTATTAACAACGTTTATACCTAATATTTGTATGCTATTATGCAGTTTACAGGACACATATGTCACTGGCATAATTTAAATATTGGATTGAAATGGAAGGATATGGTCAGATTGATTCAATTAAAATTAACTTATTAATTACCTACCACATGACACATATGTCTTTGGTGATCCAAAATCTTCACAACTAGCAAAAGTTTGCAAGAATATATAAATTTATAGTTTGAGTGTGCTCAGAGAGAACACTGATGAAGATAAAGGTTTATGGTCTTGGAGAAAAGGGAACTTAAGCCCTAGCTTTTGACAATCCAAATTCTGGTCTATTGAATATCAACTATGTAAGGAATTATTTTCCACTTAAATACAGTTCCAAAAAAAAATACATTCCAAATCTTTTTTTTTTTTTTAACCTATGGTCATTAGTGTATGATGAATAAACTTATGGGGAGGATATAGTGAAACATTTTAATTAATTTTTCCCAGGTAGAAACTTAAGAAAAAATAATATACTTAGGCTCCTCCATACCATCTTTTTAGGAAAATGTAAAATTCATCTCAAGGTTTAAAAAAATGAAATAATATTGGGGCGCCTGGGTGGTTCAGTCGGTTAAGCATCTGACATCAGCTCAGGTCATGATCTCACGGTTTGTGAGTTCAAGCCCCGTGTTAGGCTCTGTGCTGACAGCTCAGAGCCTGGAGCCTGCTTCAGATTCTGTGTCTCCCTCTCTCTCTGCCTCCCTCCCTCCTGCTTGCACCCTGTCTCTCTCTCTCTCTCTCTCTCTCTCTAAAATAAATAAACATTGAAAAAAAGTTTTTTTAATGAAATAATACAATAGAGGCCATTACATTGTTTCTTAGAAAAACAAGAAAATTGCTATTAATCTTAAATTTGGGAAGAGTAAGCACAACGTACGTCTTATATCAAAATTAAATGTAAAGGTAATGTGTGTGTACCATGAACCAACACAAATACCTCTGGTATCAACCTAATTTCTTTTCATGCTCAATATACTCATATGTTTGGAAAAAGAAAAAAGAAAAAGAAAAAGAAAAAGAAAAAAGATACTGGCATTTACAACTTGCAGCACTGCTGTACATGTTAAATGAGAACACATTCAGTTTGGCCTCAAGACCTATGAAATCCTATCATTTCCTTACTTCCTTTTTAGCTGCGTTGTTCCATGTTGTAAGAATAGACTATACTTTATATTTAACCAATCCAGGACTGCTCTTAGGCTGAAAGCAACTGTTGCTATTACAAACCATGTTGAATGTATTAACCTGCCCCCGTTTCCAGTATTTGCTCATGAGTGCTATTTTATCTTCTGAAGAGAAAGGCTGTTGGCCATTGAAGAGGGCCCAGGTAAACAGCCTATATGGCTATTTTCCATTTTACTAAAGGGACTTGGAAGGGAAAGTAAGGCAGAAAGCGCGCCGAGTGGACACTGGGGCGATCTAATTACTGAGGTCAGGCAGCACACTGCTGAGACCCCTAGAAGGCTGGGTGGCTGGAGTATGGAAAAATCCCAATTAGATGATTAATTTAGGTTCTGGGTGTGCTTTTTGCCTATGGCCATAGAGTCAGGAAAAGAAACAATTACCTCTCAAATTGCCATGCTGGACCGATTAATTTTTAATTGAGTCTTGTTAAAGGCATGGAAAATTGTGACATATATAACCTGGAGAAACAGTCCTGAGCCAGTGGGAGCCACTCTTCTCCCCGCGGGAATCCATGGTTTTAACCAGAAAGGAAAGGGATTCAGATAGAGCCTGGAGGCAGGAGTTGGCAGTGATGTGGAGAGGATTTGGCTACCTTGGAGAGAAGTCTGTTCTTCAAAGTAGTGTCAAAGGCACAACTGCTTTTCCTGTTTTCCCTCTATAGCCAGGCTACCCAGTTGGGCCTTGCCAGGCATGCATTGAACCCTTTTTCAAATTACTCATTGTCTAAAATGATGACAGTTCCTTAAATCTCATCATTGTGGAGAATATTTAGATTAGAGTGGACCCTGCTCCTTTATTTTTCTTTAGCTCTGAATTGTATGAGGAGCAAGAGAGTGTGTCTTATCCTCAACAAATACTCAAGTTGGAAATTTCTGGTCTAGGTTGAGAAACAAATGGAGTATTGAGGAATAGAGAGGTAGCATGAGATGACTTTAAGGGAATGCAAATTTACACCGGGACACTGCAAAACAGCAGGGATCTTCACGTGGCATTCTGGTATGTGACTTTTGGGGGAATGTGGAGGTCGAACCATTAGTTAACAGGATCTCATCTTCAATCCGCATTCATACGCTAAAGATATTTCACTGTACCTTTTATAGATGCCATGCATTCCTGGTTCCTTGGAAGTCTCAGGAACTATTCACAGTGTCTGCGAGTAGACTCACTGACAGGCTCGAATAAGCTCGAATTATTTACATTGATCTACCATATACAGTCAATTAGGATTATTTCCCTATTAGGCAATTCCCTCTTAAATCTGATTGGTCTCTTTAATTTGGCATCGAGGAGATACTAGTAACTGGCAGGAGGTATTCTTTTTCTTATTTATATTTCACGCTTCCAAGCCATAATCAAGCCAATTGTCCAGTAGAAGTTACAGAAGCATGTCAAACAGCCAGAGTTTCAAAGATTAGCCCATACAAAATGACTGAAATGTTAACAATGATAAAGAGCTGATTGTGGTAAATTCAATTACCATTTAAGAGTCCTCACTCCCTGGGCACCTGGATGGCTCAGTCTGTTAAGTCTCTGACTTCGGCTCAGGTCATGATCTCACTGTGAGTTCGAGCCCCACATTGGGCTCTGTGCTGACCGCTCAGAGCCTGGAGCCTGCTTCAGATTCTGTGTCTCCTTCTCTCTCTCAGCCCTTCCCTCACTCATGTTCTCTGTCTCTCTCTCTCTCTAACATAAATAAAACATAAAAAAAAAAAAAAGAGTACTCACTCCCTTCTCTCACTTCATGAGGGTAGTATATGTTCAAGGAAATTAATCTGAGACATGGCCATGCGGCTTTCCAGCTTCATGATAGGAGAGTGTACCTCCCCATCCTTCCATCTGAGCTCAATCAATGACTTGTATGGGTTAATAGAAATCCATGCTACTTAAGGATTGATAGAAATGGCAGGGTTTACTCACATGGTTGGGGTTTGTTCTCTTGTTCCTCTGCCATTGCCATGAGATGATCGTGCCCTGGCTGGATGCCTGGTCCACAGAGACACAGGGAGAAGATCTAGACTTAACCTTCATCTTGGGCTGTCAAATTGAACCCTGCCTGGACACTCAACTTTCAGCCAAACTATAGATGCATGAGCAAGAATAAATATTAACCAATATACATTTTTAAGCTTTTGTGGTAGTTTGTGGAAATAGACAACCAATATACTGATGAAAATAGTATGTGTTGTATGACGGTTGCACAACTCATGTTAGCATTCATCTCAGGTTTTATAGGCAAATAATACCGGTTTTAATCATTTAAAGAGAATATTTGCATTTATGTTTTCTTCCAGATGGTCTGCTTGAAGCTAGGGATTGCCTTGTGTCCTTGGACAAGTCACTTGGGCCTCTTTATGTCTGTTTCTCCACTGAAGGGAAAAAAAAGATATTACTTGCCACCTACCTTTCCCTAGGGGTCATAAATTAACAGTTGAAAAACTCTTTGAGATCTCCCATGAAAGGTGCAATTTAAGCAGAAGCATGCCTATTATTTATTTTTATTATCCATTTTAAAATTGAATACTTAGAGCAAATAGATTTTCCAGCCACCAAAAAGGAAGTCTCTTCTATGCCACAACATATTATGTATTGGGCACTCTCCAACTATAGACTATATTTCCCATTTATAGCACTAATTTAGATGTTTATGGGTCTGTAAATGTATTCCATTTCTCCTGGGGCTTCTGAATACCTATAAGAGTCTAATATTTTGGAACACTAAATGATTCTTTGGACAAAGTATAAAATAGGGGAACAAGAAAAGCAGGGAAAGGATTACGTAACATGGGAGACACTTTTTAAAAAATAAAATAATTTTAAACTCCCAGAATTACTCTGCAGTGCAGTCCAATTTGTGATTACTGTCTCTCCCTCATGTTACAAATTATCACTTTTATATTGAGCTTCTACTGAGTGTGCAACACAAAACTATTTGCAGAAGAGACTATAACTGTGCTAATAGTGTACACTTGTACCTGCCTTCCCTCTGTGCCAGGCACTGTGTTGGGTGCCTTTAATAAGTATCCCATGTATTACTCTCCACAACCTAATGAAAGATGTGCTGTTATTATCCTCATTGTAGACAGTACAAGAGGTTAAATCACTTGCCCAAGATCACACAGAGGTGGAATCATGGACTGAATCTAGGTTCCTCTTTCATAAAGTGAGCCCAAGCTCTTCGCCATTATGTGGTTCTTGTTTACAACTTTTAAGGGTAACGAGACCAATGTAAACAGAGCTTAAGATATTTTGGCACCCATAATGAAAACCATTGTGATGCCCTTGGTGTGAGTGCTGGGAGAGAGCTGGTGTGTGAGGATATGGATATCAAAGCCTGGAGGGACACTTCCAGTTCTCTGCAGCTTTTGTTTATTTTTGCAATCCTTGTTCCAATACTGATGTAGATAAACAAGTTTTCAGTCAAAACTCTAATTAAAATAGCCTTTTCCTGATGGACTATATGGAATTTTCTATGCAATAGAATGATTACTCAACTGTTGTTTTCACTCATAAAGACTTGACTTTTGTAATTTCAAAGATAGCATTATGAAGACTAGTTGGATGAACACACACGCATGAACACAAAGTTTGGAATCAGAGGAAAAACCATGGATAAGGGACTCTTTCTACCTTGGAATTCCTGCATGGGGCCCTGGTCTATGTCAAGCTATAAAAGCCAGTCTCTCTTTAGGAACTGGAAAATTCAAATGGCATTTCCAAAAACATCTCCATGTTGTTGAAATCCCCACGTGGAGGAGTAATATTTTCGTCACTCTCATCTACCTTATAAAATTTTAGACTTGCTGGGAGAAGAGGTTGCTTCTAGTCACTGAGGTTCCAACATAGTCATGAATAATTCTGAACTTGGCTCCCTTAACAATATGCCCTGGGGGCTCATGCCATTGTTAACTACTCTTTTAGCTTTCAGGGACTGGGCTGAAGCCAAGAGGCTCTGGCTTCCTAGTGGGGTGTGAAATTCCAGCTTTGTCAGTAGTTAGATTGGTATGTACCATGTCACCTTGAAAAGGGGAAAATCATTTTGAGGAGACATTTTAAACTCTCCTATCAATCAGCCATGTATTAGTTACCATCTCTACACAATGATACAGAAAGAAATAGGGGCCTCTATACCCTTCCTTTACGTTGGTCTTAACATTCAAGGCAGTTAAAGCAGGATAGGCTATGCCCTGACTTGGGTTTGCAGAGAAGTCTGAGAGGGTAGATAGAGCTGGGACTGATTCTGTTCTTGATCTCAATCCTGTTTCAGCCACTTTCTAGCTATGTGATTTTGGGCAAATTATTCAACTTCTCGGAGATTCAGTTTCCTCAGCTATATAATCTGAGAATAATACCTAAGTCTGCTTTTTGTGATGGATGTAATAAAGTCATTGACCACACAGGAAGTAGATAATATATTCATTCTATCTATCTATCTATCTATCTATCTATCTATCTATCTATCTATCTACCTACCTACCTACCTGCCTAGGTACCTACCTGCCTACCTAGTCATCCAGCCATCTGCATACTGTGCTCATTAACCTTTTACCAAAAAAATGCTTGAAGAGGGTTTTAATTAAACTGGGAGAGAGAAATATACTACTGATGAAGTTGTTCAACCCATCACAGAGCACCTCCATGTTTATCAATTCTTCCAAACATTAAGGAAAACATTATTTTAACATAACTCTGTATAAGGCAGAATATATTTTGAGAATCTAGAAGGCTGGGTTTTTTTTAAATGGGTTTTATTCTCTCCTCTCCTTTAGCTAGCTGGATCTTGACTGGAGAAAGAAATTTTTAAATCATTCAATGACCCATTCAGGGCAAAAAGTCTCCCTATATTGCCCCTGGCAGGTTGTGATCCAGCCTTCGCTGAACCCGATGGGGGGGGAATTGAATATTCACCATGCATGAGAACCTTATGGCCAGTTTTAAGCATTATACGTTCTTCCTTATGCTGAGCTCTAGTCTCCTATAGTCTCTGCCTTTTTAGCCATCTCCAGTTTGCGCTCTATGGCCACAAAGAACCAGTTACTTCCCTAAAGAAAAATCCAACATCTCGTAACTGAGGGCTAACGTGGCTTTTAAGAAAGTGGACTTATTTATGTTTCTGTAGAAAATAATAGTGGTACTTATCCAGATTTCTTTACCAGACACCTTCATAAGCTGTGCCTTCCAAGGGCAGACAGCTAAATCTTCTGGTGGGTGCCAGGCTGCACTGGTGCCACACTGAAAACCACATGCTTCACTAACGGGGGTGATCTAATGAGTTTATTTCTCTGCCCAGGTTCCAGCGACAGGGCTATTTGAGTGACTTCATTGCAATCAGTATTGCTGACTAATGCCTGTATCAACACCTACCGCCGCCACTGCGGGCACTTCAGTGATTTTACGTTTAGTTTGATTTCTCCAGACAGAACTTTTCCACATCATTGGAACTAATTGAGGTAATGGAGAAATTATTCTGGTGCCAGAACACTCTTACTTTCTTTTGCCCACTTCCCCCCTTGGTATTGAAAGACAACAATGTGCACAGTCTCTCAGTGTTTCTTTACAGCAAGAGGGGGAAGCTTGATCATGTCACCGTTACACTGAGCCCACGCTTGGACAATTAAGGCTGGAAAACATATTCTAACCTCCATTTTTCTCTGCTTCCCAAGGCTGTGACTGTGCGGTCCAGCACTGTCTTCTTGCCATGCTCCTGAGCTGCTTCTCAGTGGGGATCTGGGCATCCTTGTTGCTGTTCTCCAGACCGATCACAAGACACCTTCTAATAGTCACTACAACAATTAGCAGACAGAAACAAACATTTATGAGAATGTATTCCACTTTAATTATATGCATTGTCTGCCAGTGTTTATAGCGACTCAGAGGGAGTTTGGAGGGAAGATGGAGCTGGCTGAATATGGTTCTGATTACAGGGATTTGTACTGAAGGTGGAATGGGGCCTTTTACTGACTCCCCACCCCAGCTTTGCATCCCTCACTCAAGAAGGTTGAATGAACCATTCCTTAGAGAACATGGCATACTGCAGAGTCCCTGGTATTGCCCCATGTCAATAGTTAGAGGCTTAGTAAGCACTGGGGGTTGAATTTTGGTAGACTACAGTGAGCCTTTCCATGGTCTGGTTTGGATTTAAGGGGCCTCGCCATGGTGTGAGAGGGTAGGATAGCCTCTCAACCATTCAGAGGCCTCTGCTTGGCTCAAGAAATGTTGGTTCATCAGCAGGGGTGGGAGGGCAATTAAAGGTGAGTGGGAAGACGTGCATGTCTACTTGAGGTTGGAGGAAAGAATCTAATAAATTCTAAATAAGAATTACTTTCCTAATAACAGTTAGTCTGTATATTATGCCACTTGCCGTTTCTGTTTTTTCCTTCTCTCTCCAGTTGCTAGTCTTGCAGCCTCTCCCTTATTGATCTGTTCACCCAAATTGGGTAGCAGAAATGATGGGATTTGAGCAACCAATTGCAAATTTATTTGTGTTCCTACTGGTTAGCAACTCAGGTCAGAAGTGGCTATTTGAGCTCAGAGCTGAAATGGGTGTTTTACATTACTTGTGGATTTTATTTCTCCACATCACCTCTGACCCCTTTTGCAAAGTTAATTGAGGGTTGGCCTTTTTCAAATTGACTGCAGGAAATTGACCTTTGTGTTCACGCTATGTTAGGAAAGGTCTGGATGAAGAGCAAATCAAGAGGGAAAATGGGAATGATCTGGCCCTTCCAGTCATGCCCCGGCACTTTGTGAAATGATCACAAATTCCCTGGTGCAGTCACGTAGGCCATGGTACCTACAAAATTGTTTCCCTGTAGAATCAAACCATAAATCAGAAATTTCCATTTTAATTTACAGCATACTCTAATGGCTCAAAAATTTAACAGTCTGAAAGTCCCTTTTAAATTAATGTCTACTATGTTTATTCTGCTTTAGCGGAAGCCTATTTCCTCATGTTTAATCACTGGTAGAGATGGCTGCTTGAGGCTACTTATATAGAAATCTAACCCTAGGGACTGTCTGTCTGTCAAGCAAGCATATCTGTTCCTCGGAGAAGAAGGAAGGGTGATTAGAAATTTAAAAAATGCATGCATTTTGACCCTAACAATCCTGGGTTCAAAATGTGACTCTGCCATTCATTCTCTGACTTGTTTTAAGAAAAGGATGTAAACCCCTGAATCTTAAAGCTTCATCAGTAAAATGATGAAATTTGCAAGAAATAAGAGTGTGTGAGGATTAAATTAGTATTTTAAGAACTCAGCACCTAAATGCTTGAAACCTGCACTCGTTTGTTCCATATTGTTTGCCTCTTCGGTGCACTGGGGATCAAGTGGCAAAGAGAATAGACAATGGCTTGCCCTCGTGAAGATTATCCTCTTTGAGGGCTGGTTATTTCCTTACACTTCTGGGGACAATGAAGAATCCTGCTTAAACCAGCAGTGTTTGAAATCCAATAGGAAATGGATTGTTATTTTTAACTAGAAAGCCAGCATGTTAAATGGCCTCCTAAGTCTCACAGCTGGATTAAATAATTCTGGGTCAGAATCTAGATTTCATGGTCTGGTGGTGAGGTCAGGCTGAGCTTGCAGACAGGGTGTCTGATTCGCTGCTTGATCCCAGACAAGTACTCTATATCCATCCGTCTTGATTTGTGTTTGTTTTGTTTGTTTTACCTGTAAAATTGGTATAACGATCCTTTTTTTAACCTCATAATAATACAAATGTAAAACCAGATAAAATATGTGAAGGTGGCATACAGAAAATATATTCCGAAGTTCATCTAATTTTATTAGTCAACCAAGGTGTAAAGGCTCTCCATTCCAGCAACTTAATTATATCAACAAATTATTCAAAACAAAACAAAACACAGAAGGCAGTCCTGGAGGAATCTACAAATTTAAATATAGTGACCCAAACTAGATCTTGGATGGAGATAGAATGAGTGCTTTCCCATTAAAAGCGCTTGTGGGGGAGAGAGAGGCAGGGAAAGAGAATTAGGCATAAAGACTCAGAGAGATCACTAGCTCCAGAATGTAGAGAGAGGATGTCTTGGAGACATACAGAGAAGCCTTGACTTGGGTTCAAATCTCAGCTCTTTCACTTTCTGTTGTATCAGTATGTGTAACAAAATGCCCCAACCTAAGTGTCTTAAAGCAACAATGGTTACATATGGATCAACTCAGCAGTTGTTCTGATTTTGGCCAGTTCACCTGATCTTGGCTGGGTTTGTTCAGGAGTCTTGCTGTCAGCTTACAGCTTAGCCAGGGTCATGCTGGTCTAGGATGGCCTTGTTCCCATGTCTGATGTTGAACAGTCGGTCGGCTGTTGGCTGGGATGATGGATGTGGCTGGGACACTGTTTCTCATCGTCTAGCATTCCAGTCTGGCCTTACTGGCATGGTGGATGTAGAGAGAGTAGGAGTGTCCAATGGATCTCAAAGCCCAAGCTCTGAACTATGACCATGTCACATCTTCCATATTCTCTCAGCCAAAAAAGTCAGAAGGCTAGCTGAAATTCAAGAGGTGGGGAAACAGACTCAAATTCTTAGTGAGAGGAGCTTAAAGGTCACATTGCAAAGGCTGTGGGTACAGGGAAGAGTAGAGAATTGGGCTTTGTAATCTACCACACTAGTCTGTGCACTTAGACTAGTTCCTTCCTTTTTCTTAGGGTAGTAAGTACCTCACAGGACTGTTATGAGGATTTGAAACACATACAAAACCCTAGATATTATGTAAAATCTATGGGTAGATACTACATACAAGTGGTAGCCATAATTATTTTCCTCTCTACTTTTAGTTATACAAAACTGAAATTTTTAGTAGTATACATCATTGCAGAACAATTTAAAACACATATGAATTAATATATATATACATATTTACATATATACAGTTTATAATATAAAGTAAAATACATGTAAAAATAAAAAATAATTAGAAATCACTGAAATCTCATTATCCAGCTCTAAGCACTATAAACATATAGAGAATATAAAAATTTCTCACAATCTGCCGTTATCCATATGGGCTTGACTAGATTGGTCTTGCTTCATTTGACATTGGTAGGTTAGGCTGTCTTTCTCTATAACTTGCAGGTAACTTCAATGTCCAAAATTAGACTCTTTATCTGCCTGTCTACCCATTTCCTAAGCCATGTCTACCTAGCCACTCATCTACTACAAGCTTCCTCTACTTATCCATTATTTTGCTTGTTGTCTGTTAATGGATCCACCTTTACCTGTATGTAATTCAGGTCTCTCTGACCCCCCAGGTCCCAATCGCTTTCCCTCTTATCTACTCTGTGGGCTGGTGCCAGAAAACTTCAGTCCTGCTCCTCCAATCTTTCAGATACGTCCAGTCATCTCTGGGGGAAATCCAGATTCCGCAGGATGAGCAGTAAGGCTCCTTGTCATCTTCACCTACGTCTTCCAAGTCTTACTTTTATCTTCTGACCCGAAGCTTTATATTCTTTTCACCCCAAACTGTGCAGAGCTTCTGAAGCGCTGTGATCTTTGCACATGCTGGGTTTCTGCTTGAAAGCTCCTTCAGCCTCCTCTTCATCGTCAACCCCCTTGTCATTAGCTGGATCCTTATATTATCTGTTATGCATGAGCCAGTGTGTGAGCCACACAGCCCTCTCTGATGTGCACGAAATCTCTGAAAGCGCTTCTCACATTGCTTTATTGGTTTATATGTATATTTTACTACCAGACCCTGCATTTACTGAGTGGAGGGAAGGAGTCATGATGATTCAGTCACTAGACAAACATTTGCCAAGAACATGGGCATGGCGTTTGAGATTGAAAATAAAATGAATGAGTGAGTGGCAGAGGGCCCTCCCATTCAGGATCTCAAGGCTATTACCAGCAGGACAGAAGACGGGGGTTAAAATGGCTGTTAGAGGCCACAGAACAGAAGAAGTTCATTGTCCCACATGGACATAATGATCCTTTTTCCTCATGGTACCTTTCTGCCCATTCGGGTTTTAGAGAACACAAATTCAGAGCTCAGCCTTGGTCTCAGCAAGAAATCACCAAACAGAAAATCAGATCCAAGGAATGAAAAATATCCCCAAGGAGCCATGTAGTCAATGTCAATGTCGCATAGACTCCATTCTGATTAAAGTCTGAGGACTTATCCTAGATGCAAATTGTGAATGAAAATTGGGAAACGTTCTGGTAAAGAAACGCTGATGAAAATATTTACCACCTTTGAAGAGAAACAATTTTGAAAGAATAGGCAATACTCAATGCTGGCAAGGCCGCTGTAGGGACTATTATTTTATAAACCACTTGCAAGTGTAAACAGTGCCCTTTGGCAATAGTTATTAGTATCTTTAAGTGCTCTACAGTTCAACAATCAACATCTGATTTCCTATAATAAAGAATCTATCTACCAAGATGAGGAAAGCAATGTATGCTCTAATTGCTCACTTATGTGAAATTATACAATGGATTTTAGTTCAGTCATCAAAATAGAAATGAAATTCATGATATTTTAGGTAAAAAGAGTACACAAAAATATATACGTACATGTATGATGTATGTATATCTGTATATCTAGATCTATGTAGATATTTATATTGCTATCTATTGAGAGAAAATTTCTTACCAGTGTTTATATGACTTGAGTAATTATATACTTTTTTGTATTTTCTAAATGTCTTGCATAGAGAATATATCATTTGAATGTTAGAAAATAGCCACTAATTTGTGTAAAAGGCAATTGAAAAAAACTCCATCATTATGTGCAGAACTAATACGTTCTGTTTTCCCACTGAGATGTAGGGACTATAGGACTATACTTATACATTTATTAATGTGTCTACATTTATGCACAAGAAGTTGCTAAATGGCCCTTTGGATACTTTTTATTTAGGAAAAAAAACATTGCTACTGCCGCCTTGCATGGAGAAACTCCAGACAAGCATCAAAAAAAATATTAGAAACAAACAATATAGTTTTCTTTTAGAAACAAAACCTGTGTTTAGAATCCAAAAGTAATGTAATCGCTCTGGAAACTATTATCCTAAGTAATTCCATGTCGATTAGTTCATGTTCCCATGTCTCCAAGACGTGTAAAGTCTAGAAGAAACAAAGGTTTGGACAGGAGTGAAATTAATCTTAGATTCTTAGACCCATCCATGTCTCTGGGTAAGTCATGAGTGAGCAGTGACAGAAAATTCCTGATAGCCTCAAACCTCTCTTCAATGTAGACTTTTTTCACGACTTCTGGGTTCCCCCACCCTTATTTTGACTTCCCGATTGATCCTATTTTGGAACATAATACATTTGGAGGAGTTGCCTCTGGGTCAGAATCCACTCTGTTTTCCATTTTCTTAATAATGCGTCTTCCTCCTAAGACTCATTTGAAACCCTCAGGCTCCATTGGGTCTGAGGAAGGAACTGGGTGCCTGTGAGGTGAATCAGGGGAGAGAAAGCAAAGTCCAAATTGTCTGCATGCCAGCTCCTCCCTGTGGGGCCTCCTGGCCTTGGTGGCCTCCAGATGGAGCTTCCCTTGGTCACCCTTTCATTTCTCTGAGCAGAGAACAATGGGATACATGACCAGTGGGGGCTACTGCAGCTTCTTGGGCTCCTGGTGGGGTGTTCCTTCATGGCCCTACTACATACATAAAAATAATGATATTAGATAATGGGCTCCTGGGTGGCTCAGTTGGTTAAGCGTCTGACTTCATCTCAGGTCATGATCTTGCAGCTCATGGGTTCGAGCCCCACACTGGGCTCTGTGCTGACAGCTCAGAGCCTGGAGCCTGCTTCGGATTCTGTGTCTCCCTCTCTCTCTGCCCCTCTCCCACTTCTGCTCTGTCTCTCTCTCAAAAATAAACATTAACAAAATGTTAAAAATGATAGTCTTCAGTGTGTTGCCTTAGATATATGTAGTTCCCAAGTCTGAATCTTACACAATTAGTTGTCACTTTTTACTTTTTTGGAATCAGTGTGGCCGCTGAAGACCATATGGAGTTTGGAGCCAAGCAGACCTAGGTGGGAGATGTTAACCCTGCTACCTAGTAGCCACGGGATTCTGGGAATTCTGTAAAGTAGGAATAAAAATACCATCTGCTGTGGTGTTCCTGGTTATTCAAGCCAAGGTAGTCTATCTATGCACAAAGTTCCAGTAGTGGGACTCCAGTGAGGCTGAAATGCTAGAAGATACACCGGGTTTCCATAAACCTTTCTCTCCCGATTAAGTGGATGGAGACCTCAGGATACATGTCACTGTTTGATTCTCCTCTTGGTTTCTTATCAAAAACTGAGTGGCAGCCTTTGGAGAGTTGATAGGCATCAGCTTAGTGGCATAGGACAGTAGCAGGCTTGTCGAAAAGTTGGTGAGAACACTCTCTAACTTACATAGTGTCACAGATCTACTAAAATGTAAGAAAGTTTTCCTAACTTGTGCTTCAGGCGACATTTCCTTCCTCTATTCTTTTTATATGGAGCAGATAGGTGGCTCATGATGAATGCCCAAGGTTTGAATTCTTTCTCCTCTTGCTACAGACCTTCGGATTTCTGTTTCCATAAGGATGTCTGGACATGCCTACTGCTCTGATGGGGCTCCTGCCTCCCGTCATACCTTGGGGAGGAACCCCCCACCCAGTCACCAGCTCCCTCTCCTCATCTGCCAACCCAATCTGACCTGGCGAAATGATGGGGATGGAGTAGAATGAATTCACTCATCAGCTTTACCAATATTTTATTTAAAAAATTTTTTTAAATGTGTATTTTTCAGAAAGAGAGAGAGAGGGAGAGAGAGAGACTGAATGAGCAGGGGAGGGGCAGAGAGAGACACTCACACAGAACTTGAAGCAGGTTCCAGGCTCTGAGCTGTCAGCACAGAGCCCAATGTGGGGCTCGAACCCACGAACCATGAGATCATGACCTGATCTAAAGTCAGATGCTTAACTGACTGAGCCACCCACGCACCCCAACTTTACCAATATTTTAAAGGTTCCATGAGAAAAAAATACATAAAGAACTTATGTATCAAAAATACATAAAGGGATATAGGAGCTTACTAATTGCTCTTTCTCTTTAATTTTCATACCCTGAATCTTCAATTCAGGTGACAAAGAACCACATTTATGACGGGAACACGCAATAATAAAACAATGGCTAACATTAAAAAACTTTTTCTAGAGTCCCCTAATTTTTCGTAGTAACTTTTGCTGGTATGTATAAGGCATCGGAAGTAGGTGTAACCTGTAGGCAGTTGCTGTTCATTGCTTTTCTCCCCCATAGTAACTTCCTAGTCACATGCTAGTATCAGCCAGGAGGAGGATACCAGAAGACAGGGATCTTGGCAAATATATTTGCCTCTTTAGAGAAATTATTCAAAGTGGGTGTTTTATAGAGAGCGAATCAGCACTATCATCATTTACTTGAAGGTCTCTTTGCTTTGTGATCCAGGCTGGAGAACAAAACAACAAATCTTATCAATGGAAAGTGCTGGAAGAGTTATTAGCAGCTTCTGTTTTTAATCTGATGTGTGTGTGTGTGTGTGTGTGTGTGTGTGTGTTTCTTTTCCTCTAATTAATTCTGTGCCCTCAGGCAAGTCGTCATGTCTCTGATTCTCATTTGATGCCATTCTCCACCTTGTGACCAGAGTTAACCATTTTAACACAGGTCTCATCTGATCAGGCCTTTCTGCTGCTTGCAATCCTCTTGGAGCTCTCCTCTGGTTCAGATATTTTGTTATTGAAGACCCTTCATGTTTTGCCTCACTCTTCCTCTAATTTTAGGTCACATGTATTTCACTCCAGAAAGGTTGAACTGTCTGAGGTTACCTCAAATCACTAGGCTATTGTCTCTGCTGACGATACGATGGCCAGTTTTTACTTATTCTCCAGACATACTTCAAACATCTTCTGCTGGGAACCTACTTCAGATCTTACTCTCTATTCCCAAATCCCGGTACTCTTTCCTGAGTAGGATATTTTCCTTGTTTATATTCCTAACTTGAGTATATTTCATATTATCCTAGGGCCCAACCATCATGAGCTTTTCTTCCAAGGTCTTTGATTTCTTGGTCAAGATGAAAATTCTGAAAGTCCCAGACCAGTTAAAATGTTTTCATTCATATTACATTCTCTATATTCCCAATTCATTATGGTATCAAATATCATCCAAAATTTTCAAGATTTCTCTGTCTTGAGGGGCGTGTCCCTAACCACCGGGATGATCTCAAACCCACTGGCTGATGCGCAAGGACCTCACTTGGGGCTGGAGGTTAGGGAGAAGCACAGCAGCACCTGAGATCTCGTAGGTATGATTTTAGTGCTAAATGAAGGTTCACTTTCCTTTATTCTTTCAATTCTGGTAGAAATAACAGGCCCATGCTGACGTCTAATCACAATACGTTTTTACCTTATTCAGGTCACCAATTAGCAAGTTATGATTTCTTGTATTTTTTCCCCACTAAACCAGCAATTGATGAACTATGGCCTGCAGGTCAAACATTTCTCTGGCCTAGATTTGTATAATTTGTGAGTCGGTCTTTACATGTTGAAATAACCAGGAGAAAAAATTAAAAGAAGAGTGGTATTTTTGACATATGAAAATTATGAAATTCAAATTTGAGTGGTTACAAGTAAAAGTTTATTGAAAGACAGTTATACCTGTATGTGTACATATTATGTATGATTGCTTCTGCACTAAAATGGAAGGTTGAGTAGCTATGACAGAGAGCGTATGGTCTGTAGAGCCAAAAATATTTACTCTCTGACTTTTGCAGAAGTTTGCTTACTTCTGCTCTAGAGAGTTCATTCCTTGCAGTCAAGTTTGGGCTCTGCTTAGCTTTATGCTCCTAAAGCCTGGTATGTGCTTGGCTCATAGTAGGTGCTCAATAAACACTGGATGAACATTGGACTCAATTCTATTCCATGAATAGAATACACAAATGAGAGGTGGTTGAACTATTTTGTAGTCCAATAACCATGCTAATTTAAACATTCTATAAGCACACTGGATTGTCACTAGATATGGAGATTTTTTTTTTTTCTTGCATGTAGTAGTTTTAAATTTAGGCTCTGATCTCCATGGGCATGATTTTTGAAAGAAAAAGTCATAAAAATATGCTTACACCTCTCCAATTATGTATCTTTTTTCTAGTTGCTATTTTTTTCCCCAGCACGTTTACTCTTTGTTTGATAAGCAAGGTAAATCCGTCTTAGTCTACTGGCAAATGAGAGAAGTGAAGTTATTCAAGATGGTAGGGAATGGGGTGGGAGGGAGGAACGGAAGGAGAGGATGGAGTAGCAGATATTTTTAGGATCTGTCACTGTTTTAATAGCTCTGCTGTTATCACTTCAGAACGGCCCACATTTGGGACCATTTATGGCTAATGGACATGTGTTGAGAGGTGTGTGTAGGATAATACGGCATGCAAAAGTGAAAGCTAAATGTTTGATTTTGCCTGACCAGAATGTGGACGAGAGGGAGAGTCTGTGCCAGTTATTTTAAGTGCCTCCACTCATAGCTAACAGGTGTCCTGAGCTCGTTTGGGGTGTTTCTATGTATACTGAAATTTTTCCTTTGAAAAGGAGTTTTGCCAAGAATATGAGGTCAAGATAATGCTTTAAATCATGCAGTTTCCACAGGGACCCAGGCTTGGCCTCAAAGAAAGCCACCATCCTTCCAGCTTTGACAATTAGATGGTCTTCCTCCGAATCCCCAGTCTCATGATTTGGATTCATTTAACTCTCACAAATAAATTCTAGTATCTCTAACAAGTGCTTGGAGTCTTAAGGATTCCTTATTCTAGTGTCTGCTTTCCAATGAAATTATTTATCTGGACATGTTTGTGATCCGACTACATTTTTAAAAACATTATTATTATTTTTTTTAATTTTAGAGAGATAGAGCATAAGTTGAAGGGCAAAGGAGCAGAAGGACAGAGAGAGAGAGAGAGAGAGGAGAGAGAGAATCCCAAGCAGGAATCCTTGACAAAAGTAGCCCCCTGACTACATTTGATGAAAAGAAATCCTTATATCTTTAGCTCAGAACACCCCCTAGAGAGTTACATGAATTTCTCCAACTTCCTTCCTCTCATACACTGCATTGATAATAAATAATATTGGCTTACCATTTTTGTACATATTTTGGGCACCATTCTAAGACTTTTTTGTTTACTAACCCATTTACTCCTCTCAATAATTCATTATATAGAGAAACTGAAGCAGAGGTAACTTGTTCAATTGTTCTTCTGAACATCTTTTTTTCTGTTTATTGGTTTATTTTGAGAGAGAGAGAGTGAGAAAGAGAGAGCAAGAGCACATTGTGCCTGAAGGGGAGGGGCAGAAAGAGAGGGAGAGAGAGAATCCAAAGCAGGCTCCACTCTGTCAGGTGCAGAGCCCGACACGGGACTCAATCTCACAAACCATGAGATCATGACCTTAGCTGAAATCAAGAGTTGGATGTTTAATTGACTGAGCTACCCTCCTCTAACAGCCTTTTTTATTGTGCACCTGTGTTCCTCCAGGTAGTGTTCTAGGCACTTGGGATGCCTTCATAAACTAAATAGCACCCCTCCCTGCCCGCCACCTCATGAATGTGTATTCCCCTATCTAACGCCATGTAGCAGAGGCAGGCTGAAGACCACTGCAGGGTGATGCCGCTCAAAGTAAATTTACATCTTCCCTGTGTCTGACTGCAGCACAGCTCCTTGTTTTGACTCCCTCCCAAGTGCTGTGAGGTCCTGGTTCAATGTCATCTAATTGATTGTGACTCTTGAAAGCCTCAGCTGCAAAAACTGTTTTTCTATCAATAGATCTATCCCCTTTCAGTCTTTACAACTGGTGTGTCCTCTCTTGGCTAATTACCATAAGTGATCAGAGGCAGAGAATGAAAGCAAACTACTAAAAATGAATGCAGGTAAGGATAGGGCTGGAGAGGGAAACCATGGAAATATACTCATCCTCTGCCTCCTTGACGTTGGTCTCACCTTATGCATTTAAGCCAACCCGAGGCATATGTGGGACACATGTGGCCTGTACATTGATGGCCCAGGTCCTGTCCCACTGCCCGATATGGCTCTTTGTAGTTGTCTGGTGTGGTCTCTGCAGTGTCAGCCTTTGATCCAGCCTCTGCCTTTTGTTTGGGGAGTTTGCCCTTATTGTCAAGGAGCTATTTCTCACATGCCTGCAAGGACTCTGGATTCGGAAATGGAGTTACAGAGTGAGAAGACTACCAGTTTGCCTGTTTTACTGTGGTTCCAGCATAATTATAAAGAGTCTCCTTTTCCCACTCACACAAGTATCAAATGATACTATAACCCTAGGTAGTACCATCAGGATCCTCAGAACTTGGAAGTTCCTGGATCCCCAACCCTGGATTCAGGAAGCTGCAACTCATCCTGAAAGGCATTTGGAAAAATGCCCCCTTGATCATTCTGATTCGCCATTTTTCCATTCAAATGAATAATAGAGCTAAAGCACATTCTCTCTTCCTCACCTTCAATCCTATGCTGGTACAATGAAGCTTGTGGATTTTCAAGAGCTTTTTACTGATATTCCCCCTCTATTTCTTTGCTGAAAATGCCACTGTTTGTTGGCATCTATATGTTAAAGATAAAAGCCAAAGAATGAGAGCAAGGGAACATAAACTGTATGCACAGACACTTAGAAGTTTTTGTAAAAGTTTGAAGGTAAAAGCTATTGGGATTGTTATGTAAAAGGAGTCTTTTGTTGGGGCTCCTGGGTTGCTCAGTCTGTTAAGCACAGACTTCAGTTCAGGTCATGATATCACAGTTCATGAGTTTAAGCCCTGTGTTGGACTCTGTGCTGACAGTTCAGAGCCTGGAGCCTGCTTCAGATTCTGTCTCCCTCTCTTTGCCCCTCCCCTGCTCATACTCTGGCTTTCTCTCAAAAAATAAACATTAAAAAAAATTTTTAAAAAGTAAACACAAATTTATATTCCAACAATAAATTATGTTCAGGAATTTTTTGAGTCTTATCTGCATCCAAGGAGATGCCTTTCAGACCCTCCTTAGGGTAGGCCTGAGTTTGTCTCTGCTTAGCCTCTAACTAGCAGTGCAGCGATAAACAAGACACTTGAAAAATTCTCTGAGCTTGAATCCTCATCCATTATTTGGTCATTCAGCACACACTTACTGAGACACAACGATGAGAGATCAGTAACATACTCTAAAATATTTCCACATAGATTTTGATATTGTGTATGAATGTGTCAGCTAAACTTACATCCTACATACCGTCATCATTTTTTGTTTGTTTGAGAGAAAGAGAGTGCACAAGCAAAGAGAAGAGGGGCAGAGGGGGAGAAAGGTAGAATCTTAAGCAGGATCCATGCTCAGCGTGGAGCCTGATGCAGGACTGCATCCCACAACCTTGGGATCATGACCTGAGCCGAAATAAAGAGTTGGATGCTCAACTGACTGAGCAACCCAGGCCACCCCATACCATCATCATTTTAATCAGAGATCCACACTTCAGGTGTGGTTGCTGCAGATACATCAGAAAAACAAACTTCAGATGCGGATATTCTAAGCATGATTGTCATAAAATCTCTGCTTAATGACAGACTTCAGCTAATTACCAGTCTGTGTATAAACTGGTAGTTTATTAACCTGCACTAGGGATATTGATTTAGAGAATTTGAGGGATGTGACTTGACTTAAATATTTTAAAGACCTCTGTGCCTTTGTGGTTAAAGGGCATAAAAATCCAGCAAAGGCAGCAGCTTTCACATCAGGGTTGACAACCAAAGATGCATAACTAAAAGGTCTTATGTCCAGTCAGTGGCTCTGAGCAAGGCTTCCCAACCTTAGCACTACTGATATTTTAGGCCAGGTGATTCTTGGTTGTGAGAGCTGTCCTGTGCATTGTAAGATGTCTAGTCACATCCTTGGTTTCTTCTCACTAGATGCCAGTAGAAAGCCTCCTTCTTCCCATTCTGTTTTGTTAACCTCAAAATGTTTCTAGACATTGGGAAAGGTATCCTGGGGGTGGGAGGCAAAATCACCTTAGTTGAGAAAGACTAGTTTAGAGGATGTAGGGACATGGGGCTAACCATAAGGAGTTCTGACAGTGCACCACTGTCATGTCTGTCTTGAGTAAACTTTTTCTCAGAAGGTGGATCCTGATCCTCCTAAAGGATAGAGTGCAGAGGTGTCCTTGAGCTCAAAGAATGGATCCTCTGAGCTTTTTTGTGCCACTTGCTAACAACTGTGTACATTAATATCTGTGTGTATATGTGAAGAGACAGATTTCCTTTAGTAGCTGGTTTGATTCTAACTGGTTAGTGAGTTTATGGGGAAAATAAATCTCTTCCACCTTGAACTTCTTGGCACCTACCATTATCTATCACAAAGAATCTATGCATTGTGACCAATTGCCTTCGGTCAGTTCCTAGCAGGGGTGGACAGTGCCAAATAACTGATTTGGTTGGTATGCAGAGCTGGTCAAACTCTTCAACATAAAGCTCTAGGCTCCTAGTGGTAAGGAATCAGGACGAAGGGATGCACAAATGGAAGGAAGCCTCTCTCACTCACCCTCTTATCCCCCAACACACACCTGACTTGGCTGTAATTTCATCTTTTCATTTCCTAGAGATGCTCTGAACCATCTTGGCAATAGTTCTTTCTGTATAAGCCACTTGTTACTGTCTGAGATTCTGAGAAGGAACGGTAGCATATAAACACATTTTTTTTTAGTTAAAAAGCCCTTAGTGATTACCTCACTGCTGGTCTCAAGAAGATACAAGGCTGAGACTCTGCCAACCCCTCCTCTCCCGCCCCCAAGTCTCTTTGGTGGAGATCTGGAGTTCATTCATAGCTTCCTACCTAAAGGAACCAAATGCGTGCTCATCATAAAAATAAAACGTTCATCTCTGGTTTTGAAGAACCTCAGGGAATTTATGCAGGCCCCTCAACTAAAATTCGAATCGCTCAGTACGTCCTTAGCTCCCCCTCCCTGGAAACCTCCGTGGGAGCTGCTTTGGTAGTCAAATAACTGTGGCAAGGCAGGGGGGGCATGACTTTGAGAACAGAGAGGCCCCCAGCACTGAGCCTCTTCACAAACCATTCTCCTTCCCATCAGCTCCACCAGGCGGCTCTGTGCCCTGAGGAGCACTACTGTCCCCCAGTCCCTGGGGGCTCTGCTGCTCTCTCAAGGGGAAAGTTAATGATTTAATTGTGTCTGTGTGGGATACATAATAAATGAGCCTGCATAATTCAAGACAGGATGTCAGTGAAGAGGACCCAGCCAACACCTGGGCTGGACAAAGATTTCTTTGGCTGCTTGAGAGGGTGAGGGGGGAATACACAGTCTTCACTTTACCATATTATGCTCCCAGCTGCAAACAGTCTAAACTACAGGGACAGGCTTTTTCCCTTTTGAGAAGACAACTATGGCTGTCTGGATGTATGCGTGTGTAAGTATATGTTTGCTTGTATGTGTGGTGTGTGTGTGTGTGTGTGTGTGTGTGTGTTTCTTTGCCAAGACAAATTCTGATGATAAATCTGGCACCTTCAAAAAGATACTGGTCTTGTGTCCCTTTACTTAACTTCAGACGTGGGCCTGAGAAAAATATCAAGCAAGCCACATTCTTCTCTAAAGTTTTATAATAATGATAATAAAATGGACCCCTACCAAGTTCAAAGAGGCTTTTCAACTGGATACTTTTAGGCCAGGATCTTGGCTGAGGGAGCGTGGGGACCTACTGGAATTTTGCTGCTTTAGGAGAAGATGGGAATAGTAAAGTCAGACTTCTGGCTCACCTGAAATAACCCCGTAACTGAAATTATTTAGTATTAGTGTCCGCGGTTTTCTGCAGCCTTGGTGTTACATTTTATTTAAGGCGCTATAACTTTTATAGCTTCTGAGGGTTCATTATTGTTTTTCTTTTGTTAAATCTCAGAGAGTAATAAGATGAAGAACTGAGGTCAGTTCCTCAGAGCATTCATAGGAATTTTATAGGAATATCTTGAGGGATGTCACAGTATTTACTTTAAAAACCAAGAGATCATCCAGAAGGACCTGTAGTCTCTCTACCAGCACCATCCATGCCACTCCCTCAAATTTCAATCTCCAGATTGTTAAGCTTAAGACAATGATTGCTATCATCTTTGTTAGCTGAATGGGAGTCCTGGGGGCACAGACCCCAGTAATATGCACACCCAGACATATTCACAGTGTCCACAATTTCGGGGAGATCACAGATCTTTTGAAGAACAACCTGCCAGTCCTCCAGACCTCTTGATGACTAAGGTCTCTATAGAAATGAAATTTGTCCTTGGTCAAGGGAAGATGGGGCCATATTTCAAATGCTCATCAACTCACATAATTTGATGAGACAGTGAAGCAGGAAGCGGGAGTGATAGGTCCTTGGGTCTGATAATAAATCCAGACCACGACACCACTTTGAAAAAAATCATTTGACTTTGGGAAATGCTTAAAAGGCACTTTGAGATCTCTCCAGTGGCCCTTCAAATGCCAGATAAAGGGGAATGAGAGAGAATAGAAAATGGATGCCGTATGCCCTGGAAAGTATAGAAGATTCTCCTGAAGCAATGGTGTTCTTATTTCTGTTCGTCAGCTGCCGGCCTCTCACGTGAGTCAGATTCGGGGCCTGCTTTCTCCTGAGGTCTGCTTCGTTTGGAAATATGGTGCAGAATGATGGACAGCATTGATTTAAAAGCTCCAGGTAGAATATGGGTATCTTGTTCTCCTAGAGAATTAACAGACTGCAAATTTCCTGGCACATCAGAGCTTCTGTCCCGGGTCAATGAAGAAAATGTGACAACTGTCATTAAGCGCCTTGCTCAGGAGGGGCCTTAGGAAACATTGCTTTCCTCTCCCCTAGATGAGCAAATTGAGACACAAGCAGGAGAGGAGACAGGCCGTGCCTAGGCCACTGCTGAGTTGGTGGCAAAGCCAAACAGCATCCATCGCCAGACTCAATCGGCACTTCCTCATGTTTGTCTCCATTTTGACCATTACCCTGTCAACTTCAATGATTCAAATGCTCCAGCTTTAAATAGGTTCCCGTGATTTAAAAAGAAAAGAAAAGAAAAAAAAAAAAAACAAAATCAGGCTAACTTTCCATGACTCACTTTTCCAAAATGTTTTGTATCAATGTATCATGTACAGGGCAAACGTATGAGCTGTAGCAGGATCACAGCCAAGATTCTCCAAGGCGGAGAGCGCATTAGGGAAACCCTGATACAGGAGAACTGGTTGCAGGGTCTCTTAGTAAATCGTTGTTTGTAAGTTCCATGTTCAAGAGAAAGAAAAATTAAGACTTCACGCAAACCACGGAACAAAAGTTGAGATTCCCAGCGAGGCGAGAACGCAGGGAGTGGGGGAGGAAGGAAAGGGATTCTTAATGGTATATTGTTTTCTGAGCTCTACCAATTAGCAAACATCTCTTATAAAAGGAAGAAAGAAAGAGGGAAGGAATTTCGTGCGCTGAAATAGCCCCAGTCAGCTGCAAACGCTCCAGGCTTCTGCTACAAGGCTTTCACCCCCCTCCCGAATGCTGGCCATTACATCAGTCCAAGTGCATCCTGGGGGCTATTGTCATGCTGATGAGACTGGATTCTCCCACTGCCTTGGGAGACATTCCCACCACAGACTGGCTCTGGGGCGCATTCAAGCTGTGCTCAATTGCCCCGGAGAATAAAAGATGCAGCCTTAATTAACTACTGCGCTCAGCTCCCAATCACAGCTTGATTGTTGTGCTGGCTGCACTCTCTGCGAAAGAGGAAATGCCAGGGCTCCTTGTGCTGGGAATTAGGACTCTCCTTAGGGAGCTGCAGTTGGGTTCTGTCTTGTTCTGAAAATAAAATATCGTAGGGTCTCCTATCTCTGGATCGCTGCTGTCCCGTTTTCCGGAAAGAAACAAACCTCAGTGTCTGTTGTTATTTCTCTGCTCCTGGGATCCAGTCACTGCTCGCATATCCCAGTGAGGGTCTTTCCATGCATTTTTTAACTCTGGCAGAGAACTAGACTTTATTCTTAGCACTGTCTTTATTTCATTTGAATCGTTTCTGGTGCTGTTGATACAAGGAACCATAAAAGATCCTGTTTTTTTTTTTTTTTTTTTTCTGTTCTTTAACCCATTAGGTTTGGAAGTAGATTTGTTTCACCAAGAGGTTGGGTGGGAAGTCAACAGCAGACACACCTTTCATTCTGAGGCATCTCACCTTTAATACTTCCTCAAATCAAGTCATTGGAGATTGGCTTGATTTTTTTTATCATTGAGGGGTTTTTTTTGTTTGTTTGTTTTTAATATGATAGGAGGGGCACCTGGGTGGCTCAGTTGGTTAAATGGCCAACTTTGGCTCAGGTCATGATCTCATGGTTGGTGAGTTCAAACCCCATGTCAGGCTCTGACAGGAGCTGACATGCTGACAGCTCAGGGCTTGGAGCCTGTTTCAGATTCTGTGTCTCCCTCTCTGTCTGTCCCTCCCCTGCTCATGCTCTTTTTCTCTCTCAAAAATAAATGTAAAAAACACTATAGGAAAGAAAAGGGCTGTTCTTAATGGTATACCAGACAAAATTAAGTTCAGGAGTTTTAAAAATGCTGCAATTGGCGAAATTGATAATCTCTAAATTCTGTGGCAGATTGTGATTGAAGAAGCAACCAGGAGAGGGCCAGGAGAGGGATTCCCATTTTCCTTGGGGGCCCAGGAAGTGTGTTGGATTAGGCAAGACAGTGACTGTAGGAATGATGTAGAAAATGTTGGGATTCAGAGCCAATGGCCCAGAAAGAATTCTTGAGACCTCTTTGGTGCAAAAAGGAGGTTTTATTAAAGCACGGGGGCAAGATCCATGGGCAGGAGGAGCTAGCTGCACTGGGGTTGTGAGGGGTGACTGATTATATACCTTCAGGTTGGGAGGGGGTTAGGGACAGCATAAGTCTCTAAGGAATTTTGGAAGCAAGGTTTCCAGGACCTTGGGGGGCGGGGCTAGCTGTTGTTATGAAAAGGTAATTTGTTACTATTTAGTAAAAACTCAGTCCTGACACCCTTCAGATGATATCAGTGGGCCATAAGCTTGGAAGATGATTGCCGACATACATCTTGGGGGAGGCAGGGATAAAGGAAGTTTCCAAAGGAATTTTTATATGTTAAAGTAGACTTAACAGGATCCTGGGGGTTTGGGCTAAGACTGCCTTCTGCCCTTAGCAATGTGTCATCATCCAGGCAGCTGAGCTCCTCGAGCAGTGTCACTCTGCCTGACTCAACGACTTGTCAATGGGCTCTAAGTTATAGGAAATTTAATATTTTTTTCCTTCTGCCTTTGTTTCCCACATCAGGAAGCATCACCAGGGCTTTGAGGGGCTGACTGGGGTCTCTTACTTCCTTTCCTTCCTGGTAGCCTCTCAAATACAGTCTCTTAAAACCTCCCCTCCATCGTTTCTCACTGTTAAGTAAAATCGAAGAGAGCCTTAGAAGTCTGGGAACAGATCATTTTCTTGTTTTCTTTATAGCGTAATTTCAGTGATCAGGTGAAGTTTTTAGGAGACCAGAGATCATAATTTTTTTTGCTACTTACTATCATTCTAGAGCAATCGTTTGCCAGGTCTATGTCAAGGGGCCATTTGTTCCCTTTCTGAGTATTCAGGCCACTACAGGGCATGTTTCTTATCCAGTATGCGTCCCACCTTGTCATTTAGCCTGCAAGACGTTCCTTGGTTATGGTCAAATGAGAGAAATCCTATGTTCCCAGCTCAGAGTTTTTTATTTTATTTTTTAATATTTTATTTATTTATTTTTGAAGGGGGGAGGAGGGGAAGAGAGAGAGGGAGACAGAGGGGACAGCTCTGCTGAACTGACAGCAGAGAGCTTGATGCAGGGCTCGAACTCAAGAACCATGAGATCATGACCTGAGTTGAAGTTAGATGCTTAACCGACTGCGCCATCCAGGTATCCCATTCAGGGCTTATTTTAAAAAATTTTTAATGTTTATTTAATTTTGAGAGAGAGAGAGAGAGACAGAGAAAGAGTGTGTGCGCGAGCAAGCTTGTACAAGTGGGGGAGGGGCAGAGAGCGAGGGAAACACAGAGTCTGAAACAGGCTCCAGGCTCTGAGCTGTCAGCACAGAACCCCATGCACATCTCGAATTCAGGAAAGGTAAGATCAGGACCTAAGCTGAAGTCTGAAGCTTAACTGACTGAGCCACCCAGCCTCCCCAGGCCTGATTTTTAAATAAAATAACAAAATGTCTAACAAACTACCCAGCATTAAATAATTGCCAGTATAATGGACCACTGCATGTTTAAAAATAGTATACGATTAAACCAAGACTTTAAGAAGTCCTGGGTATAATGGAGCTCAGGCTGTCACCCCAGTTTACCTTAACATTTTCTTTCTTAAATTAGTTCCTTTGTTTCTATACAGTTGAGTATTTGTAGCCGTTGAACATAAAGAACCAGATAGAAAATGTACTGGAGTGAAAAAAGCCAAGTGCAGCAGAGATAAACTTAAGACCTAGACACACCAACGTAAATAGAATTTAACATACTTGAAACGGCACCCCTAAGTGATTTCACCACCAGGAAGAATGGAATGACAGGGCAGCTCTAGTGCAGAAAGCAGGTATGTTGACATGGAAGAATACGTGGCTAGGTCCATGGTTTTGAATTTATGTTTTTTGGTCAGCAGAATTTTAAAGAGTGAAATGTTATGTAGAACCCGTGTTAGGAAGCCAACAAAAGGAAGCTTTTCTAACAGAAGCAGAAGTCAACAGAGACTCAGTTTCTCTACTGTCTCATCACACTCTGCTCGTTTCTCAACTCCAACGACATGCTTCCAAAACAACATTGGAGTTGATGTAAAAGAGTTGGAAAGACACTGCAGTGACATGAAACTATGAGCCAGAAAATGAATGGGCAGGGGGGCTGCTCCCCTCCCTGCCCACCAGGAGGTCTGTGAGCATCTTGAAGCAAGGCTGTGATCCATAAAGTCTTATTCAGAATGAATCATTCAGAGACTAAGCCCTTTATGCAGTTAATGATACTTCGTGTTGATAGATGAGGTGGGTAGGGTAAATAAAAAATTCAATAAAACATCAGCAACATGTTCTTAAAAGATGTTGAAACTGAGGCACCTTGGTGGCTCAGTCAGTTAAGGGTCTGACTCTTGATTTCAGCTCAGGTCATGATCTCACGGTGCATGAGACTGAGCTTCCTATCAGGCTCTAAGCTGACATGCAGAACCTGCTTGGGATTCTCTCTCTCCCTTTCTCTGCCCCCTCCCCCTGCACGTGCATATGCTCTTATAAAAATAAGAGCATATTTTACTTATTTATGTATATAATAAGAGCATTATTTATTTATATAACAAAAGATGTTGAAACAGATGTGGAAAGGTATTTCCAAGATGGATTCACAATGTCCAACTGAGCAATGGGATCACACTTTCTGTTCGTTGTCAGGTAGATCACAGGAAGTAAGGAGCCCAGCACATTTTAACATAACTACTTAAACCCACTAAATTGAGACCACAGGATGAAAGGAAAGAGAGGCATTCTCCTAAGTTAGGGGAAGATAGTTTAAGTCAACAAATAAATTCTATTTAATTAGTGAGTGTCTCCCACTAAAACTTGGTTTTCTTGAGAGCTGACTTCACATGGTAGTCCTCTGGGTATGCCGAGGGCCTTGCTCAGTTTAAGCTTAAACATTTTGCATCTAACTAGATCTACCATCTAGTTCCATCTCAGCTGTTATGGATGTGATCCTGTTGTTTGCAGCTGACACACTTCCCGCTGGAGAGGAGCAAAATTTGTGCCTGATGGTGGCTGGGTGAATGTTCTCTCTGCCTTAAGTTCCATTCCAATTTTCAACCTTTCATCTTTTAAACTTAATTAATTAAATTATTTTTAAAAAGTTAACATATTATTTATATGCCTTCATTCTTATTGATCCTTCAAGATTAGTTCAATTGTTTCCTCCATGAGACTTCTCTGAAAGGGCAGCTTGGATCGAGTATGTCTTCTCCCTTAATTCTCCATACATACTTCATCTTTGTGTTTACTGTCATATTTTTGTGTGTTTTCGTCCCTGCATGCAAAGTGTTTAGTTTGAGAGACAATGACTTCCCCATAGATGCACCATTACTGCAATGCTTAGAATGTAGTGGGTGTTCAAAAATGTCTTTTTGGAATTGTTCAATTTATTGAGAAGGGCCCAATTCATACATTAGGCCAGTTTTCTGATGTCTTCTATTTTTAGATATTTCTTTGCCTACCAGTACACGAAGATAGGATGATTCGGTTAGCAGGTTAAATGCAAAATAGTGATTTCTTACAACCATAAAACAAACTCATTTAGGGCACTAGACCCTTCCTCTATGGAAAATTGGTTTGTTCTCTCACATTGGCTTCCTACAATATTTTGAATGTGGCTCTTGTAATGCTAGGATGACTGTATAATGTACTATCCAAATTATCCAAATGGGTTTATTTCTGAGAATGAAAGTTGGCATTGTAAGTAATTACACCACAACAGTACATATGTCTTGAATGTCTGGTCACGTACTTAATGCACTGAGAGTGTGCGACATGAGTCGTATTAAGATACCTATTTCTACCCAAGCTATGTGTTCCTTGGGAGTCAGAGTGGCATTTTATTCATGCTCAATGCCTTTCATGTACTAGAATTTTGTTTCATGTGTGTTGAGGGAAAGAACTTCCTAAGGCTAGTACCATAATGCCATTTTCTTCACTAAAGTACACATGGAGGGTGCCTGGCTCTATGTCCTCCATCATTCAGCTATGAGGTTAACAGATGGAATGACGGAATCTGAGAACAAGAATAGTTGTTTATAAGCATGTGTCCACCCTCCCCTTCTTCAGAGATTCTCAAAAGTAAGAGAGAAACTTAAAAAAGGAAACTCTCAAGTCTGCAGGACAGAGTAAATAGGATCATACCTGTGATGGTGACTCCAGCTGAATCAAAGGGTAACTGTAGTTACAGAGATCCTTTTCTGATTTGTTTGTTCAATTTCCTATTGAGACAGTAGAGCATGGAGGTTATGACTGTGTACTCTGAAGCCCAACTCAAGGCTTAGAATTTTGGTCCTGCTACTTGTAAACGTTGTATGCTTGGGTATGCTCCTTTACCTCTCTACGTCTCAGTTCTGTCATCTGTAAAATGAGGATAACACTACCTCCCTTCTTCTCCTGCTTCCTTCCTCCTCTTTATCATAATTATGATCTTAGAATAATTAGACTGTCTTCAAGGGCCTAGGTTTGTTCATCTTTGTATTGTGAGCATTTGGAGTAGTGAATAAATATTCTAGGCACTCAATGAATGCCTGATAAATATGTGGATAAATGAATTAGTGGAATCCTCAATACACCAAGTACTGGTTTGATTGTGTTCTGTTACGATTAGATAGGCTGTAAGTAAAGCCTTGGTTGTTCAGTCTTTTTAGGTGTCTTTTAGGGGCAGCTGGAGGGGACCACTGAGGAAGGAATGAAGAGCAGGGGTGAGGATTTTCAGGGTGACAAGTTGAGGATGATATTGCCGTTGTAATGTCCTCCACTGATTTTCCAGAATTGAATAAAATCCTTCAAAACTTTTCAGAGAAGAAAACAGTTTCCAACATCCCACCATATCAATCCATGCAGTTCTAATGCTCTTCTAAAAGCAAAGAGTTTTGCAGTGTGGGGTTTATAGTGACTCATTTTTTTAACCAATGAAATAAAATAAGCAAATCCACTAGGGGAGATAGTTTAGTGGTCTAAATATCAGGTTAGAAATGAGAGTTCCCTAGAATTACAAAGTTCAAATGACAGCCACATTGACTTAACCCTTCATCTTATTTGTGATAAATTGTGCTTCGTTTACAGTGCCACAGTCTTTTGGATAAGACTCTAAACACCCATGGTTTGTTTGCTTTGTTTAGGACATTATAGAACTCCTGAGGCTTCTTTCCTCCCTTCTTTTCTTTTGCTCTTTCTTTCTTTCTTTTTTTCCTATTAGAAAAGGGTTTGCTGTAATTTGGCCCCAAATTCTGGTACTTGGCTGAAATGTTGGGAAAACAGAGAACTGGCTTTCTCCTATAGTCTATTAGACACTTAATAAAATACATATGATTAAGAGACCTCTTTCTGCTTCCCAGAGGAGTACTTGAGACTGGGTAAGAAATATAAGTAAAGGAATGGGGTGACAAATTTCAAGATGATGCTGTAAAAGTGGGGCTTAGTAGTATGGCCAGAAAATAGCTCTTAGGACTTTTAAACTGACACTGAGACCCACACAAATATTATGTCCAGTATATTTTCAGATAAAAATGTAATACCACCACCACTTTTGCATATGGGCAAAAGAACTAAATAATGAGTATAGAAGTGATTATTGGATTATTGGAGATATAAAAGAACTATTTCCTGCTTTAAAAAGGAGATCCAAATCTATAAATAATGACTCTTATATTTCCAAATAAGGTTAATCCAAAAACACATTAAAAAGAGTAGGGCTTACACATAAATATACACTGATGAAATGTTTGTATTTCAAGGATTTAAAAAAAATTCTCTACATATTCAAGCAGAAAACTTAGGTTACATACAAAAGGACCAAAGTAAGTCCTTTCTCCTTAGTAATACTTCACATTAAGAGATAATTATGGAATTCCTACATAGTTTGGAGTGATAAAAGGCCAAGATTCAAAGATTCCAATAACATGTCATGTTGTCATTCATGGGCAAAAGCAACAAAAAGATTTTCTCAGATGTGAAAATAAAGAAAATATGAACTATTTATGTACACTTTTGATAAAACTACTTAGATTTATTCTAGAGATATTAGAAGTAAATGAAACCGATGGAAAAAACACATAGATGGGGCACCTGGGTGGCTCAGTCCGTTAAGCACCTGACTTTGGCTCAGGTCATGATATCATGGGGTTCAAGCCCCATTGTCAGGCTCTGTGCTGACAGCTCAGTGCCTGGAGCCTGCTTCAGATTCTGTGTCTCCTTCTCTGTCTCTGCCCTAACCCCACTTGTGCCCTTTCTCTCTCTCTCTCTCTCTCTTTCAAAAATAAAATAAAAATTAACATTAAAAAATTTTTTAAATGTTTTAAAAACAACATAAAGATGAAAGTAGGAACTCAGTGAATTCTTACTGAATGAATTTTATGTAAATATGTATGTGCGTGTGTGAGTGTGGATGTGTGTGTCTCTCTCCATATATATAGATACACACACACTGATACAAAAGCCAAATTGAATATTTCTAATATGTAGAGTATATAAATTTTGTCAAACAAAATTTGGGAAGTGTCGCATGCCTATGTCCATGCCTCTGGGATCTATCATAACGTTCACAGGAAGCTCAGCCAATGAGCCCAGGAGGGGGCTATATTTGGGTCATTTCTGACCAATTCTCTTGGTCCTATGATACTCCATTGGCTGGCTGAGAAGTGTCAGACCTGCATTGTAGCCTGAGGCTCTATTTCTAGGCGTCAGATCTGTATGACAATATTTCCCCCTGCTTCATTTCTCTCCTTTGTCTTTCTTTCAACACACCCCTGGCATTTCTAGTTGCATCTTGGTGTCTCCTTCCTGGAAGACTGGGATTGACAAGCGTGTGTGTGCTTGTTTGTGGTGAACTGGTAGGTGAAAATGGGCTCAGAGGTTAGAGAAGCTAATAAAAAATTTTTAAAAAGGGGGGCTAAGATAGGAAGCATGCAACAAAATAACAGAGGTAAGATCAAACATATTGTAAATGTGAGACCCACCCATCCAACTACATTATCTTTAGTTTGCTTCTTTGTAGCAGCCAGAAGATGGGAATCAAAACATTCCTATGTTTTAAATTTAGAGCTGTGTGCCTTGGGAATATTTTGGTAAATCCTTCCACCAGGGCTTCATAATTTTACTTGATCACACTCCCTCACCTCCAACCTCACCCCCCTGGTACATAGTTTCAGCCAGTTTAGAAAAGGAAGCCTAAAGAAAATCTGTATCAGGCTCGGAATATCAGCCTCCAGTTTGGTCGACCTCTGACCGTAGGCCAACAACAAAATAAAACAAAATGAAACGAAACAAACCATTCTTTTGAATATGTTGTCAGGTTTCAGCCAGGACAAACAGTAAGTATTTCTGGCATTATTATACAACCGCATGGACACAAGGGGCATCCCCAATGAGGGTTCAAAAGATACTACCCGCCCAAGATCCAAAGATAACCAAAAGCCAGGAAGGCAATTCTCCTGAGAGCTGGCAATAGTTCATAGGACCCTATGCAAATGAAGTGCACCCCGCATTTCCATCTGACCATATTCTGGGGACCCCCCAACTTGATAGGTGCGAAACCAAGCTCTCAGGACACAAAAATGGGACAAACAAGAAGGCGTTTCTCCCGGCTGCCCCTGTGAGAAAAAGGATCGACCACCAGTGGGTTCTGTAAAAGCAACTTCACAAGTCACATTCAAAGATCTAATTCTCATAAATGTTTTTTTCCCGGCCAATCTGAATTTAGGAAAGAAGAGACCGATGAAATTTTACCTTCCTCTCTCTCGAGCTTCTCTCTGTCTCTGCGAGCGCTAACTTTGGCAAGAACTGTCACCCTCTGCCGGCTTCTGTGCTTTCCCAGGATCCCAGGCTGCAGGCTCTGGACTCAGTGGACTGTCCCAGAAGATTTCATCTTGTCACCAGAAACTGCGGAGGCGGAAAAACAATCCCCGCTTTTACCGTTTCTAGTTAGTGCCTGGCTGAGACCCCCTTTTCTCTGGAGCACTTCATAATGGATAGGCTTATCTAAGAGGTTCAGAATTCTCCACTGTGGCCACAGAGGTCAAGATTAACTTTGTTAAGGTTAAACTTACTTGTGCAGCCTTAAAACACAATTTGATTCACCCGAGGCCTCTCACTGGCTCCAGTCTGACCCTGGATCCTGGTCCCACTTAAATCCGGTCCGGTTTCTATGTTGGGCACAGTCTGACCCCAGATCTAGTAGTTTCTACTCAGGACCCCAGGTGAAGTCGGACCTCTGTAAGGTGGGAACGAACCTGAGGTGGGGCCCTGTCTGCGTGGGACCTCCGGGGGTGTGGAACCCGGTCTGAGGCTGGACCCAGTGTGAGGCGGGACCCGGTGTGAGGCGGGATCCGGTGTGAGGCGGGTCCCATCTGAGGCAGGACCCCGTGGGATGTGAGGCCCGGTGTGATGTGGGGCCGATTTAGAAGTAGGACCCGGGCTGAAGCGGGACCTGGTCTGAGGTGGGAACCACTCTGACGTCGGACCCAGTCGCAGGTGGGACCCGGTCTGAAGTGGGAACCACTCTGACGTCGGACCCATTCGGAGATGGGACTCGGTCTCAAGTGGGAACCAGTCTGACGTCGGACTCCGTGTGACGTCGAACCCGGTCTGACGTCGGACCCATCTGACGTCGACTCGCTCTGACGTCAGCCCTGTCGGACTCCAGGCTGATGCTGTCCTGGTTCGGAAGTCAGGCTGGGCCCGCGCCGACCCCAGCGGCTTCCAGACCCAGCCGGGGAAAAAAAATGCTCACGCGAAGCGCGAGAGCTCGGGAAGCGAAGGACCGCGACGCTGGGCACCTGAGCGACAGCGAGAGAGCCGCAGGCTCCCTAGGACCAGGTACGACTAGGGCCTAGCTGCTCGTTCATGGGGGCTTGTGCGCGTGCGCGCGGGGTCTCTTCCAGCCCCGGCTTCTGACCCCGGAACTGATACAAGGTACACGGGGGTCTCAAGCGTAGATCTGAGTAAAACTAGCTGCGGGTGGACCGCGTGCTACGAGGCGGCTGGAGGGTGGAGGAAGTGCCAGGGTTTTACGGTGCAGGAGGCAGAGGAAGCGGGGGAGTCCTCCTCTGGTCATTGTGGGGGGGACCTTGGGGGCCGGCAGGGCTCTGTGGGGACAGGCGACAGCCCGGGAGCTGGCCCTCGTGGCTCCCGATACCCCGACGTGGGGTTCCAGTTCCAGGCGACGGGAAGCCCATCAGGCCTCGGCGGGGTCTTCCAGAACCCCTCCCACTGGGGCCTGTTGTCTGGTTTTCAACAGACCCCGGCTCTTAATAGAGTAGAACGACCATTTTAAAAATTTCTCTTTTTCTTTTTTTAAAGTTGGGAGAGGGAGAGAATGAGGGAGGGGTGGGGGGCGAGGCGCTGGAGAGAGAGATTCCCAAGCAGGCTCCACGTTCAGCACGGAACCCGGTCCCAGGCTGGACCCCACCACCCTGGGATCATGACTTGAGCCGAAATCGATTCAGACACTTAACGGACTGAGCCGCCCAGGTGCCCCTACAGTGGAACGGCCATTTAAAATGCATGTTCATTTATCTCAGGTGCTTAAAGTGTGGGGAGAAGACATTTACAGGGAGGTTGCTGCGTCATTTGTCAGAATTGTGACAGCTGCGTTTCCTGCGGATGCTGTGTGCTCCTCTCAGTTGTGTGTTGGCCTGTTAGTGTCCTTCTTTGCCCTTGAAGAGGAGTGTTTGGGGTTTATGAAGATCCAGGGATTGTGGAACAGGCTGTTCGTAGATAATACTAAAGCCAGTGAGGCCGAGAGGTCAGAGGCCCTAGACCCTCAGGTGTCACATTCAGATGTTTGTTTCTGTTTTCAAGAATGTTCAACATGGTCTCCCATGCCCCCCGTCTCTGTCTCCTTGTTTCTGTCTCCACCGTCAGTGCACCTAGAAGCAAGGGGCTCCAAGGTGGCAGGACCATAGGACTAAGAAATGCAGACCCGTGAGCTGTTTGGGGGAGGGGTGCCCAGGGCCATCAACAGGGGACACTGCATGTGTGAGGGATAAATCTTTGTTGGGTTATGCCACTGACTTGCAGAGAGGGCTGTTTATCTCTGAAGCTAGTATTAACTATTCTAATGCATGTCTCAAATCTGTGACTCTTTTTGTTGATCCAAAGAAAGAAATACACATTTTAAACATTATTCATTTTCACCTTTTAAATTCTACTTTTTCTTAAAATTTTTTAAAATGTTTTATTTAGTTTTGAGAGCAAGAGAGAGAGAGTGTGAGCGGGGAAGCAGGGTGGCGAGGCAGAGAGAGAGACGGAGACAAGAATCCGAAGCAGGCTCTGGGCTCTGAGCTGTCAGCACAGAGCTCGATACGGGACACAAACTAATGAACCGTGAGATCATGACCTGAGCTGAAGTCCACGCATAACTACTCTTTTTCCATAGGAGTAGAATGAGCTCCCATCCTCCACCCTCTCCTTAAGAGAGATTATTTGGTTCTTTGGTTGGATCAACTCTCATCTGATACCACTTTTGTTAGATACAGTTCTCCCTGCAGAATGCCATCACAGGAGCAGAGACTTGGGATTTGAAAAATTAAGGTTGTTTTACCACAACAAGTCAGCAGTGAGGATCAGATATGTAGTCTTTTTCTCTGGCACATACTTTATGTGAATATGTTTTAATGAGCAGTCTTAGACCATCCGCCACCAAGTATCCAAAGAAAATAGAGAAATTTAGTTGGTGGCATAGTGAGATTTTTCCAAGTCATTCAATTCTGTGTAAAGAAAACTATTTGGAACATTTACTAAATTTTTCAGTTTTCTGTTAACATTTTGGAATAATGTAGACAATGCTACATTGGTCTCTCAGGTAAGGGGTGAAAAAAATATTAGGCCCTAGGAGTAATGTAGTTTTTACTTTCTTCTTTCTCCAGGAAAAAAATAGTGCATAAAATGTGCAAAGTCAGCATTTGTTGTTATTTGCCAGAAGCTATCAGTCTTCTCTCTAGGAAAATTGTCCCAGAACTTCACCCCCATAGAGTGGTCGAAATTCAGAATTGACAAGCTGCAGAATTAGGAGACTATATAAATCATGGCATTCCGGTATCTTCTCGTTGATGTGAACCTGCTGAGTGACAAACCCAGGTCTCCTGTGGAATTGTATCTCACATGGCTGCTTCTACGGGTTGTCTCTTCATCCTCTGGGTTTTACGTAGAAGTGCTTTTAGCTGTCACATTCTGTCTCAGTCCTGGTACACAGAGTTGGATTAACACTTGCACATGTTGGTCAAGATTTAGCACATTCACGCATCTTACGTATTATTCCATACCAGACTGGGCTTTGCAAGATACTTTGGTAGAACTTGGTAAGGAATATATATTCTTTTAATAATAAATAATAGGGGCGCCTGGGTGGCTTAGTCGGTTAAGCGTCTGACTTTCACTTAGGTCATGATCTCGCGGTTTGTGGGTTTGAGCCCTGCGTCAGGCTCTGTGCTGACTGTCAGCTCAGAGCCTGGAGCCTGTTTCAGAGTCTGTGTCTCCCCCTCTCTCTGACCCTCCCCTGCTCACGCTGTCTCTCTCTCTCTCTCCTAGAAATAAATAAAAATATTTTAAAAAAAGATAAATTACTATCTTACCACATTCAGGCTTGCTGAGTTCTGTGTAATTGAGAGGGCAAACGAAAGAGCTGTAGAATACCCAAATTTTTGGTGACCAGACGTCAAGTGCTCCCATGTAGGGCTTGCTGATTGCATAACAGCTACTAACTAAATGTAAAGGTCATCTCCCCTTTTGCCATAACGTTATGATCAAAAACATGAACCCGTGCTTTTAAAAATAACTCCTTTGGCACTGAGGGGGACAGAAGAAAGAATAAGAAAGTAGAGTCAAAGTTTCACTGTTCTTCCTGCCAATATATACAAACCCACATCCAAAACACATCTCATTTACATGGCTGTTTATTTTGTTTGCATGGCTGTCTGGAAGCTGGGACCTTTCTTTTTCTATAAACTGAGACAAAGAGTGATAAAGATCAACCCTGACCCTGCCTAGTTCCCCATACTGTCTTGGCCTTCCCGTCTTCACCTGGACGAATATTCTTATCACCAAGGGACTTGGTGGTATATGTGTAGGTGTATTGCCGGAAATTTAGAAAGCATAGTGAAAATTCTTTTCTTTATAAATTTTGAATTGGTACTTTTTGCTCTAAGCATTACAAATCTTCTTGGTTTTAGGAAGGTTTGAGGGAGGTGGAAGGAACATAGCCGAAATCTAAATCAGTTCATAGAAACAGAAAGTTTAAATATGCAGCGATTTTAGAGTAGTAATTATTGTTAGGCTTTTGTTAGTACTGTTGTCATTAAAAAGCACTTATTCTGGGACCCCTGGGTGGCTCAGTCAGGTAAGTGTCCGACTTTGGCTCAGGTGGTGATCTCGCGGGTTTGGGAGTTTGAGCCCTGCATCAGGCTCTGTGCTGATGGCTTGGACCCTGGAGCCTGCTTCAGATTCTGTCTCCCCCCCTCTCTCTCCCACTCCCTCCTCTCTCTCTCTCAAAAATAAATAAACATTTAAAAACTGAAAATTAATAAAAGCACTTACTCTGTGTTAGGGATTACTCTATGTACTTTATACCTATTTCATCCTAATAACAATCCTCCGAGGTAGGTACTCTCATTATCCCCCTTGTACATATGAAGAATCTGAGGCTCAGAGAACTTAAGACACTTGTCCAAGGCCACACAGCATGTGATGGAAGAGCCTGGTTTGAGTTTCCTACTTGCTCAGTCCCCAGATTCCTTTTATCATGAAATCCCCTCTTTGTAAACTGTGTGCCACATCCTTCTGGATATATGTGTGCTTGATCAAAATCATTCTTTAATGAGGTTTATTTCCCCATGTTGAGCTACTGTTATCCCATTCCTCAGACCCTCCTGTGTGTTAGGCTGGAACTTAGCAGTAGGGGATTTTGAGAAATTGAATCCTAAAACCAGTTCCCTATTTGATGGGACACGGTTTTGTCCCCTTGAGTTACTGCTTTCTCTCTCACATTCTGCTGGTTTCAAAGAGATGCATTCACTTCCCATCCCATTTAAGGTCACATCAGGGGCTTATTTTTCTGTTCTCAACTACTGTCTTCCTTTCTTAAGTAAAAATGCTAGAGATTTGAGTGAAGTTGAAAAGGTCTCACGGAGAATAACAACAAGGAGGCCCAGCACCGCCTCACTGAGTGAGAAAAATACTCTGGTGAAAGATTTTATATTTTTCAAGAAGAGTAAGAAATCTCCACATAAATCTCTGCAAACTTAGCCTTGAACACAAAGTAGAAAAGAGCTTTGAAAATGGGCTTCAAACCGGGCATAACCAACAACCTGTGCGTGCAATGATTCATTCTGGAATTGTTCTGCTGAAATGTAAACTCAGCGGTGAAATGGATGCTGCATGCTTTGGGCTTCTTAGCCAGGCCCCATCTACCGTCTGGAAGAAAGAGGCCACAAACAAAGTGATACTACTTTGTTGTAAAATAAACAGTCCCCCAAGGGCTTCCAAATGAAACAGCCTCTTTATTTTCTATGCCCGCAGCTCCCCACATTCATGGCAGAGCCTCCCATTCAAGTAAACAGAACACCTTCTTCCTTTGTGTTGCTTTTAGAATAGACTGGTCCAAACCGTCTGAACCCTTAAGAGCTGATACCTACCGATCTATCTGGGGCCATCCTTTACAATTTTCTCCTTTGAGCTGCATGATCCTTCTCTTTTTAAATTTTTTTCTGATTCTTCATAGACCTTTGTGCTTTTATCTTTGCACTCACTGTTTTTTTCTTCTTCTTTTAAGTTTATTTATTTTGAGAGAGAGAGAGAGAGAGACAGTGAGCAGAGGAGGGGTGGGGGGGGAGAGAGAGAGAAAGAGAGAATATCCTTCTGAAATTGGTGGTTCCTGCCATGCTTCTGCTTCATTCTTCACATGCTACCTCCTCTCATCAGCCTAGATCTTGCCTCCCCCCAGCAAGCTTTTCCCTGAATCGGTGCCCTTGAGTACGTTTTCCTTCTCTCAGTTTTATCTCACATGTGGCCATTACTTTGTGAGCATTCTAAAGAGTCAGGACACTCTTTAGAAAGAGGCAGCTCTTAGTAAGTATGCTGAGACAACACATATGAATCAGGGCTTAATTCATATTAATTCATATTAATTAATTCGTATTAATTAAGCCCTGATTAATCTCATTGCTTAATGCATAATTGGAGATAAATATAGTAACTATTTCATATCACAGCAAATATGTGTAGAAACACATAAAAGTATGTGCACATGAAATAGAAAAATAACATGTTTATAAACAAGTATGTGATGGCAGAATACAAAGTGACATGTATCTATGCCAACTGCCTGTCAGGCAGCGAGCTAGCTACCATAAACTGAAATACCGATTTTGAGAATTCTCATTTTACAGTGAGGCGTAAAGAAGTCAAGTGAAGAGCTGAGATTCAGTTTCCAGGCAGATGCTAAACCATGCATTTCAGCCGTGCTCTTTCCAAGAGTCACAGTAACACATACCCTTTGTTCTGTCCTTTTAACTCCACTGGGCCCAGTAGTCAATACAGGTCATTATTTATGTGACTTATAATTATGCCAAATAGCAAGAAGAAGAGAGAACAAGACCAAAATAAAGTATCTCTTTTTGGTAAGGTTAGGGGAGATGTTGAAGAAAAAAGGAAAAAAAAAATTAGACTAAATGTGTTTGAAGGGAAGTGTGTTTCTGGCCGGAAACTGGTGAGGAGGATCAAGCCATTTGAAATTCTTCACGGAGTTTGGACAAACACACATGCATCATCTAACACTAACCCCGTCGATATGACTTTTATTTCTGTTTCCAGCTGAGAGAGTCATTACTGTGATCTGTGGGACATTTGATACATGAGCTGATACTTCTCTTCCTTCTCCTCTGTCTCTAAGGTAAGATAAGTTCACACAGAACTTTAAGAAATCTAAACAGTGGCATTTGTGTCAAGTAACTTTTACCTTTGTGGCTTCTGACTCCAGCTGCTTTCAACATATCAGGATTCTGTTCTGCTTTGTCTTGCTAGTTTGTGTCGAATGGTGTTCATGCTCTGCTCGTAAGACAAAATACACACCTGAAGCCTGTCTTACTTCCTTTATTACTGTAAAGTTATGTGTAGTCCATTAGAACTGTTTTCCTTTTTCTTTTCTTTCCTTTTTTTTTTTTTTTTTGGTTTTCCGCTTTGTTAAATATATTATGACTTCCCATTATAGCACGTCATAACCTGATTGGTAGAAACTATGGTCGTCTGGTGCCAAGAATAACCAAATATGGCTCCGAATATCAATCTGGTATAATCCCAGGGCAAGGTACACTGGAAACTGAATACACTCAAAGTCATAGCTCTTTTATCACAGGGAACAGGGGAGGGTTATGAGGAGTGGTGGTGGACTGACTCCCCGCAGGGTCTCATAAGTAAGAATTGGTCTATAGAGGTACTATTTAGAGGGCAGTCTTGGTCATTCAGCATTAGTGTTTCACAGCTTCTAAGCCACTTGCTAAGTGTTGTATTTCTGCTGCAGAACTGAATGTAGTAGAACATATTAAAGAATAATTTACACATTTGAGAAATTCCATGATACCTCCCAAAGATGGGGTATATTTTAGAGTTCAGATTACTTTGTAAAGAATTCTACTATTTTAATTATAGTTGGAGACTTCATTGCCAAAGACTCAATTTTAAGTCACTAGAAGTTTGTATACTGGAGTTATTATCTACTTTCCAAAGCAGCAAGTTTTTATTTTGCTTCAGTTTGATTTTAATCTTTGACATTAGCACTTTGGCATACATATCTTCCTGATTTTTTATTATTTTTTTATTTTGCTTGTTTGTTTTACTTTTTGTCAAAGGTAGAACATTCTGGTCTTTTTATTTTTTATGTTTTTTTAAATGTTTATTTTTGAGAGAGAGAGTGGGAGTGCACGCGTGTGAGTCGGGCAGGGGCAGAAGTGTGGGGAAAGGATCTGAAGCAGCCTCTGTGCTGACAGCAGAGAGCCCAATGCAGGGCTTGAACCCACCTGATGTGAGCGGAGGTGGGATATTCAACTGACTGAGCCACCCTGGCGCCTCTATATCATGCTAGACTCCTTAAAGGTTAGCAAATTAAGCTACCCTAAAACAGAAAGGGGAAGCCCTTGGCTATTCTATTTAGTGCTTTGATTTTGTGAGCTTTCTCTGTTTCTTTGCACAGTTACCCAATCCTCCAGGCAAAGTTTTCTAATTATTATTCTTAGTAGTAGTGGTAGTACCTATAGTCCCTAGAAATCCAAGCTATCCATAATAGTTCAGACATATTTAGATGTTGGTCAAAAGCAAATAGTTATATTCCATATAATTGCGTTATTATTCCCTAAAGCCACTAACATGAACATTATCATCTGCAAACAAACAAAGCAGAAACAAAAAGAGGGCAGGTATTAAGGCTTATTGTGTGTCAGAAACTCTTTCGAGAGCTGTGGATACAAGGATGAATGAAGTAAAATTATTAAGCTTGAAAAATTCACAGCCTACTGGAGAGGCAAACAGAGAACTGTAATTCAATGCAGTGTGCTTTACAAATGAGACCTATGCAAAACTCTGTTAGCACACAGGTGAAGGAGAAACTGATGTTTCTGAGGATGTTGGGGAGAGTTGGAGAAAAAAAATTAGTTAGCCATTGGAGGATGAGTTTACTTTTCCAGGTAGACAGGTGAGGCAGGTCATTCCTGAGAGTGGGAAAAAGTCCCCCGGACATGTTAGAAGGAATGGAAAGTAGTACATGGACAGTAAACTGAGCAGAGTACAGGGAAAGTAGGGGATCTCAGCAGGCACCTATATACCAAAGGACTTACAGAGCATGCAGAGGAGTTTAAATTTTGAATGACCATACCAGATCAGGTATCATAGGACAACAAAGAGACACCTGACCTGAGAATCAGGCTACCTGTGCGCAAGTCTTGATTCTGCCATTAGCAGGAAAGTAACACTTGAAGAAAGTTTTTTACTCTTCTTGCCTCCAAAATGAGGTGATTTTTGCAGTACAAAAATTCTCATTTCTAGATTGGGGCTTAATGTTTCATCCAGAGAGATACTGAGTTAGAAAATGAGCTTTGTTTGCTTCCCAAACCAGAAATGTATTTAATTCCTATTCTAGTAGTAGTGCTTTGGCTTATAAATAGAACTGAATTTATATGGTGTAATCAAGCAGGAGACTTGATATATAGGCTGACAATCTACAAATACCCTTAGCAAAAATATTATAAATGAAGAATGGGAAATTGCATCCTCCAAAATTGGTAAGAGTAGAAATAATGGCCTGAGACAAAGGATAGGACTATTTTTTTTAGACTAGACTTAAAAGTATTTCTAATCTTTGAGAGCATCTGGCCTGTATTGCAGACTCCCCAGAGGGTGTGGGAAGGGCTTCCCTGAGACGCTCAAGGGCAGGCAAACGAGCCATTGAAATGTGGAAGAAGAAGGAGGAGTTGGAGTAATAATAAGCAGGCCGTGGCAATAATTTCCAAGCTGGAGCGAGGAACAATGGGCGTTGAGCTCAGTCTTACTGGTTTCCAGCCACTTGCACTCCGCACTGGAGTACCACTCCCAGGAGTGAAGGCCTCAGGACTCCACTGTTTTTTAGGAAAGTGCCATTTACTGAGCGTCCACTGTTTATCTGTCACCACTGTACTCACTCCACACACTCAGAAAAGCTTTGGGGAAGAGAAAGGGAACTAACCCATGATGACATGTATTGAACACTTATTACTTACTGCAGTCTCTTCCCTGTGCTGTAGCAATAGGATCTCATTTAAATCTCAGCAGCCTTCTCAAGTGTTAATGTAATTATTATAATCCCTCCTCTTTATGTAAAACCTGAAGCACAGAAAGGCTAAGTCAAGCTGCCCCAGGGGGCAGCCAACATTTGAAACGAGAACTTTCCACTTGAAAGGCCATTCCTTGCTGCAGCATCCTAGGATGGTGTTGTCACCCAGTTCCCTACAGGTTTGGTTTCTCACTGGGTCATTGCTTGTGATCTGGTGGAAGATTTTCCTTAATAAAAATGCTCCATTTGAATCCGTTCCTGCAGGTGGTAGAGACACAGCCTGCAGTGGCTGACACATGACCAGTAGAAGGCTGTCCATTATTCTTTCTTTCTTCAGTTAAGGCTCTGAATTGGATCCAGCTGTTCTCTGTTGCAAAGGCCAAAAGACCTCAATATCCTGCTCTTTGTTTTCCTGGAAGTTATTGACTATTGTTAGCCATGAAGGCCAGGTTGGAACCCCTTAAAGAACTAAACTGTTGGTAGATAGGTACGAGGGAGCAAGGTCTTAGAATAGCAGAGATGATGGTATTTCAAGACTGAGCCTCTGTTTCTGGTCTGGCAAAAGCCATGTGTTGACCCCAATGGGGAACAGTCTGTAAGCAGACCTAAGGAAAGAAGCCAACTGGATTCTTCTCACCCTTTACTTAGAACAAATAATAATGTAGTAATTTTAATATTTCTTGTCATGTATCCTGTCATTGTTACATGCTAAATACTGTGCTAAAAGCTGTTTGTAAGCCCCATCATCATTTTTAGCTCTAACATTTACTGAGCACTTATTAGGCACCATGCTCTTGTACTGAGCAATTAAAGCTTTGCTGTTGTGTAAGACAAACACTGATATAATCCTCATTTTTGAGGCATAGCTACTGAACCTTAGGTTAACTTACTTTTCCAGTGTACCATAATTAGCTAATGACAGAAATAGGGAACTAGAATATGTATGTTTACTGAGATTTTCAAAGGATAAGATTGAAAAGAAAGAGACAGGAAAAGAGCAGAATTATTTTGAGGACTGAGAGATCTGTTACCTTCTTGTACCACACCGGCATTACCCCACTCCTCTTGTAGCAACTGTTTTTTCTTTTTATCTTCTGGCTTTACAGCCAGAGGGGGCTGACCATTTGGATTGGCATAATCCTAACCACGTCTAGAAATGGAATTCCCAAATTTCCTACTCAATCGCAACTCCAGTGAGATGACCAAACACAAGCTTGGTCAGGCAATACCTTTATGGATCAGCTTGGTCCGAGTAAGAAACTCACTCACAACTAAACTTGGAACTCAAAAGAGATTTTCATCCTCCAAATGTCAGATGTGATAGAGGCCTGTTGGTGAGTCACTCCCTTTCTCAAGAATAGAGGCATAATTCCCAGTGGAATAATGAGCTTCAGCCCACTGGCGCCCAAGGAGCTAACACAGTGGGCAGATGTCCGAACTCTACTGGCCATGTCCCAGATGCAAACAATAGAACACTGGCCAACTTCTACTAAAGAGAATTTCTGAAGCCATGGTATTGCCTTGGCCCGCCAAAAATGCATTACAAGACCACGGTTGCCCACAATGGTCTCACTTCATAAAGAAGGAAAGGACTGGGGAGGGGAAGTAACGTGAGCTTATATTCTCTGATGGAGTTTGAGGAAAAGTGCTCAGAAATTTTGCCTCTTTGCCCTTTTAGATGATGGATTGCTTCAGTTTTATGAAACGCTGGGGCTAAATCCCTTCAATGTTGGGTCTACATGAATATTAATTGGTCCTGAATAAGAAGAGTGAGGCCTTGCTCATTGCCAGTCTGGGGCAGTCATCATCAGTGGTCTTTTCCAGACTCTTTCTTTAAAGGAGATCTTTTTAGTGGAGGGGGGTGGGGGAGGAAACTCAGAGAGTTTCATTTGGGAAGGAGATTTTTTAAAGCTTTCCATAGTTGTCAGTAATTCTGTTCCTTAAAAACTGCATCATGTTAAAGGACTATAATGACATTGGGTTGTGTAAGCAGATCCTATTTCATATTCTCTAAAATGGATGCAGATTACAGAATTCAGGATAAGCACTTTTTTACAGTTCCCAGAATTTTGTCTGTTTGCATGTTTACGTTATGTGGTACTTTCATGTATATCATCTTCCTTCAAGGTAAATACAGCAGATATTGTTTTTCCCCCTTTACAAGCAAGGTTAGCAATTAAATAACTTGTGAATGGGAGATCAGAATGATTGAGTGGCAGAACTGAGACTTTAATCTGGGTCCCCTGATTCCTGGCCCTCTCGTGTTTTCTACACAGGTCCTGTCCAGTCCATAGGGCCACTCCTTGCTTTCTACCATTTCTATTAATGGTTTAGCCTTTGCTATGACATATGACAGCTCCTCCATAAACAGGAGGAGAGTGGGGCCCAGACAAAATGGTATTTGTATAATTCCCCTGGAGCCAAGGAACAACTTTTACTTTCTTGGATGTATTAATTTTGGGCACAAACCATTTGTCTTGGAGGAGTGATTTACCTTTAACTTTAGTGGTAGTGGGGGGAGATTAAATTTTCTCTTAAGGTATGTATAGATGTGAGTTTTCTTCAATGATAGAACTCAGCCAATCACATGAAGACAGTGAAAAAAATGAAATGCAGATGCATTTGCCTGTGTAGGATCAAACACATAAAAACATTAAAAATCATATTAAGTCACTTAAGGGAATTTATCTCAGAGCCACTGAATATCTATACACATTTCCCTTGGGACGCAATTCTGAGAGCTAAGAAGACTTTTGCTAAATTAGAGGAAAATAAAACAACTCCCCCTCAGCTTCCAGAAGATTCCAGCCAAGGCTGATCTCTAAACCTCTTAGATTTGGATTTGGTTCTAAACTTGGCAAAGAAACACTAGCCCATCCCTACTGGAAAGCTCTCAGAGAGTCAGTTCCAGCTTTCCAAAAACTTGTGGCCCAAATGTGTTTGGCTCCACATCTGAACCTTTGTAATATTTGACATCTATTAGAAATTACCAAGTCAACTTTAGAAACCTAAAATCAAGCTGAACTCCAATGGGTATATGAAATCAAACTGATAAGATTGCCATATAACTTAAGCAAACATTGAACCTGATTTGAAAACCCATGTGAGGGCTCAGTCACATTTTTGGCAAGGGCTTCAAGATCTTTGGAGATATTAATGAGGAGGAAGAGGAGGGAGATCTCATTTTTCTCTTCTAATCCATTGCTTCCACCTCTTATAGCTACTGTATTTCATGACCTCAGAGGACAGAACTCCTGAAACTAGCATAACAATGGCCCCTGTGAAATCAGAGTTCTTTAAAAACAAGGTGATAATTTTTCCTAATCTGAGTTAACCCAATAGAGCTAGTAACAGAATAAGAAAATTACTACTTTGACTTCACCAAGAGATTGGCAGCCTTTAACCTGGGAAAACCCTGATAAGTTTGCTCAAAGAGGAAAAAGCACTTACAGATCAGATAAGATATTAATCCAATTTGGTGCTCTCAAGAGAACAGAGAGGAAGTGGCCGATTAGAGGAGTTCTGATCTGGCCTAAAAGCTGAGAAGACCCTCAAAGTGTCCAATAGACTTTTTGGTTTGTTGGTTGGTTGCTTGTTTCTTTAGAGGATGCTATCATGTAGAAGAAGTGGTCCATATATTTTGTCTCTTGTACACTTCCCAGGGCGGGGTGGGGGGTGGGAGGGAGTTGGCAACAAATACAGATTTGTTTGTGAATATGTAAGGCTCGTGGACATGCTGTCTAAGAAGTAACATATGCTATATCCATTTGAGGCAACAGGAAGTGGAAGGAAAAGCCATGGGCCTGGCCCAAACATTCTGCCACTTAAACAGCAGTGTGACCTTGAGATAAATCACTTATTCCTCTGAGCTTTGGTTTCTTCAACAGTAAATAGTTATTATAATATCTTTTTCAGAGTGTCCTTGTGAAAACTGAATACAGGAATGTATATGCAATCACATAATATTGTATCTGCCATAGATTACGTTCTAGAAAAGTTAAAGTTATTTAAATCTATAAGGAAATGCAAAGCCCATCTCGCCTCATTCATGTCTTCCACCTTCTCATATTATCTCTAGGATAGGAAAACCTGAGCTACTCTCTGGAATGTTATTCCACAGTATTATAATAAGTACTAGACTCCTAGCATATCTTTACCTTCCACATCTAAAGCAAAGACAAGAAGGAGATAAGGCAGAATATATATTAGTCATCATTCCTCCCTTTTTCTTCTACCTATTTCATTAGCCACCAGGCCTGCTTTCCTTAAATTTCTTATGATTTTTTCCCTCATTGTATTTTTTTAAAGTTTATTTATTTATTTTGAGAGAGAGAGAGAGAGAGAGAGAGAGAATCCCAATCAGACTCCACAGTGTCAGTGCGGAGAACCTGGAGATCATGACCTGAACTGAAGTCAAGAGTTGGATGCTTAACCAACTGAGCCACACAGGTCCCATTTTTTTTGGCATTTTAAGGCACAATCACCAGTATATTTTACCAGGTGAAATCCTTTCCAATAAGCTGATCCTCTCACTCTTCTTCCCACCATATCTACCTCCCTCCATCTTTTTCATCCTTAGTCCCATTCATTTATATACTCAATAGTATGCTTGAGTGCTAATTGTATACCAGTCATTTGTTGAGACTTATATGTAGCAGCTGTAAACTCTATGCTGTCCCTGCTATCACAGAGCTGACATTCTGGTGACATTGGGGAGTTGGAGGAAGGACAGGATGTAATGACATATAGAACCAAATAAATCTATTGTGTACATATAGTGGCAATAAGAGCTATGATGAAGTATGACACTGGATAATAGAATGGAGGCTGCTGGGGGGGTTCTGACTAGGGAAGGTGTTTCTGATAAAGGAACTTTTGAGCAGGGACCTGGGAGGTAGGTGAGGGAGAAGGGCATATGATCTTCTAGGGGAAGAGCATTAGGCAAGGGGAACAGCCAGCCAAAGGCATGCTGGAGGCACAGTGAGGAAGCCAAGGACTTTGGGGTTTACTCTCACTTGGGTGTGAGGCCATTGGGATTTTGAGCAAATGAGGGACATGATAAAATGTAACTTTTAGATTGCTCTTCTGGGAGCCCATTTGGGAAATTGTAGTAAACTATGAGTCCGAAAAGAACAATCATGGGGCAGGTGAGTGCTCAGAAAATAAAGATAATCTCATAATGGAAACTCCTGCTTTTTATTGAATAGTAATATTTAGTTTCAAAAAACAAACAGTGAAGTCCTACTATTTCTGTCTGGAGCTGCACCTTCTAGCTTTTCCCTCATTCTTTTTTTTTTTTTTGCTTTGCCTTCCCTGTTCTCATTCCTTTGCTTGGAAAAGAAAGAACAACAATTTGAGAAGGGGGTTATTCTTCTCCTTGAGTGGGAAGTAGGTAGAATCTAGAACAGTGCTACTTCTGAACAATTTATAGATTGCTATCCTAATAATCAGTGCAGATATTTATTGAGGACTTATTATGTGCTGCCAGGCATATTTCTGAGTGCACAGCAGGCAATACATTGATTCCTCAAGGCTAACTACTGTTATTTGACCATTGAAGCGGTTGAGTAATTTTCTCAATGTCGTATACTAAGGGATTTCTTTTTTTTTTTTAATTTTTTTTTATGTTTTATTTATTTCTGAGAGAGAGAGAGACAGCGTGAGCAGGGGAGGGTCCGAGAGAGAGGGAGACACAGAATCTGAAGCAGGCTCCAGGCTCTGAGCTGTCAGCACAGAGCCTGATGTGGGGCTTGAACCCACGAACTGTGAGATCATGACCTGAGGCAAAGTCGGGCGCTAATCTAATGTAAATGGTTTTCAAAATGTTGAGCTTAATTTTATGTCCACTGGAAATTTGAACTAGTAAATGAAGACTTTACTTACAGTGGAAAATTGTGCCCCTTTTAATAATCATGTGAGAGTTGGAGTGCAGCATTAAAAAGAGGGTGTGTCCTTCCCAGATATTTTAGGTCCCATTTTTTTCTGAATGGAGACAGCTCTACATTCAGTTATTTTATGCTAAGCACCTGTGTTGTACTTACTGTCAAAATGTTTGTGAATGACCTTCCCATCTTTAATCAAAGAGACTTATTTTTAGAAGGAATAAGAAAGATTTCAATGGTTAAAGCCAGCAAACAACTCTACATTGTTAATAATGGAGAGGCAAGTCTCCTATTTGGAGTCAGAGCTGAAAGAATGGTAGGTTCTTCTAGATGAAACCGTAAGGCTGATTTTCTTAGTGATGGGTGTATGTATGATGTATGCTTCTAGGATCTCCTTGCAGTTCATCCTTTTTATCATTTCATTAGCACTGGGGGGCATTTCATCATTTTTCTCCCCCTGGAAAAGGAGAAAAGGAGCCAGAGCGTTCACCGAATCACGCAAGATCCTGCAGTTACTTGACTGGAGCCTGAGAGCAGTAGCCAGGGTTCTCCGGAGAAACCTGAGCCAGTATATGTATATACTTGAATTGGTTAGAATTAGCTCATGAGATTATAGAGGCTTCTGAGTCTCAAGGTCAGTATCCAGCCAGGTGGAGGTCCAGGAGAGCCAGCCGTGCTCTAGTCTGAACGCTCACAGGCTAGAGATCCAAGAAGAACAGTATGTCAGCTAGGTCTACAGGCAGGAGTGAAATGATAGCTAAACTGGCCAGGCAGGAGAAATTCCCCCTTATTCATAGAAGTGCTAGCTTTCTTCTGTTTAGGCCTTCCTCTGACTAGATGATGCCCACGAGTTGAATACTCTGTGTTATGCAGTCTGCCAATGTTGCTCTCAGTCAGAAACACCTCACAGACACCTAGAATAGTGTTTGCCCAAACACCTGGGTACCCTGTGGCCCACTCATGTTGACACATAAAATTGACCATCTGACTGAGTTTTTAGCTCTGTGCCTTGTACCATATGTGTATTTGACTGTGTTTCCTTTGTTTTTTTCAATTTTTATTTTGAGAGAGAGAGTGTGTGCATGTGTGTGAGACCAGGTTATGGGCAGAGAGAGCGAGAAGGAGAGAGAATCCCAAGTGAAGCATCTCCATACCAGGAGCACAGAGCCTGACTCGGGGTTCAATCCCACGAACTGCGGGATCATGACCTGAGCCAAAATCAAGAGTTGGATGCTTAACCTACTGAGCTGCCCAGGTGCCCCTGTCTGTGCTTCCTTTCAACATTCACACACACTCTCTCTCACACACACCATATGAGGTATCACAGTAGCAGCAAACCAGAAACAAATGTGCGAAAGATGAAAACAAGAATTTTTTTTTTTTTTTCTGAAAGAATTTGCTTTTAAGTGAGAAAGGAGCTTACGAGGAGGGTCAAATCTAAACATAAGATTCTATCAAGATTATTTGTCAAAGGTTAACATTCATCTGGATATCCTGATCTCACATAAGTTACAGACACAGGCTTGTTAAAAAATTGGAAATGGAAACCACAACAGCGATTGCTTGTACATTTTAATGTGTCCCGAACGTGAATCAATAGCTTCGTGAGCTCCTGATTCATTGCATTCCACGAAGTGACCCAGGAGCCTGTCAGCACTCTCAGTGCCATCCAGCTTGCTTGGCTTGGCCTGGCTGAGAAAACCGCAGCTCGCTGCCTCGCTCGGCGCACTCAGCGAGAGGACGGTGAGAGCGCACCCTCTGGGCAGCACTGACTCCGTTCGGAAAGCCTCGGGACAACGGAGGGGTAATGTGTCTTGACTTCAGACACTGTTAAATACTCTGCTGCTGCTTTCCCTTCCATTTCTCACCTTCCTGAAGTCGGGGGGGAAATGAGGGGAAAAAGGGAAGTTTGGCAGAAACTCCACTTTGGAGAAAGAAAATCTTGTTTGAATAAAGGTCCTACATTGAGAAGCCCTCCGTGCTTTGAAAACTGGTTAACTCTTGATGAACTTTGCCCACCAAAGCTTGCAAAGGTTGTGTTGGAGGAGGGACTAGGGGAAAACAGAAATGGAAGAAACATCAGTGCACGCATATGAAGGGGGGGGCAGCTAAGGGTCCAGTCCCCATGACTGGGTGGAGTGATTCTGAACATCTGCTTATAATAGCATACTGAGCCCGAGTCCAGTGAGGCACCTCTCTTGTTCTCTCCTCAGGTCTGTTCAGTCCTAAAATGCTTTGGGTTTGCACTAGACTTGGGAAGCCTTTGTCTTCTCTTGTTCTCCTCCTGATTAGGAACATGGGGACACAGAGCTACTTGAAGCTAAGTTGAAAATAGAAGTCCTGATTTCTGGTTGTAAGAAGAAACTTTGTTTTAAACAAGGATACCTTGATTTGACTGTTAAGGTAGGGAAGTTATGTTAGAATTTGTTTTAAACAAGGATACCTTGATTTGACTGTTAAGGTGGGGAAGTTATGTTAGAGAATGGGGGGTAACTCTGAACTGGACTCCTGATTGGAAATTGGGTCTCTTCACAGATAACTGCCTGGGGCTGAGAGTGTGCCTGTGCTAACAATATGCTGATAAGTACCAGCTGAGATGAATTGAATCTTTATTGGCCCAGTGAGACAGGGAAACCTGTTACAAAATGAGCTGAGCAGTTGTGGGCTCTTTCCAGGCAGCAGAAAAATCCCAAGAGCCATGAGTACCAACTTGTAATACATTGTTCTGTCCAATTGCAAAGCCTTTCTCTTCTAATACTATTCCCTACATAGATTTTTCTTATTAGGAAATTCATTATATGCCACAAGATTTACTTATAAGGCATTGCCACAGAATAAACTTTGCCCACAGAAAGACTCTCTTATTTTCTTCCTTTTGGGGAAACTGAGGATTTTTTAAGTACTGGGATGATACTTTTCTATAAAGGTCAAACTGTGATCTCTTCTGGATCCCCTGAAGGAGCAGTCGTTTCCCAGAATAAACTTGTCTAAGTGCGTGTGTGTGTGTGTGTGTGTGTGTGTGTGTGTTACATAGGAAAATCTACTTGGGACAGAAGTTATTAGGAAAGCAAACAGAAGCAGTTTGAGTTAGGGTTTGCAAAAGAAGAGAAGAACCAACTTTTGTAGTTTGAGTTATTTAAAAATAAGTCAATTCAGAAAGCCATCTGTATGAACTTACTTGAGCAATGAGAAGGAAGACAGGCAGCTACACGTGATGTGTGTGTGTGTGTGTGTGTGTGTGTGTGTGTGTGTGTAGTGGGATTACTTTTATTCTCCACTGATGGGAGGAAGGATGGGGCACCTGACAATACTCTGCATACATGTCTGTTGGGTTGTTGAGAAAAACAAGACTTAAGCCATATTGAAAGAAAACCCGCAATGCATTTTCTAAGACGTATTCTCAGTTTTAGAATACCTGGGACCGGAGTGAAGCTGTGTGTCTTCCCTGGTTTTTAGCCCCAATACATCTGTGATTCATTCCTTTAACTAATGCACAGCAGGGGGTCTAGATGGCACATCGTTTTACTGTTTATTGCTGGTATATTGGTCTCTAACCCTGCCAGCAACATTATTTTAAATTTGTGCTTGGTCCCCTTCTAGAACACTTGCTTCTTCTCAATGGCATGATGATGATGATGATGATATGATGATATGATGATGGGAATACCATCATAAACAATAGTAACATCTGCCATTTATTGATTTTTTTAAAAAATATTCACTTATTTTAAGAGAGAATACATAAATGCACAAGCTGGGGAGGGGCAGAGAGAGAGAAGGAGAGAATCCCATGCTGGCAACACAGAGCCTGATGTGGGGCTCGAACGCATGAACTGTGAGATCATGACCTGAGCTGAATTCGGACGCTTAACCGACTGAGCCACCCAGGTGCTCCTAAAATTAACGAAGTCTTGACTGTCCTATTTAAATTATGAACACCATCCCTACCCATGATAGTTCCTAAACCCCTTTGGTGATTTACCATATTTTTTATATCACTTACCCCCAAATGACATTCTGTATAATACAGTCATTTGTGCATGGATGGCCTATCTCTCCCCACTAGAAAATTAGCTCCCAAGCAAAGAACTTTTATCTCTTAGGTTTACCACCATAATCACATTTCACAGCGGTGGGCCAGATGAAGAGAAGGCACAAGAAATCTATTTATTGAATTAATGAATAAATGGATGTTACCTCACATTTTACAGTACCTGTATATTCTAAGATCTGAGTTTTCTACTTGCTATACCAGCAGTTTTCAGTCATATGACTCTCAGGATTTTAAATTATTTGCTGTTGGAGTCTTCATGAAGTCTAATTTGTAATCATCCTCACAGTGAATTCTTTTTTCCTCACAAAAGGGTGTCATTGGGGACAAGGGAGGCACACATGATAAGCAAAGTGAGCATTTGAAGCAGACCATTGAATATCTGTAATCCACACAAACTTGGGTGCCTCCTGTTCAGTTTCCACACCATGCCCCGTTCAAATAGGCACCAGCCCCAAAGTGATGTTCATTGGAGACACTTTTGACTTTACTGATATCTATAAAAAATAGGTATATTTTTATTACTGCACACACCAGGATTTTCTAAAATGTTCCACTCTTACCTCACAGATACTCTTTGCCCACCAACCAATTCCTTCTCACGTTTCCAAAACAAAACAAAAACAACCCTCCCTAAAGCTCTTTTTTTCCCTTCTGCCTTTCTGCGGCAACCTTTCACATGGAGTCTGTTCTTTCTGAGTAGTGATTCTTTTCTCTTCCCATTGAGAATTAAGCAGTGGGTCTGGGTTCCTCTCAGTGGTCTCCTCATCCATTACCCTTGTTTTCTACAGCAAAGGGTTAAGACATCTGGGAGACCCAGAATTTCTAAGAGGGTTCAAAGGAATAAGAGTGATAATTATTTGAATTCACTTATTTTTTTCTTCCTGTACATGGAAACCAATTAGGCTTCTATGAGCACTTCCTCTCCTTTTATTTAGGAGAACGCAGTAATTTGTTAGCTCTCACCCTAACTTGTGCCCATCAGCTTGGCGATAACCCTCGTGATGACTGAAGTGTGCTGTGGACACATTCCCCCAAAAGACAGGAGGGCAGGTGGGAAGAAGATTTGAAAGTAGAAAGATGGAGGGAAGATTATATGTTTGTTTTATAACATTCTCCCGTCCTAGAAAGTTTATGTGAGCCCAGACTAACCTAAACATTTTAACCTGTCAATCATAGCATGTTTATTGATCTAAGATGGACAGATAGCAAGGTAATTATTATAGGGGAAAGTTCTACTCCTATCTCTGTTATCTCGGCATTAATTTCAGAGTTTTGTTTCCCAACCTGGCTAGATAACACCGAAAAAAAAATACATGCTCTCTCATCATTGTAGCTCTTTAAAAGGCATGTTATGTGTTTAATGTTCTTTAATTTATTTATGGCAGGGAATCATGAGTCCTTCTGCTCATCTCCTTAAAGAGCCTCTTTCCCTCTCCCATCTCACTGTTTGTTTTTTATGTCTGTGTTTTCTATTTAGCAGTTCCCATCTCTGAACGTGTCTTTGTGTGGCTATTACCTTTTTGAATAAAAGGAGCAGATAGCAGTTAGTGAAGCAAGTCAAAGGCACAACCTCTGAATGTGTCTTCATCCCTGGGATCTGGATGGCCCAAGGTCCCCATCTTGTGAAGTTCCCTGAGTATATGTGTCAGGCCAGGGACATCATGTAGGTGTTCCTAAGAAGGATTCCAGACTCTGCTCTTCTAGTTTACCCAAAAGGAGGAGCATGACTGCCTGTTTCTCTCCTTACAGGTAGAGGTGTGGGGGCCTCCTGCATCCTATTCCTGGAAGTTTCCTCTGTGGATCAGTTTTGTTCAGTCTAATGGTTGGGGAGCTTGTGTCCTTACCATCTGAGACCCTGGGTTCTAAATTAGAAAGCCAAAAGAGAGTCACTTCATGGAAGAAGGGAAGGGCATCTTGAGGGAGGAGGCTCTTTTGAGGTCGTGTGGCACTCTGCCTTGTCTGTTCTTAAGCTGAACTGCAACCGAGGAATCACATGTGGAGGGCTTGCCAGTCCTCAGCGAAGGATGTGAGTGATGGGTGACAAGCACTCGGCTTGCAAATTAGAACTGATGGGTCCTAATTCCACATCTGCTTCCCTGTGACCATGTGGTCCCTGATGCATCATGTTATCTTTCTGCAGACTGACTACAGGAGCCAATTATGAGATTTATGACTCACTGTATGAGATGTGAATTTTAGACATTTTCCCTTCTTCTACTACAGAGGGGATCCTTTGCTGGGAGAATAGTGTACATTCATGGAAATGTACACAGAAAATTGAATGTGATAATGGTTTTGGGTTTTACTCTAATAGATTTACTGAAGTCTTAGCAATGTGACCTAATGCAGTACGTCCTGTACAAAGCTCTCCAGGGAACCACTTCGGCCCGGAAGTTCAGAGAAGACATCTGGACTCAGTCCTGAATCCTTCACTATCAGCCATATGATGAAGAGTCAGCACTTTAGTCTTTGTCTGCATTTGTTTTCTCAACCCTGTATCTCATATAAATGTTTTGGAGATTAAGTTATTAATATAAAGAAGTTACAACAGAGCCTGAGCCGTTTATAATGAACACTCAATATTATTTTCTCATTTCTGAATAAAAACTAATAGAAGGCCAAAATAAGGAGCAAGGGAGGAATGAGCATACATTTTTGGTTCATCTGATGTATAATGAGTACTTTTGATGTGTCACATGACGTCTTGGTACTGTCAAAGATGCAGAAAGTAGTCCTGCATGGCTTCCAGCTTTAAGAAGCCATGAAGGAAGAGAGAGTAACCCGCCAAGAGCTATAGGAAAATGGTGATAAAGGTGATGGCAGAGATACGCCTGTTGTGCCAGAGTGTAAGTGGTATATGATTAGACACATCAGCCACAAAACCCAAACTCAACACCAGCCAGAGGTACATGCACAGGTAGGGCCTTTTATTTTTTATTTTATTTTTTTTAAAGAATCATTAAAAATGTTTATAGAGAGGGGGAGAAAGAATTCTAAGCAGGCTCTGTGCTGTCAGCAGAGTGACTGATGTGGGGCTTGATCCCATGAACTGTGAGATCATGACCTGAGCTGAAATCAAGAGTTGGACACTTAACTGAGCCACTGAGGTGCCCCAGATAGGACATTCTAAATGTCTGATCACTTATGTTTGATGTTGGTATTATCAGGAATTTTCTGTGGGTCTTGAGGAAAATATATAATGTAGCAACCTAGTATGAACTATTAAGGCTGCACCATGTATTCACTTTTAGTTATTCCTCTAAGGCAGAGGTTCTTAAAAGAGAGGGCACACTAAGACAGCCTATGTAGTCATGAAAAAATAACAGTAACAACACAGGCTTTATTATCATCCCTGATGATTTTCATTCCTTAGGTCTTGGGCTCAGGCCCAGACATCTACACTTCTGAAATGGCTCCTCTGGTAATTGTGTGTTCCCTGGTGAGGATCAGTCTTTTAAGGAGAAAGCTTTCAGAAATATGAGAGCTTTTGCTGGGCATGTGACTTATGTTTACTGCCACTGTATCTACATCTCCTTTGAAAAGAGACTGAGACAGACATGTTTTGCTGTATTCTATCTTGTAGTCTTGGCAGAACTAAATGATTCAGAGTTGAGAGCACCTGTGGCTAATACAATCTCAATTTATAAATCTCCTAATTTATGATGTAATGTGTTTGTAATGTGTCCGCTTAGCTAGGCTGAACTACACTTCCCAGAATCCCCTTTCTTTTAGGGCAGCCAGGTTAAGCAAATAAAAATACAGGGCCCTCAGCTATATTTGAATTTTATATAAACAATGAATATACATATTTAATATGAACATGTCATATGCAATATTTGAGATCTACTTCGACCCAAAAAATCTGTTGTTTATCTGAGATTTGAATTTAACAGGGTATCTATTTTTATCTGGCAACCCTACTTTCTTGTATGTCTCCAGTTGGGGTGGACCACAAGGAAGATTCTTGGAAGATTTGGAGGGTGGAAAGGAAGCAGCAGTGTTTTGTAGTTCATGTATGTTGTTTCGTACTTGCTGACTTACTGATGTGAAGCAGCAGAGACCTGAAATGACTGTACCTTCTCCTGGATCCTCCTTGAGCTTCTCCAACTCCTAGACCAGGATTATGTGTTTAGCTCTGTGATGAACAGTCCTGACTTCTAGGGACAACGTCAGCACGAAGGTCAGATGCAGCAAGAACTGACCTGGATTGCAGTCTGTCCTCATGAAGTCCCAGTTCATGCTTGTGGTTTCTCATCTGACCTTGATATTCACTGATTTACATTCATTGTCCTGCCCCAATTGCCCGTGCAATTTCAAGCTTGCACCAGACCAAAAGGCAGCAGTCTTACAGAAACTGTTTAACCAGCTCTGACAGTTGGGAGAAGGAAATCAACAATGCCTATCTGGATTTCAGAAACAAGTCCAGGTCAAGGGTTTTGCTAAGTCTCCTTGGCCATTGCCTACTTCTGTTCCACATAATCAGCCTCAGTGTCCATGAATGATTACTTTTCGTTAGCAACTACACTAAAATGCAAGATGAGTTCTGCTACCCTGAGGTCTCATGTATCTCTGATGCTATGGAAATTTCCAGTAGGGAGAAGGGAGCAGCAGCATACTGAGCACATCAGAACCCTGCCTTCTGTTGTGGACTCATGCCCATTTGCAAGTCAACTCTCTCAGGTCTGTCTTTCCTTGTGACTTCCTTCAGATAAATGAGTAGGCCATTTTCTTATTTACCATGTTTATTACAAAGGAACCACAAAGAAAATAAGACTGGGAGACAAAAACACAGGCTTCAATTTACTTTGGTCACTCACAGAGCTTGATGGTTTGTCTTCAAGATGATTTCTTTACTTAACACAGCAACACATGGGCCCTGTATCATATCAGATCATCTCATCCATGTGGGGCCCTGAATCCTGGGTGTTTTGTGTATATTATGACACATGTTCAGGCACAAAATATGTGAATGGTATTGGGGGAAATGGGTACTTTAGCACCAGAAGCATCCAATGTATAAAAAGGAGACTCAGCTTGTAAACATGTGCTCTCTGGCCATTTAGCTCTCTACAGGAGAGCCTCTGAGATGCGGCTGCTGGACAGACTTCCAGTCCCTTCCTTCCCCTCTAAAAGCAATGGTCTGTATTAACCATCAACCTTTCATTCTCCTCCAGTTGAGGAGTTATATTTGCAATAGTCCTGTCACATTGTATGTTAAGTGTCTCCTAATGTCTGGGCCAATATACACAATAACTTCAGCAAAAAGAAAAGATACTCAATGGGAGGAAGATGAAACCTATAAAGCTACCTTACAGTCCAAAGGAATCAGGAACTACCCCTTTTCTGTTTGAAGAACTGCACACTTCAGGAGCTTTAGTTACCCTGCAGATCTCTATGTCATTTGTTGGACCACAGTGTTTGTCCTTCTTACTGAGCCTTCTTCCTTAAAAGGCAGATTTTTCTGTTGACGAGGACATGAGTTTTTCCCAAAAGATACTTTCTTTTTTTTTTTTTAAATGTTTTTTATTTATTTCTAGGAGAGAGAGAGACAGCGTGAGCAGGGGAGGGTCAGAGAGAGGGAGTCACAGACTGAAACAGGCTCCAGGCTCTGAGCTGGCAGCCAGCACAGAGCCCGACGTGGGCTCGAACCCACGAACCGTGAGATCATGACCTAAGTGAAAGTCAGATGCCTAACCGACTAAGCCACCCAGGCGCCCCTCAAAAGATACTTTTGTTTCAGGAATTAGGGAAAATCCTGGGTTATTTCACCATAACATACTACATTTGATTTTGTTTTGTTTTACTTTAATTAATTAATTAATTAATTTTTATCTTTTTCTCACTTAATCAAGACTGTCAACTTACATTTAACTTGACTGAAATTGGAAAATCATGGAACCTTTCATAGGGGCAGATGATGGGAAGAAAGCAACCCAAGAAGTGAATTTGCAAGCTTTCAGCATTCCTTGTTCAGATATGTTGTTGCTAGTTTGGGCTCACTTTTAGCGTTCTTTTTGTTTCTGTTCATATAACCTCAGTCGTGGGTTTGGAGAGAATCTTTAGTATATATTCCCAGAGTCAAATGGCACAAATACATCTTCTTGGCACGATCAGATCTCACACCCTTGATTATATCACAATTAATAAAAGGTTTAAAAAAATCCAGTGTGGACAATTAAAAGCATCACATTCCCTTTAATTTATTTATGCAAGGAGGAAATGTGTGAATCCTATTGTTTTAATTAGAACATCGTACAGTATTAAGTTGTATTTCCATCTGATTGTCAGTCAACAGAACAAAAGGAAGAAGCAAAAAAAAAAAAATTACCTCTTGTAACTGACAGCAATAGATTATGAGTAAAGAAAATGTAATAAACTAGAAACAATATTTGAAGCCTGACTACAAGTTTCAGCTGAATTGGTTTGCCAGGGGTTAACATTCCTACATATTTGTAGTTTCCTTTGATACTTGGTAGTGTCTGTGGTCCCAGCCTTCATGCAATAAGGAATGGAGAGAATAAAGGTGAGAATAGGTCCTGATAAGCCAGAACTTGATCTCAGTCTTTGTGGAAAAGAAGCAAAAGAAACCAAAGACTGGGAGTAAAGGTTGAGAGGGAACCGGGAGAAAGGTCAGACTCCTCTCAACCCTACAGTTTGTGTCTGTTCACCACTAGTTGAAGGACATCCTTCACTACCCATAGTCATGGTTACCCCTTTTTCTTCTCACCAGTGTGAGTGATGCCGACTGCCTGTGTGAAGTGCCTGGTCCCATCATTGCCCAAATTATTGTTGACAAAGACTGTGGGCAGGTTTAGTCTTGAATTTGGCTTGCTTGTCTACGTCACCAAAGTCAATCTGAATGAACTCTGACTCCAGGGGGAGCTATTTGACCCCAAGAATTGATCCCACAGAGAGGGATGTGTGACAGGATGCCAGATGGAGCTTCTTGGCTTCCTTCTTCCTGTGAAAATGATGTGATTTCCCATATCTAGGGTAGTCAAGGTTTGCATATATGTAACCACATTCAACAATGACATATTTGTGTTGTATTTTGTTTGTTTTAGTAAATATGTCAATATAGTCTCAATCTAGTATTTAAGAAATGGTTGCTCACCCTTGCCATGTGTTAGGGGCTAAACAGAAGCTCTGGGGTTCTTAACAATGGTATTAGCAAGGCGTTTTATTAAGGGTCTTAGGTATAACAGAATTCCATCCTAAACCGCAGCCACAAGTTTTCTAATATATGGATATACATGAAGGACACCAGAGACTGGAAAACTACTACTTTACCTTTGGCTCAGCTTGTGTCTGAATTCTGGCTAACGATGCTCTACTAAACTTGATTGTGGAATGTGATCTAATATCTTTGATCTTGCTGAGCTCCAACTTGAATCCCTTTACTACAGAAAGCATGAGGGGATGGAGAAGAGAACATAGGCTGGATGGGCCAGTCTCTAGCAGAAAAGAGTTTCAGGAAACTCTTCTACATCATTTGTGCAAGAGGAAGAAGAGAGAGCTCAGAGAAAGAATTATAACCATGACTAGATAGCTAGAAGTCTCAGCCCAATTAATTGCTCAGAATCTAAATTCTAGCTAATTCTCTTCCCTGAGAAGAAATAGAGAGTAAAATCTCAAGAGTCTCCTCTCCTGGATGTCCATTCAACATGGTTTCTCAGGGAATTTGCTGGGTGGGACCTTTGACATTTTTTGGTCTAAATATTTAGTCAGTATGTATTTTATTCATCATATACCACATAACTGGCCCTGTGGAAAATACTTAAAAATGTAAACAATGATACCTACATATAGGATACTGATAGCTTTATCACAAGAGACAAAACATGAAAGATAAGAAATAAAGAGTTAAGTAAAATTTCTTAAATTTCTTACAAGCTGTACTTGTGTATGTTTTTTAATTAAAAAAAAAATTTAAATTCTATACCCAACGTGGGGCTCGAACTCACAGCCCCAAGATCAAGAGTTGCATGCTTTACCCACAGAGCCAGCCAAGCACCCCATCACAAGCTGTACTTTGATTCTGGAAAGTCTGTCTTAAGTTTTCCCTTTCTTGCCAACTCCCTAGCAACCATCCTGTATCTTTTAAGAGTTTTCATATTAGAATTTGGGCAAAAATTCTCAATAGAGAGCAATTTTGTCCCCCAGGGGACATCTGAAGATATCTGTGATATCATTTTGGTTGTCACAATTGTCACAATTGGGGTGTGGGTGGTTACTGCTGGCATCCAGTGGGTTAAATGCTCAACATCCTACAACACATGGGGCAGTCCCCACAGCAAAAATTATTTGACTCAAAACGTCAATAGAACCGAAGTTAAAACTCCTGAGTTTTAGCCTGTTAAATAATCTCTCCACTGTATGTCGTCTTTGAATCAGTATCCCTCCCATATCTCTGGATATTCTCTTTATTCACAACTCCATATATTTGCTTGGGCGTAATATAAATAAATATATATGGATATATAAATATACATGGGTATGTAAATATATGTGTGTATATGTATGTATGTATATTTGGTTTTGATTTATATAGGTCAGTGCTGGGAGATGGATTTATTTTTCTTTCCAGAAGGGTACACCAGATTTAAACTTGGGGAAAGGAGAGTAGGGACAAATCCATTATTTCAAGAACAAACTTGAACATTAACTAGACAGTGACAGCCTTCTCTGTCCAGTCAGATGACACATCTCCTGCAGATCATCTTGTAGTGATTACGAAATCCTATTTTTGTTATTGTTTTAATTAGTACTCTGAGATATTCTGTCCATATATGTGAACATTAGCATTATTCATTCATTCATTAAACTTAATGTTTGTCCTCTCACTCTCACCCTCCAGTGGAAGGTTAACAGAGACACATATGCCTATTGCTGTAAAATAAGTCCTGACAGGCCTGGATTTCCATTTCCACTTTTTTTAAAAAATATTTTTATTTATTTCTAGGAGAGAGAGAGAGACAGCGTGAACAGGGGAGGGTCAGAGAGAGACAGAAACCCAGACTCTGAAATAGCCTCCAGGCTCTGAGCTGGCAGTCAGCACAGAGCCCGACGCGGGGCTCGAACCCACGAACCGTGAGATCATGACCTAAGTGAAAGTCGGACGCTTAACCGACTAAGCCACCCAGGCGCCCCTCCATTTCCACTTTTAAGAGTTAAATCAGCTGTCCTATGAACTAGAACTATGTATGGCATTTCCAGTTTTAATGTGACATTTTTATTTGACTGCTTTTAATTTTATTAAGCTTTATTTAAACAATTTATTCCTATGAGTAATTTTATTATTTTAAAAATTGTGAGTCATGTTTATGATACAAATTCCAAACAAAAAGAGAAGTCAAAACAGACAAAAATCGATTTTCCCAAATCCAGTATTAACTGTTTCATGTATGCTCCTGACAACTCTTTCTACTTACACACAGATGGTTGGATGGATAGTATATAGACACAAAGAAAGCACTGATCATACTATATAGGAGGCATCCTCATGAATTACCTTTAATTTTCCTTGAATTTACTCATAGGGACACTGAGATAAAGCTCAACGAATTTCCGAGCTACAGATGAATGTTTCATGAACAGAAGTGAGATGAGTTCTTAGAGCACTCCTCTAAGGCAGAAGCTTTAAACCTTGACTACATACTGGGACAAGCTGAGAAGACTTTCAGAATCTATACCCAAGAGCAATTATATTAGAATCTCAAGGGATGGGATTCAGGCATTAGTGTTTCTTAAAGCTCCCACATGATGCCAACAGGCAGCTAAGATTGTGAACCATTGCTATAAGAAAAAAACGGTTATAAAAACATTCCAGAGTTAAAATCTGTGCATCTTAAAAAAACTTTTTTAACTTAAGCGATGTAGTTCCGTGTAATATGAGCTCAACATCCTTTCACTTTGTCCCACTGTTTTTGCGGTCTCTCTGTTTTTGTGGTCTGTAGTATTTTTACTTTGTCTGGGTTTATAAGATTTATCCTTTATGCTACCAAAATTCCCTCAGTCAGAAGGATAACCAGACAGATGACCAGGGTGGAGAGATATTCCGGAACAAGAAAACAGGTACCTAGGAATCAAAGACTATATCTGGGGATGCTGAAATATGGCAGTGGGCTGGCTGTATCCTCAAGGAGAAATATCAACCCAACTCTGTATGGCTTCTTACTTTATTATTAATGAATTAATTATGTTTAATTTGGGAAATTGGAAAATTGGTCATCAGCCACATCTTAGGTATCTTTATTCAACAATTTTATTTATTTATTTGTTTGTTTATTTACTTATTTATTTGTCTATCTATCTATCTATCTATCTATCTATCTATTTATTTTAGTGATTGTCACCTATGCTTCAAAAGGGACAAGTTATTTTTAACTTTTTAGACCATGGGCCCCTTTAACTTTCAGATGAGGGCTATAGGAGTTCTGACTGAGAGGCGGGGTGGGAGAACACCAATTCACAGAGTGCTGAGCCAATTTTAAATGGTTTACAGACCTCACGGTAAGAATCCTTGTTTTAAACGTTTAGTCCTGCCTGTTCTCTTCTTTGTTTATTCGCTGACTAAATTGCATTAGGGTGAATGGAACCTTCCCAATATAGGAATAGGTTTCTCATTGAGGGGAAAAATGTAGGACTACGTTAGTATGTCTGCTATTTGAGAGCATTCTTTCCTTTTACCTTCTTTCCTTCCTTCCTTCATTTTTTCTGGGGCTGACTTGTTAAAAAACATGCATTGAAACATTCACAAAACATGGCCAGGTAGTTCATGCCATTAGGGTTGCAACAGGACAGGTAAAAAGGCCTTCTCTAGAAATAGACCTGAGAATCTGGTTTAGTATCCTACATAGTTTTGTCTAGAAAAGCAAAGATGAGTCACTGAAGGGAAGCGAATTAGTGTAGTGAATTTTCAGAGCAGTGCAGGTCTTACCTGGGCATGGAGATTAACTCACTTATCTTGCCGAGTCACCCATGACTCATCTAGGTCATGATCTGTATAGAGTGGGGACAGAGATCTCTGGCATACATCAGAATGCTGAAAACTTCTAAGATTACTATGCTTTTATCTCTTCCATTACTGTCCCATTCCATCCTCTTACACCTTGAATTCACTAAGCAGGACTAGGGATTGGTGGATTTAGGCTCCAAGGCAACTTCCACAGGATTGTCCTACCTCTCTCTCTTTTTTTGAGGATTTCACCACTGTTAATACTGCATCCTTCAAATCTTGAAGACTCTATCTTACCTTTCTTTGCAACTTCAGATCATGCCTGTCTTCCTCTTATTCATAGCCATTAAAATCATTCTTCTTGCCTTAATGCCATTCTGGCCTCACCATTCCTTTATGTCTGTAGGTCCAATGATCTCTGTTTTTTCTCTCCATGAACTGTCCCCAACTGTGGCCACATCTTAGATCTCATCATTATCAGAACTGCCCCATTTAAAGGTCTCAGAATGTGAAAATCCCCTCTTTGAGCATGACTTCCTTTCCATTCATATTTTCTATCCCACCACTCATGCCACATTCTGTTTATCCTCAGAGTAATTAAATCTCAGTGGCATAACACAACAGAAACTCATTTCTCACTCACACAAATCCATTATGGGTCATGAGGGCCTCCATCTGGGGCCTAGGCTCCTTCTACCTTGTGCCATTGTCATCTTGCTCAATGCATAGCTTCTAAGGTCTAATATTGGTAGAATAGGATGGAGGAGACACAGTGATTTGTTTTCACTGATTTGTCCTGTAAGAGATGCACTTCATTTCAGCTTAATGTCCATTGAATTGAGCTTATGACCTCATCTCAAATGGGCGGTGGTGGAGGCTGAATGATGCATAGAGCCCTGGGAGTATTTGGTGGGCACTGAGTGTCTCTGCTGCTTCCAGTACACTTTCCAGTCTCTTAAGGTCTTCCCTGAATGTCTCTTTCCTTCTAGTTCTATGGACCTCCTTTGTAAGTTGGAATCATGAGACCCATCATGTCATGAAAGTGCTCCTTTCAGCGTCCATGAGACTTTTCTTCACATATTTCCCTGTTATTGCCTTATTGATCCCATATCCCATATCTACAGGCAGCCTCTACAGCATACCCTCTCCCCCTCCTCTTGTGGCTTCCCAGGGATAATGTAATGAAATCATGTTAATTTAATAACAAGGAGGATTAATCCTTTCGAGTTTTAGGTAGGTCATAAATTGCTTATTATTCATCCCTAGTTGACAACTTATTCTGTGATGATTTAAACCTTTTTCATATTTTTAAATTGCTATCTAATCCATGTGTCTTCAGTTTCAGCATATAGATTAATATTCAATGTTAACAAAAGGCAAAAGGTTTGTGGCCAGTTTGATGGAATATTCTTCAGCTCTTCTATTCTCAACATTTTCTGTGTCTTTGTTCATCTTGTCTCCCTTTGTCTCTACCTTAAAATATTCTTTCCTTGCTAAAACATGTCCCTTAATTTGTTCTTTCCATTAAGTACTATGCTTTTTCTAATCATATGGTGCCTTGTTTCATTACATTCAAACTCTTTTCACTATTTAAACGTTTTCTTTCCAAAAACTTCTGTGGCTCTACATATGCTAAATGTTTGGTTAGTCCTGATTTTTTCTAAACTTTTTACTCCAAAATCCACTTAAGCTACTCCTCTGTCTCTTACCTGTCAGCATCAAACTTCACAATGGAGAAGTCTACAGTTAGTACTTTTGCAAAATACCTTCAAGTGCTGACATTTCCCTTGTGAAAACTTCTCATTTAGATGGTTATTAATGGCCAATGGTGTTTCATCATTATTGATATAATTCAAACTTCAGCAAAGTTTAATATTTTTTATTCTGTAATTTCCTCTTTCCCTGCTTTTATCATACAGTGTGTACATACATATCTCTCCTACTTTAATGATGAATTTTACTTATAGATTTTTGGATGGTCTAATTGCCTCCTTCCTTTCTCCTACTAAAACAGTGCAAATGACTCTGAACTCTGTTTCTGTCAGATAGAAGGGAACTTCACAGAGTCATTATCCAAACTGGGCTGTATTTCAAACTATAGCTCTTATAGAGGATAGCATATATAGTATCCAGTGCTTCGCTGCCTGAAGCTAAATAGAGATTCCTGCCCTTTTTGGTTTTTATTTCACTTAAACATGTGGTCTCCAGCTAATTTGCAACAGTCTGAGGAAAATCTCACCATTGCATCCTGGATCTTGTGACCTATGACCCATAAGGGAAACTTTGGATCCATGATGTTTTGATGTATGAAAACCAAATCCAAATAAAATAAAACTGAAATGAAGAGCTATTATCTGGAGGTTAGCCATCAGCTAATCTAAGTGGTTATCAGCTCAGAATTGTTGGAGAGAGATTTGTCATGGACCCAATGTCAAGTCTATATCATTGAAAGGAAATAGAGAATTGGCTGTTGTGCTGAAATGTGATAACTAATCTGTATAATCCAAGAAGAACAAGTGGAAATGTGGTCCTTGTGACACTTGACAGCTCCTAGTAAGAATGGTTTGGCAATATTCATCTTCTTGAGGATTTTTATTTCTTTTCAGGCATCTTATCAAGGTTTTGGTTGCTATCAACATGATCTTTTGTGAAATTACATTTTTCTTTGTAATTCAAAATTTTGTTGGAGTTTATCCACCTGTGGATTTCTTTTCACTAATATTATTCAAAACAGATTGTATCTGTTTAATCTCTATTTTAAGGTGTTTAACTTTGAATTCCGGAAAATTTTTCTTCATTAGGGATTTGATTACTGCTTTTCTTGCTAGTGTTAAAACTGTGCATTTTTTCCCCAGCTTTGAAAATAACTGTGATTTTTATCTTCTCTACTTATCATCTGTCTTCTCACCAGTTTTAGTCCTTTGTCCTTTGCCTCTTTATTGTGGAAGAGCTTATCAAGTTTTCTTAAAAAAAATTTTTTTTAAGTATATTTATTTTGAGAAAGAGAGAGAGAAAGCACAAGTGGGAGAAGGTCAGAGAGAAGTAGAGACAGAATTCCAAGCAGACTCTTTAACATCAGTGTAAAGCCTAATGTGGGGCTTGAACTCACAAACTGTGTGATCATGCCCTGCGCTGAGATCAAGAGTCAGATGCTTAACCGACTGCACCAGCCAGGTGCCCCTCGAGTTTGTTTTGAAGTTAGTGAAACATTGTGCATGCCATTGCTGTTTTTAAAAATCTACCATGAAGATTTTAATTTTACTATTGTAATTTTAATTGTCATGCAGTTGTTACCTGTATCTCCTGATTTTTATGCATGTGTTTGTTTTATTTTGTTTCAGCTCTGCCTTTGTAGCTAATTCTTTTTTGTCTTTCAGTTTTATCCTTTAATATTAGCCTGTTTGCTGCTTTTGAATTTTAACCTTTGCTTGATATAAGGCAATTCTTGCATTCTCTGGAGAGTTATCTTCTGTCTCCTGAACTGTACTTTTTATTTATTTATTTATTTATTTTGTTTTTACAAATAGTTTACTGTCAAGTTGGTTTCCATTTAACACCCAGTGCTCATCCCCACAAGTGCCCTCCTCCATGCCCATCTCCCCCCTCCCCCCCACACCCATCAGTCCTCAGTTTGCTGAACTGTAGTTTTATCAGAAGTATATTCTTCTCCCAAGTCTTCGTGAGTTTTTATTTTCTCTTATCCTAAAATCTTCCTAGCTTTAGGTCCCACTTATTTGATTTCCTTTTTATTCTTTCCTATCTTTAAATGGAGAGAATCCATTTCCCTTTAGTGTTTGCAAACACACAAGGTATGTGTAATGCTCTTGATTCTGTTCTCCCTGATAATGAAGAGAAAACCCCCAGCCCAAGATCCATAAAATAAATTAGTGTTTCTACTATGAGAGTGACTTTTTGGAATAATCAGAGTTTTGGTTGGCTGGACTCTAGAGGTCATCGAATCCATCTCCTGTGTTCCTGGAAGAACTCTATCTAAATTGCCTTATGTACATCTCTATGAAAACAAGGACTCTGACTTAACTGGCTTCCTCCCAGCCAGCTGCTCCACCTCCTACCTCCCAGTCTTTCCCAGGACTTGGTTTTAGGTCTACAGCCTGAGGTCAGACAGAGATAAGGACTGAGGTTCCTCGGGTAGCTGCCATTGAACCTAAGGCAGGGAGGCCCGTCCCCACCAAGCCTGGGGATAGCTGAAGGCTCCAGGCTTCCCACTTTATCCACCACAGACCACCGGCTGTGCCAACTTCCTAGTTATTCAGTGGCCTCAGCAGCCAGTAATGAAGGCTCAGCTTTTGTTCACGGTGCTCCTGGGAAAAGCCCCAATCAATGTCTTTAAGAATTGTGGGGGATTTACCCACAGGATTCCAGGCCTCATCATGCCAGCCTAACCAAGGTCTGAACTAGGCCCTAGAATAACATCCAAGTACAAGGATTTCATTTACTCTAACAAAGCTTCTAGTACTTTAACAAATAAGACTTTTCATTTTCCCCCCAGACTTTAAAGCAAGATTGCAGTGACCTATGAAAAGATAGTCTATATTAGTAACTGGAGCAGATAATTTTACATCCCTATCTATATCTATGTTGTGCATGTGTGTGTATGGTTTGCCTTTCCTAACTAAAGATTTCTTAAAGTCCGTTTAAGCCAATCTGCTTGCCCACTGTTTTTAGATGGAGGAAAGATTTAGGCTGGATTAGTAGCATAAAACTTGATTTTCTTGTGTTTATGTGAACTTCTTAGAGTTGTAGGAAATGATTGTGATAGTGGTGATATTGGTAATGGCTGATAAAAGCCCTTCTGCAGACCAGCCAAACTGGGATTAATCACCAAGACCAGATGCAGAGCACTAAGTATCAACTTGTTTTAGGAGGAATTTGAGGAGTCATTGACATTCTTTGTGTGAAGTGGAGGTAAGGTGAGAGATGGCCTTCAGAGATTCATAGCTGGGACAGGAAAAATCAGCACCTTGAAATCAACAGTGAGGCAGCTCACTTGCAGATGAGAGGAACTCATGTGTGGCCCATGAAATTGGCCTGATTATGTTCAGGGATGTGCTTCTTGGAAAAAGGAGGGCATCTCTCAGAATCCTTGCCAGGACTTCAAGGGCTTCCAGCATCCTGCAGATGGGCCTGATGGGGAAAGTGGTCTTCAGCTCATTTTTCTGTGACCATGAACAGTTGGGGCTGGGTGCTGAATGAACTTGGCTGGCTATATAGGGACTATAAATCTCCCCTTTTTGTTTTTATGAGTTAGTCCCTTACTTTCCCTGTTTCCCAGCCTCCAATGCCTGTGATTTTGAGGGCAGCTCCCAGTGCCCTCTCATGTCCTGAATTGATGTGATGAAGATTAATAAAAAAAAAACATAATGCAGACATACAATAAGGTACCTGGATATCAAGATACTTCCCATGTTCCTGGTCTAGGTTAGAGGTCTCAAGAAATCTTATAAACAATGGTCCAAATATAAAACAAAGCAAAGCAAAGCGAAATAAAACAAAAAACAAATGGTGCTCCTGGGTGACTCAGTCAGCTTAGCATCCAACTTTGGCTCAGGTCATGATCTCACAGTTTGTGGGTTTGGGCCCTGCGTCGGGCTCTGTGCTGACAGTTCAGAGCCTGGAACTCGCTGCAGATTCTGTGTCTCCCTCTTTCTCTCTCTGCCTCTCCCCTACTCATTCTCTCTCTCTCTCTCTCAGTCTCGCTTTTGCTCTCGCTCTCAAAAATAAACATCAAAAACATTTAAAAAATGAACATTGAAAAACAAAGACAACACAGTAAAAACCATAAACCAACTTTCCTCCCATTTGTATTCATTGGAAATACTTTTTTTTAAAAAAGTTCAAGTCACTCCAGTAGTTATGTTAGTTAAGTATTTAGCATGCTTTATTTGTGCTTTTAAAATATTGTCTTTGGGGTACCTCAGTGGCTCAGTCAGTTAAGTAACTGACTCTTGATTTTGTCCTAGGTCATGAGCTCATGCTGAATGAGTTAGAGTCCTGCATAGGGATCTGCTCTGATGGTGTTGAGCCTGCTTGGCATTCTTTCCCCTCTCTCTGCCCCTAACCCTCTTGTGCTGTCTCTCTCTCAAAATAAATAAAAAGCTAAAAGAATGAAAATACCCGTAATAGGCAAATGCACATATGTAAACATTTGTGTGTGTAGAAATAAGGATAGAGATAGACCAACTGTATTCTTTCTCTCTTTCCTGTATCACCATTTAAGTTTTAAGTTCAAGGTGTGAATCTTATTGTAATTACCCTCCCATCCCCCACCCACCTTTGTAACTCTTTCACAGTTATTCATAGTAACAATAGACCAGCTATATAAAATTGAGAGAATATAGCAGATACTGTTGATTAAATACAACTAACATTTCCACTTCCCCTTACTCCTTCAAGCAAAATCAATTCCATTTTTGTTAGGAAAGGGCATCTGGTATAATTGTGGCCAATATGAAATGAGAGGAAGTGTACTAAGGAGCTTGAAGGAAAGGTATTGTGGCTAATTAAGATAGGACATAAGCAAGAAAGGCCTCATCTTCCACTCTTGGTTATTGCCATTGCTATGTTTGCTTGTGATGACTATAATCGTAGCAGCCATCCTGGAATTGTAAGTGATACAAGAGGGGAACAAAGCCCCCACGCTGATGACGGCCAGACAGCAGGACAGAAGGTGACTGATCTTTGATGTCATCTTTGATCCCCTGAACTGTTTAGCTCTGGATCTGCCTTAGCTGAGGACTTTTTGATACATAAAATACTGCAGCTTAGAGTTTAATTTTATGGAATTTGAAAGCATTCTAACTGATTGGAAGAACAAAACTTATTCTTACTTGTTAAGCTGTATGTATGCATTTCCAAGATGATAAAAGAAGATCTTGTGGTTATTTTGGTCATAAAGTAGGTAATTCAGAAATTAAAGTATGGAAAAAAAAACAGAGTTCTATGTAATGGTCACAATCTCTTCTCCCCAAATTGTTATGTGGCACAAAGGTTAAGAAAAGTAATGATTTTGGGGTGCCTGGGTGGCTTAGTCGGTTAAGTGTCTGACTTTCGCTTGGGTCATGATCTTGCGGTTCGTGGGTTCGAGCCCCGTGTCGGGCTCTGTGCTGACTGCCAGCTCAGAGCCTGGAGCCTGTTTCAGTCTGTGACTCCCTCTCTCTCTGACCCTCCCTGCTCACGCGTCTCTCTCTCTCTCCTAAAAATAAATAAAACATTAAAAAAAAAAGAAAGAAAAGTAATGATTTTGTGTGTGTGTGTGTGTGTGTGTGTGTGTGTGTGTGTGTGTGTAGAATACAGCTGGGATTTTATAACCAATAGGAATCTAGGAACAAGACTAGAAAGAAAAGTAGTTCTCCTTGTTAGCCCCTCTACAGAAAACTAAGTTTCTACTGCTGTCCAAGAAAAATGGGAAGCCCCAAGCTAAATCATGCACATCCACTTGCATGGTGCATATGGAAAAGTGTTAGTATGTTTACCTCTGTTTGACTTTGTTATCTATGCAGTGATTTCTTCCTGGGCTTTTTGCAGAGTAATGATCCTGTGTTTTAAGACGAAATCCCATGTGAATGAATTTAGTGACATATTGTCACTTTGAGTTCACAGTGGTTGTTCACAAAGCTCCTAATGGAACTCAAGAATTTGTATCTAGTTTTTACATTTAGGGTAGAAGCAGTGAGTGAGAGTCACTCACCAGAGCTGATGACTTGCTATTCAGAATTCTTCTGAGATACCAGCACATCTGTGGGCAAAGGAAATGGTTGCTACTCAGTGATGGTGAAGTGACTAAAAACTGAGAGCGATTTTAGTATCTTAGACAAGACCTAAACCCGATTTAGATTTGCTTTCCATTGTTTTTACACTGCCCTCAAAATGTACTCACACCTGTACACTTTACCTAGGAGGGCTAGGCAACCTTGAAAGGTTGTGAGTTTGTAACTCATTAAATTATTTCTGTTAAGTGTCACAAACTGTTCAAAGGCAGTAATCAAGTTGTATCACATAATCTTGAAGACCTCCATGTGAAATGCAGCCTTTCTGGGGACTAGCTGAAATTGGGGCTCATGGGAAAGTGATCTTTATCAAAAGACACCTGACTCTACTGGATCTATCCATAGAGAAACCCTAACTCACAATCTGTAATAATCATTAATCTATGTTCTTTCTTTCTTGGTGTATTTTGGACAAATGATTTTTTAGAGGACAGAAGGGGCTGTTAACCATAATAATAACATGCAAAATCAGTGATAATAACTTAATAAGGGAAATGATAACCACAGGTGAATGTAATAATGACTAAGCATAACTCAAACCCTAAGGAGAGTTACAGTGATGGATGTTTCCAGCCTCTGTCCAGCTATTGCCGTCTTTTTGAAGTTTCAAAGTGCTGGAGACACTACAGTATTATTAGAGGCATGGACACCTTAAAGATCCCAAGGTGTAAAGCAGATTAGCTCTTTTACAGGCAGGTTCTTTTTGCAAGTGCTCAGTTCATTCAACTTACGATATTTAAGACTGTTGAGTTGTGTCACAATTTGTCTGTCCCGGAAGATTGTGAACATTTGTTGCAGAGACCACTGTTTCTTCAATGTAATATGAGAACTCAGCATGACATAAACCAAATAGATACAATATAAAATTATGCGAGGATTAATCAGTGAAAAGCTGTGTATCATTGTAGGGACTACAAATATTAGCTTGGAAAGAAATTTCTATTTTTCTTTAAGGCTATTTTGAGAGTTTTTGATAATTAAATTGCATTAAAGGAAGATTCTAGGATAGCTCTAACTTAGCAATATAGAACATCAGGAGGATATGTGAAGTATATTATGTAAATGAGTTTTTCAATTTTTATTTAATTTGTATTTTTCATATCCTGGGTCACTAAATATTTTATGTATTGGTGTTTCTAACTTGTGTTCCTGTTTAAAAATTTCATATGCTTCTAATGGAAAGGACCAAATTAAATAACACTGAACACACATAATTACTTGAAAAGAATTTTGATTTTGATAATGACATGTACCATGTATATTTTCCAACACCACTAAGCCATTCTTCAGTTCTCAGAGGGTACTAACCAGATGTCTTAAATTTAACTCACTTCTGCTACTATCTGGGGTTAGCATCAGATCCCACAGGTGAGGGCTCAGTCCCATAAGACTGCCGCTGCTTACTTACCAATTTCGAGTTCAAGTTGTATATAACCTGTGCCTCTGACTAGCCTTGGCTATAAATAGGAGTTTCCCATAATCTCCTCCTCATGTTTGATTAGTTTGCTAGAGCAGGTAACAACAGTCAGAGAAACATTTGCCAGTTTATTATAAAGAATATCATAAATGATACAGATGAACAGTCAGATGAAGAGGTACATTAGGTGTGGTCCAGCAGGATCCCTAAGCATAGGAGTTTCTCCACAGAACTGGAGTTCACCATCCCCTTAGCCTATGGATGTATTCACTAACTCCAGAGTTCTCAGCTCATCCGTTTTGGTTTCATCATTACATAGGCACACTCTGTTACATCATTGACCACTGGTGATTGATTCAACCTCCAGTCCCTCTCCCCTTCCTAGAGGTCAGGATGTGGGACTGAAATTTCCAACCCTCTAATCATGGTTGGTATCCCCTCATCTTTAGGAGCTTCCCAAAAGTCACCTTGTTACCATGAACTCACATGTGGTTGAAAGGGGCTTGCTGTGAATAATATGATACCTTCCCTGCCTAACCACTTAGGAAATCCCAAGGGTTGTAGGAGCTTTGTGCTGGAAATGGAGACAAAGACCAAATATATATTTCTTATGAATCACAGTATCACAGCATGGAGGTGATAAGAAATGAGAATCTTCTTGCCATGAAAGTGAATGTCAACAGAAATGAGTGTGCTTTAGTTTTTAGCCAAGCTCTTTCTACTTGAGTGAAGATTTATGTTGAGCTAACATAAATGATTTATTTCACATAAGTGATTTATTTCTCACTTGAAGAAAACTTCATTTAAAATCTGTATTTCTAAGAGATGATGGAGGTTGAAATTTTCAATTATGATAGTAACTAACATTTAAAATGAGCTTTACAGTTCCAAGTCTTTCAGATCCTTTTTTCCTTGCCATGTGACAAATATGATTGTGACATTCCCCCCAGACAAGCAGTTAACGTAGAGTAGAAGTAAAACTTAACATTTTGGATAAATATGCAAATTGCAAAATATGTCCACTTTCCCCTCATAAGTAGTTATGTTCTTTGCAAAAGCTCTGTTTTTATTATTTATTTATTTATTTAAAAATAAATTTTAATGTTTTATTTATTTCTGATAGAGGGAGAGAGAGATAGCATGAGCAGAGGAGGGTCAGAAAGAGAGGGAGACACAGAATCTGAAACAGGCTCCATGCTCTGAGCTGTCAGCACAGAGCCCGATGCGGAGCTCAAACCCACAAGCTGTGAGATCATGGCCTGAACCGGAGTCAGATGCTTATCTGACTGAGCCACCCAGGCGTCCCAAGCTCTCTGTTTTTTTTAAAGACAAATATATGGGTACCAGGGTAAGTTTTTGACTCTTGGTTTTGGTTCGGGCCATGATCTCACAGTCTGTGGGATCGAGTCTCATGTTGGGCTCTGCTGTGATAGCAGGGAGCTTGCTTTGAAACTCTCTTCTGCGCTCTCTGCCCTTCTGCTCACATGCATGTGCACATGCCTTCTCCCTCTCTCTCTTTCAAAATAAATAAATAAACTTAAAAAAAAAGTAGCAGCTAGGGATTATGGTATCTTGGTTTGAAATTTGGCCTCACAGCTTAGTTTGTTTGAACCCTCCCCAGCAAGTTTCCTAAACTCCTCAGCCTCAGCTTCCTGAATTGATAAATGGGGATAATAATAGTATCTAAGAAAGAAATGAGATAATGCTTGTAAAATTTTTGGCACTGTAAATAATAGCTATTGCTATTACTATTGTTAATATTAGTCAGGTACTTGGGTTTCCAATATGATACATCACATTTCCTTAATAGGAGATCAACATAGATATAGGAAGTAATTAGTCCCTCTTCTATCATTTCTTTTACACTTTGTGCTTCCATCTCACTCTAAACAAGAAACCATTGTCTGCCCCTTTACTTCAGTATAAATGCAATACATATTAGGATCCCATGATAAGTTTTAGAGCAATCAGTAAAATTTCACCAGATAGCAAAACCACAGCCTAGATTCAGTGGACATCATTTGTCTAAAAATAGGCCTTCATAACCATTTGTAACTTTAGCTTGAATTCCACCAGATGTTCTATGTGATGATATAACACTTTTTTCTTCAGAATTAGGTATTGCCCATGTGCTCTGGACATACCGGGTTCCCTCTACCTTCCCTAATCACAACAAGCTTATGGGATATGAAATCATAGTATGACCAGGGTTTCCCAGATGCTCTGAAATCTGTTACGCAGCATTTACTGTGGCAAAAAAAAAAAAAAAAAAGCCTATTGACTTTCAAAAAATGCAAACTCCTTTCCAAAAGCTAAGCAAGATGAAGAGGAAAGTAAGCCATTTATTTACCAGTTAAAGGAGAGAAGAGCAGAATGTGGCTCACCGAACTTAGGAAATGCAGTAGTAAGAAATGCTGAAGCACAAAGACAGGTCTCATTTTCAGGCTTTAAGAGTTACACTTTGAGGAAATTTCTGCACAGATTGCCTTAAAAGTGATACTTTGACTCAAAATGGGTTTTGTACTTGCTCCAAACCCCTTTTCCTTTGCATTGCTTTCGGTGCATCTGCCTCATATAACTGTCATGAATTTTAGGATGGTTTTGCCACTACTAATTCATCCTCAGTCTGTCTTCAGCACAGCAGGCAGCCAGTCCTGTTAAAACACCAGTGATGTTACATCACTGGTGTGCTTGCTTGCTTTGAAGGCTCTCCATCTCCTGCAGTGTGAAAGCCCAGTGTCTGATAATCTGCTTGTGATCTGGTCTCTCACCACCTTATCACCCACTTTTCAAACTCTCTTTCACTTGACTCCAGTTACACTTTCCTTACTGTTCCTTGAGCCCACCAGGCATGCTCTTGGCTTTTACCTTTGCTCCTCCGTCTCCTTGGCATACTCTTCTCCAAGGTAGTTCCTTTGCTTAATCATTTACACCTTTCTCTTCTCAGTGAGGAATACTCTGCATACCCTATATAAAAACACAACCCCTTCCCTCAACACGCCCCACTCCTATATAGCCTTATTATTATTATTATTATTTTTTTTTTAACATATCACTTGTCACCATTTAACATACCATATATTTATATCACCCTCTGAAATATAGGTGCCAAGATGGCTGGGATTTTTATCTCTTTGGTTCCCCGTTGCATCTTTACCACCTAGAGTAGCTCCTATTAGGCATTCAATAAATATGTGCTGATTTGATTGATTAAGTAGTTACTTGCTCAACCAAAAGTATTCAGGGAAATGTATTTTTCTCCCAAATTGCCTTTTGAACAGGGAGTGGAGTATGGGAGTGATTCTTTAGGCTTGTGGTGGATAGAAGTTGTTGCCTATCCACAATGGTTTCTTGTTAATGAGTCAGTATTCCCCTTCAGTCTGAAATACTTTTATGTGAATGGTACAGATTAAATAATCTTTCAGCTTTGTGACTGCTCATTGCTGCTGAAAAAGTAAATAAAATTGACTTCATGATACTGCATTTCCCATTAGAGTTTATTTTTTCTCTCCCTTGTTATCCTCTCTTTATTTTGCAGAGCAAGTTTATACTAATCACTCTTGGAATGATTGGCTAGCTAGAGATGCTCTTAAATTGTATTGCAAATGGAATTCTTTGCCTTTTCCACCCTTAAGATTTACTTCTCTGTTTTGAAGAGAGGGTCTGTAAGTTGATGAGATCTCCAAGGAACCACTTGGAGGGTGGACAAGAATAATACTCCCAAGTCTCAGAACCCAGTCACTGTCAGGCCCGCATTGGGAGGAGGGAGGTGTCATTCGAGGTTCTGTGTCCACGGTTGGAAGATTGTCGGGAAGCTCCTGATGAATGAGATGCTAGACTTCATCTCCTGCATCTCATCCCCAGGCTGTGCTGCAGAACCCAGCCACATCTGTGCCTGATGGGAAGCAGATGTTTAACTTCGCAGGGAGAAAGCATTCAAAACTATGGAATTGAGGACTCAGACGCCCTTTCTCTTTTGTTCCCTCTCAAAAAACAAATCGAGGAGGGAAAATTACACCCAAGTAATGACCCTGCAAGAGGACTTAACTACAACAGGTTGAAACCAATCCCATGTTTTAAGGATTTGTGTAATTCAAAAAGAAAAAAAAAAAAAGCAATATGCTTTAAAGTTAAGTTCAGCCAATTGGATAGTTTTGAGAATTTTTTTTTTTTTTTTACATCAAGTTCTATTACTGCTGTTTCCATATTTCTTTGTTTCTGTCTCTTCATGTTAATTCTTTTTGTCACTTGGATTCCCTTGACCTCTTTTCTGCATTTTTGCTATAGCTTTCAAACTTGCTTTCTCACCTTGTCTTCCCCACTGCAAACCATCCTGTGCTCTGCTGCTACATTAATTCCTTAAATCTTAGGTCTGATCATGTTATTCTGTTCCTCAAAAGCTTTCAGTGGCTCCCTGATCTTTACTGGATATAGTCCATGTCCCTCAGTCTTGAATTTACATCCTTTGTCATTGAGACCCAACCTGTATTAGTTTAGCCAATCTCTCACTGTATCCTTAACAGTCCAGGGAAATAGGAATATATTTCTGTCACTATGATGGTTTTTTTTGGTGTGTTTGTTTTTGTTGTTGCTGTTGCTTGCTTTCTTTCTTTCTTTCTTTTTTTTTTTTTTAACACAAATTCCCTTGAGTTTCTTCCCTATGTGTTTTTGGTCATGATTATCACTTCATCTGATAGACCCCCTGTATTAATTTGCTAGGACTGCAGTAACAAAATAGCACAGACTGGGTGTCTTAAACAACAGAAATGTGTTTTCTCACTGTCCTGGAAGCTGAAAGTCTACAATCTATATGCTGTCAGGTTTGGTTTCTGGTGAGATCTCTCTCCTTGGCTTAGAGATGACTGTCTTCTCTAAGTGTCCTCACACGGTCTCTGCTCCGTGCACCCTCATCCCTGTGACTCTTCCTCTTCTTATAAGACCATCTATTATACTGGATTAGGGCCCTTCCGTAAAGGCCTTGTTTTAACTCAGTCACCTCCTTAAAGATCTTACATGCATGCAACCTGGTTGCATTCTGAAGTACTAGGGGTTGGGACCTCAACATATGAATTTTGGGGGACACAATTCAGGCCACGACAACCTTCCCAGTACATTCATATGCAAATCCTATCTGTAAATTAAAAAATGAAATGTCCTCCATCATGTCTCATCTGTTCTTGTAGCTATCAATACCCTTGTCTTCCCTTCATCTCATTAGTACATGTTTCTCCCGTATATAATAGCACTTTCTATATAACTTCTTTTTATTTTCAGTTTTTCCAGCTTTATTGAAGTATGATTGATGAAGAAAAATGTATATATTTAAGGTGTACAACGTACTGTTTATAAATATATAAGTATATATACTTAGAAATGATTACCATAATCATCAGTCTAATTCACACACCCACACCCTCACATAGTTCACTTTTTTGTGGGTGTGGTGAAAATTCTTGAGATCAGTGTATGATAAGAATGAACTGAACTTGCTGATTTTAACCTCAGGAAATACAAATGGAACCCTTAGCGCATGACTTTGCAAATAGCAAATACGGTAAATATTATTATGAATATTGATTTTGTTCACAAGCATTTTTGAACACCCTTCCTTGTTTATTGGTACACCAAATAAGTGCATCCATATCACCTTACAGTCCATTAGGCAATCAGTATATATTGATAGAACAAGTGGTCTCTTCCTCCAAAGAGTTTGTGATTCTTCAGGAAATAATATATATAGGCATTAAAAGCTAATGACTTATATCAAGGGGGAAGATATTTAATCAAGAGAGAGAGTATGTGGTGGTGTGCCAGAGTAATTGAAAAATAGTTTGATTTCCCACTCATATTGGTTCTCATTCATTGTTAGCTTACCAGTCAGGGTGAGAATGGGCTTGTATATTTGTCTCTTGTTGAATTTCACTGATATATATGTAAGAGTTAGGTTTCACTCTTATCTTGTGGTAAGCAAAAATTGATTAAAGCAATCACTGACAATCCATTAAACCAAAGTAAGTATGCCACTGTTCATTTGAGAGGAATAAGAATAATGTACAAAGAAGGAAAAGAAGAGGAAGAGGAGGAGGAAAAAGAGGAAGTGGAGGAAGACGAGGGGGGAAAGAAGAGTAAGAAAAACAACAGGAGCAATAGAAGTGATCATCTACCAAGTGCGAAATGTGTGGCAGGCACTTTATAAGGAATTTTCTAAATAATACCTATTTTAGCTTTTAACATAACATCTCATGAGGTAAAGACGGTTTCCCATTTTACAGATGATGAAACAAGTACTCTAAGATAAAATCGGTTGCTTAAGTTTATACAAATAAGTAACTAAACTAGGATCCGAAGCTACACTGCCCAGATACAGCTTCTGTCTTACTTTCTCTCACTGCCTCATAAAATAAAATTCATCAGCAATCTCAGATTAAATAAGTGAAACTTCTTAAAGCTTGTAACATGATAATGTGCACTGTGAATCTCCAATAGAAAGTTATAATAAATATTCCTTCCTGAAATTATTTGACTGCTAGTATTTTTTCCCTGGGAAGGTCAGGAATCCTGTTATTTGGAAATGCTCTTCTTTGATATTATTTTGGAATTACAGTGTATTATCTGTATCTGCTTGTATGGTCCTTTAAAACTCTTTGTGGCATGAACTTGATAGATAATTTTAAATTTCTTTCTACATGTAAATATGTATTTGGTGAAGTGTCGCTCCCTTTTTTTTCCCATTGGAAATTGCTGAGGTATCAAACCACAAAGAATTTCTTTTTAGGCAGTATTCTTGGTGCTGTGTTTGGCCTTAGATATCTAAGGTGCATTGATAAGAACTTTAACAGAAATAAAGTTCAGTATAAGCTCTTATTTTTGTTTTGCAAGCACTTTTCAATCAGCTAGATTTGTAAAATAAAGGACTTTTCATGGTGTTGCCATCTAAAATAATGTTAGAGGATATATTCAGATTTTTCTACGTTTTGTATTTCAGTCGAATCTAGTTAGTTATGCAATATCTGGTGCGTACAGAACATTGTGAAGTCTGAGGGATATTAGAATAAGACACAATCATTGTTTCCAGAATCTCATAGCCTGATATGTGTGTAGAATTTCCTGCAAGAAATTTCAGATGAGAGTAGCTTAAATATAGCAAGGAAGACCAGCAAAGGACCTCTCATCTCCCTGAGAGCTAACTATCCATCAGCCTAACTCTCCCTGCTGGAGGTGGTCTACCAAACCGCGTGGGGAAGCCAAGGGTGTGTTTCTTTACAAACTCTCAGGGGATAATAAAATCTTGAACCAGCATCTCCAAACGAGTGAGGTTGTCACGACATAGTAAGATTGGCGAAGGGTAGGGGCTTGCCATGGTATTGGTGTTTATATTGCATGGCAAATAGCTGCCTCAGTTCTACATGACTTAGAATCTTAAACTGTTATGGGGAAAAAGACATTTTCAACATTCTTTTTCCAAATCCCACACATTAAAAAAAAGCACAAATCCAAGACACATACACCCTGCTGGGAATCCATCCCCCATGTGTGGGCACTGACTTCTCTGTCTGGAATTTGCTTGTATGTAGGAAGCATGAAGTATATTAGTTTTTGGAAATTTGATACCAGACATGGACAGGTAAGGAAACAGCAGTCAAGTTAACTTTATAAAGAAGTTACTTTGTAATGTTTGAGAAAGTTAAGGAGATTTTGAAAATGATTTTCAAGTACTTAAAATGAGAGTCAAATTTCTCCTGTTTGATTTCTCTTATCTTCATGTCTCTGAAAACACATAAGCATGACTCTAAATTTTAGAATGAAATAAGCACAGGATTCTAACCTCATCTGTGGATGTCAGAAAAGGAGAATTTTGCGGGGTGTGTGTGTGTGTGTGTGTGTGTGTGTGTGTGTGTGTATTTGAACTTTAGTGTTAGAAGAGCCAATGTAAGATCAGATATCTATCTGCATTCTAATTCCTGATTTGCTGTGCACTCTTGGAAAAGTTACTTATGCTACGCAGACCTGTATTTCTTTATTTGTAAAATAGAGCAAAAGAGCCCATCATGATCTGTGTTATAGAGAATAGTCAAAATGCAGACTTGGGACAACAGTACAAGAATTTAAATATGACTTTTATGAACTAATTAAAAGTACTTTCATGCCCAAGAAGTGGAAAGATCTACAGGAAGAGAAAACATGAATATTTAGAGTGGTAATATTTGGATTATTTTTATTTCTTTTTAAAAACTTTATTATAGATTTTTTTGTTCTGTTTGAGAGATATAAATAATACTGGGGGTTTCTACTTCCAGCAAGCCTGCATAGCTCCTGCCAGACCAGTGCTCTCATAGGTAAAAATAATGAATTCTGGACAAAATACAAAATGCAAATATACGAAGGTGCTAAGAGTAAGGAAAAGCAGGCACACAGTGAAACATTTATTGAGCATTACATTCCATGCCCCATCTAAGTCTTTGACTTACCCAATTGTCCCTTATCTAATATAACCTCTTTGAGTACCGTTATTCTCAGAATGCAGATTAAATAAATAAATAAATAACTTGAGGCTTAGAAAATTTAGGTATCTTTCTCATGGTCCCATAGCCAGGAGGATATTGTTTCTTTTAAATATAGCACTGTGATGTTAGCAATGTGGTCAGAACACAACCCAGAAGCATAAGAGAAGGGATAGAGTTCTCTTGTTTATAGGACTGTGCTTATAGCCTGTGTCTGCAAAGGTGAGGAGGTAGTTGCTGGAGAAGAGATGATAATGTATTGGATGGGCCCACTTTCCACCTTAGGCTTTTGCCACAAATTTCTCTTAATTGTCATAGGCAGAGTCTGTCATTTCATCATTAGAGGCAGGAGTGGAAAACAAATACTCCTGAAAGAAGAAAACATCTGACTTTAAACAATGTAAAGATATAAATTAAAATTATTTTTTTCCTTGAATGTTACATTAATAATTATTTTTTGAGTACTTATTCTATGCCATGCACAGTACTAGGTCATTTTTATATATGATGTATTTTACTTATTGTACTCTTACGGATTATGCACTATTATCCTAGTTTATAAAAACAGGCTTAATGAGTTAAATAACTTGCCCAGTATCATGGCTTGAAAACGGCAGAAGTGAATTAATTTGAGTCTGATTTACTCCAGATCTTGATTTCTCAGACTCCATCAACTCCAGAGAACACTGGTGTCTAAATTTGGAGGAGGCAGAGAAGATGGAGGGAAGCATAGCAATGGGAGACCAGTGACCCTGGAGAGAGACTTTTCTGTTTGATAATATTTCCTAAGGCTGTGCTGTGAGTGACATAGGTTCACACATGAAGGGCCCTGAAGAGAAAAAGGTGTAGAAAGACCTTAAAGTGGTGTGATTAATGTCTGACTGGTGGGAGCTTTTCTCCCAACTTCCACATCCAATCAATCATAAAGTCCTTTCCATTCTTTCTTCTTGAGGTTCCCAAGTATGTATCTTCCTATTCACTTCCATTACCACAATCCGGGCTACCAGTATTACTCACTTTCCAATTCTCGGCTCTCTCCAAATTGTTCTCTTCATCAGCAGAGGGGTTATCTTTCTAAAGTGAAAATCAAGGTAGAACACTCTCTGCTTAAACATTTCAGTGACTTCCCAAATTCCTCAAGTTATTCCTTTCCATAATTTATTGAATCAATTAATCTTTAATGTTGGACTTTATTCTAAATTTTTATTATAACAAAGAACCCTTTGGCGAACATTTCTATATGTCTTTATGTTCATCCCAAACTACTTAATCATCGGGCCAGAAGTTGTTCTCATTATTTGTGCCTGTGTCTGATTTTGAGGATTCAGTCATCATCCTGGATATTGGCCAAGGATCTAGGGCTGATCCAGTCTTGTCACGGTCACAGCGACAGTTTCCTTCCCAAGACATACATTATGACATGTCAACCAACAGGAATGAAACAGTAAGGAGTCAGGAACAATATTAATCAGTAGTTTTTGGTTTAAAGGCCTATTTATTTTTATGTTTACTATCATACTGAAATTGGAAGGATATGGAGAGGAAAGTAGCAAACATAATGAAGGTTTACCAACCATGCTTTGCTCTCAAGGAAAGGTATCTAGGAAGACCTCAAGGGATACTGTGAGGAAAATATTTTGAAATAGAAGGTTCAATGGAAACTAAGAGGAGTTAGGGAATGTGGTAGTATGATGGGATGCAGAAGAAAGAAGGGTCATATCCAATGATTTCATTAATGCTAAACGTCTACTCAGGCTAGAAATGATGCACTGGAAGATAGCTCCTAGGAAGACTGAGTCATACAGAAAGCAGAGAAAAAGATATCACCTCCATTTTCTGAAAATGATCCTTCAGACAAGCATATTTATGATTTCTAATTTCTCTTTACCAAGCATCATCTTCTGGGGCATCTGGGTGGCTCAGTCGGTTAAACATCCAACTCTTGGTTTCAGCTCAAGTCATGATCTCACAGTTCGTGAATTCAAGCCCTGAGTTGGGCTCTGCACTATTAGTGCAGAGCAGGCTTGGGAGTCTCTCTGTCTGCACCTCCCCCACTCACTAGTTCTCTCTGACTCTCTCAAAATAAATAGACTCTTTTTTTTTTTTTAAAAAAAAGAGCATCATCTTTCTCAAAAGGGGAAGAAATTAGTAGAAGCAAGTACATCAGGAATATGTGCATGGGGTTAAAGGAAAACAATCAAGATGATTTGAAGTAATCAGTAGAACTGGACACTTAGTAGAACAGAAATAAATGGTTTTGAGAGCCCAATCAGAAATTAGAAATTCTAGATGTTAGTGATAACTAATAATAAAAAAGAAAGAAATCTAGAAACATAGCCTACATGAAATTAAAATGGAAAAACAGCAGGAAATCTGCCAAGATTTAAAAAACATACATATATATTAGCAGGAAAGATTGAAGATGGATTCTTAACTCCAGTTCATCTTCTTTGGATATCTTGTTCTTTCCCACCCCCGTAACATAGTGTTAACCTTGTAAACCTCTAATTTTGAAATTATAGACAGATGAAAATATTCTTCTCAATAATAAAGAGGAGAGAAGAAACTAAATTTAACCTAAGCTGATGTTATTGGGGAAGATTTGAAGATTGAGAAGCAAAACCAACAGACTCAAGAGGGAAGATGCATCATTAAAGCCTTGAGGCATAGAAATGGTCTTGAATAGATGAGCTCATTGCTGAACTTAATAAGGGGCTTGCAGGTCTTTACGCTGTTGGCTAAGAAATGTATAAAAGTTTATGAAAAGGGGCATATTGGTTTGCAGATGGGGAAGGATAAACACCCTAAGCAATATTGTACACCAAATATGAAACATTTATGGGTACATTATTTATAAAGTCGAGCAGCAGTAGGTGGCAGAATGATGCATGAGACCTGAGCAGCAATGAAAGGAAGATGGTGCACTACTTACTTACTTTAAGAGAAATGGTGAAATAGCTGCAGGAAGGAAAAGGGCCAGATCACCCAGGGAGCATGGACCAAGACCAGACCCAGTCTCCTCTAGAAGACAAGGAGGTCTGTGTGCAAGAATCAGGGAACTGTGTGGGCAGCACTCAGGAATATGTACTTTTTCCATGTTTCCAAAGAGTATAGAGAGACTATTAGGAGAATAAGCTCCAGTGGCCTGAAATCATAGACTTTGTCTGTTTTCCTTTGTAGAATGGGTCCAGATCCATTCTGGGACTCAGAGAACTCTTTCTGGACCATCTCTTTCCTCTCACCACTACCCACCAACCCCCATCCATCAGTCTGTAAGTTCTACCCACTGTCCTTCTTTAAAATATTTTAAGTCCATGTAGTAGTGTTATTGGTCTAGTTCAGGCTCTAATTTATTTCTTCTATTGATGCGATGTTCATGTATAGTGCTGGAGCAAGACTGATCTTTTAGATAAAGGAAATCAAATTATATCTTATTGGCCTTCTACTTTAATTTCCCCAACAATTATCCATTGTTTTCAGGATCATATTTCACTATGACATATAAGGTCTATTATGATGTAGCCCATAGCTAGTGCCATTCAACTGAACACCAAATCTTGCCAAATACACACACACATACACACACACACACACACACACACACACACACACACACACGTTTCCACACATGAATACCCACATATATACACATAGTCCCTATTCTGTTGAACTACTGAGCTACTTGCTGTCCTCTAAATGCTGTGATTCATTTTGTTTTAGCACATGCCTCTTTGGCCAGGAAAGTTGTTACCACTCTTTTCCACTCCTTGAAATCCAAGCTTCAGTGTAACCTCTTCCTAGAAGGTTCCTCATAGTGTAGCATCTGGTGATTATCTCTGTCTCAGTGCTGGTAATAATCTATTAAAAATTAGGTGTTACCTTATCCATCCTCCACCATGTGGCTTGAGTGCGTGGAGAGCAGAGATCTATCTCTATGGATCTTCAGTAACTGTTATGTAAGTGGGTGAATCAAAAACAGCTAAAAAAAGAAAAACCCACATTTTTCTTACAATTTATACAGTTTCATGTTTGACCTAAGTGGTTGGATCCTATCCTTGGGTAGAGGGGAGGGAAGCTATAAAGAACATTATTAGGACTACTGGGAACATTGTAATATAGGTTGTGGATTAGATTAAGCATTGTATTGATAATAAAATGGGTTTTGACAATTTTGTAGCTATGTAAGAGAATGTTTTTATTCCTAAGAAATACACAAAGATATACTATATAATAAAGTGGTGTGATGTCTCCAACTTACTCTCAAAGGTTCAAAAAATATATAGAGAGATGAACAGATAGATAAATTACTACCTTTGCTATTGGAACTTAATTAGACCTGGGTTCATTTAGTTGCTTATAGTGTTTTCATTTGTCTTTAGTCTCTTTATGTACAGTTTAAAAATTTTTTAAGTTTGTTTTAAGAGACAGAGAGAGTAGACAAGAGTCAGAGAGAGGAGGAGAGAGAGAATCCCAGGGAGGCTCCATGCTGTCAGTGCGGAGCCCGGTGTGGGGCTCGAACCCATGAAGCATGAGATCATGCCCTGAGCTGAAAGCAAGAGTTGGATGCTTAACTGACTGAGCCACCTGAGTGCCTCAAGTCTCTTTATGTACAGTTTAATGCCCCTGAGGACATGAACCCTTTTTGAATATTCCTATAGTGCCTAGTTTGCTCTGATGAGAAGGAAGTAAGATGTTCTGGACCTGTTGAGAAACCACTGATAATACAATAAATGGTGTTCAGTTGAGTGGGTGAGCCGCAGTTTGGTGTACTGGAAAAAAGAAAGGACAGAGATCTAGGAGACTTGGATCCTCAACTCTTCTCTTCACTAAGCAATTGTGTGAGCAATGGCAAGTCATTCTTGTTAGTGTCATAGTTTATGAAAAGAAGTTTATGACTTCTAATAGTCCTGTTAGTCCTAAAGCTATATGCCTAAGCATAATGTTTGGAAAGAAAGATAACACTCCAAGACTCATTCATAATACAGTGTGCCAGTAAACCAAAAAGAAACAAAAACATGAATAATTGGCCAAAACAGATTGGTGCAAATGATATTCTGTTGCTGCATAAGATGAAAGGGATGGCCTTTCAAAGAGGAAATACTGAAACTATAAAAATCCTAAGTTATCATAGATGAAAGACAGAAAAGGAACACAATGACTATCAGAAAGAAATCAGACAAAAGTGTTGTGTTTTTATACAAGGAGTACTTGTACATAATCATATATAACTATATGGTTATAATGAAAAACTCAGGGCCACATGTAACATATTGATGAGACTCAAAAGAATATTTTGTATTAACAATCAATGAAGCTAGTTGCATAAGGATATGTATTGTATAATATTATTTAAAAATGCTATATAATACTATGTACCATATATATGAAGGAAATAATCATAAATATGAAATTTTGGACATTAGTGACCTCAGAAAGAACAGATCATTAATAAAATGAAGAAGTGTAATAATTTTGGAGACTGATGGACAAAAAGCATCAATTTTAGGATAATTTCTTAAAAGAAATTTGGGCCAATTCAAAAAATGCCAATATTTGACAATGGTAAGTAAAAACAAAATGATGTTTCTTAGTTTATTTCTAAAACTTTCTGAGTATCTTGAATATTTCATAATGAAAGACCATATCTAAAAATGAGAGAGGGTAAAAGTGGAAGGTGAAGTCTTAAAGTATTAGGGGTAAAAAAATTTAGAGAAAGGAACTTAAAAAGTATGATAAGAAAATAAAACTGGACGTAATACAAGAAGTGCTTTTGCAAATTTGTTCAAATAAGCATGCATGTACAACCCATTTGCATTCTGAGGGCAGAGAGCGGATACCTTATATGTATTAAGAAAAAAATGACCTGCATATTTGTAGCCCATGCTGTCTGAATTCAGGCATCCAGATTTTAGAGTATAAATCAACGTTTCTTTTTCTCATGGTTTTTTGCTGAAGTTTTATAAAAATATGTAGCTTTCTTTGGGATATGTTTTTTTCCTCTTTGGGGAACAGGAGCAAATGTGTTATGTGGCCATTGTTTCTGACAGTTCATTTGTGCAGATGAAACAATCCATTCATTTGGTGAATCCATGGACTCAATGGCTTCCACTTTGTACTTTTTGAAAAATATACAGCATTTCAGGCCCCTGGATTTACATTCCACAGACTTGCTGGTATAATGGAATAGTTTTGGGTCCCTCGAGGGCAAGCATATGGCTCTGCAGGAGTGTTGATGGCTTTCCTACGATGTGGGCATGTGCGTTTCTAAATGTTCTCACTTGGAACAGTTCTTTAAAAGCTCTTTGACATATAATGTGGGAAGAAATTCTTCTCAATGACCATTTATAGACTTAGGTTTAGGGCTAAAATCTGGCCAGCTCATCTTTTCCTTCAGGCAGAGACGCTTCTAAAATGAGAGTAAGTATCATTTTTAATAACCATTTGATGTAAACCTTTCTTTGGAACAAACATCTATAAAAGTCTAATTTTTCCTTTTGAGTACAGTTAGGCATTTGCGGAAATGAGTATTTAGCACACTGAAAATTAACAGAAAATAATTATATATGGGGTGGGCAAGAGTTTATCAGTTAGCCATTGCTTCACGTTGCCCCACAAAAGATATAATTCCCTACTATGTTTAATGATGTTATACTTGAGGTCATTCTTAATAATTCTGTCAGGGAGACAATTGCATGGCTGTCACCACGGTCCTATCAGGTCTGTACTATAGACTGGTAGCTGTGAGAAGCCTCACTACTTTGGAGACAGATGCCCTATGAATAAACAATCAGTGACAAATCTATGGCATTTATAGATAAAATTTCAGTATTAAGTTCATGACCTTGAAAGATATATGCCTGTATAGAGAAGACGATATTGAATACCAGGATAAAGAATTTATTTAAATGGTTGATTAATGAATGAGGATAGATGTTGCTTTCAGCACCAATCTGCTTACAGTTTCATGGTCAGAGATACTAGACAAACCACCAGTTATTGAAGGAGATGCACTCCATTCCTTCTCTAGGAGCCTTGATAAGATGCTGTGTTTCCTCATCCTTGGAGATGATTTAAAAAAAATTTTTTTTAATGTTTTATTTACTTCTGAGAGAGAGAGAGAGAGAATGTGAACAGGGGAGGGTCAGAGAGAGAGGGAGATACAGAATCTGAAGCAGGCTTCAGGCTCTGAGCTAGCTGTCAGCACAGAGCCTGTTGCAGGGCTTGAACCCCCATGAGATCATGACCTGAGCCAAAGTCCAACGCTTAACCGACTGAGCCACCCAGGTGCCCATCATCCTTGGAGATGATTAGCTTGAACAAGCCTGATGGGGAAGAAATAAAAGATCAGAAGGCTTAATTATACTTGCAGTTAAGTGATAAAGAAATGGGACAGAGGGGGGCTGTTACTAGACTGATTCATGAAAGAGGAAAAAGGCTGAAGAGATTCATTTTCTGTTGGAATTAATTAATTACTCTTTGCTATGCCCTTAAAGTTATTTAATTAAAAAAGCTTTTATTTTAGAGAGAGTGAGTGAACAGGGGAGAGAGGCAGAAGGAGAGAGAGAGAGAGAAACAGAGAGAGAGAGAGAGAGACAGAGAGACAGAGACAGAGAGACAGAGACAATCTTAAGCAGGTTCCATGCTTAGCACTGAGCCCAAAGTGGGGCTTGATGCCATGACTTTGGGATCATGACATGAGTCAAAATCAAGAGTTGAACGCTCAACTGACTGAACCACCCAGGCACCCCAAAAGAATGCAATTTTATAGTTATTATTTTAATAATACCTTTTTTATAGTCAATTCTCTACATGTCTGTCTGCTTCACTCTGAAGCAGGGAGCTATAAGCCTCTGGAAAACAGTGCCTACTAGGTTCAGGTGACTGACTTCTGCATTGAATTATTAAAGCAACTATGTAGGACTCTCAAGAGCACCTGACAATCTGATTACTCTGACCCTCAGTGGCTCAGAGCGCCCTAAAATCTCCTGATATTACTCTAATTTACCCATGGAACCTATCTCAGGCTACTGTTTTGTTTAACATTATTGTTCAGTAATATTTTTAAAGCATGGCATTGTGGTTTGAGTATGAGTTTGGAAGTGTGGTTGCTTAGTTCAAATCATTCTTTCAAAGTTGTCTAGTTTGGGAGACATGGAAACCTACTCTACCTTTATGAGCCTTAATTCCTTCACCTGTCAAATAGAGAAGACAATTTTATCAAGTACAGAGAGTATCAGTTGGGATACCTTATGCTGAAAGTTGACAAGAAATCCCAATTCATGTTGGCCTACACAGTAATGAAGTTTATTATCTCACACAAGTGGACATCAGAAAGATAATTTGGTTCAGGGGAAGTATGATCAATGGCTCGGCAGTACCCCTCAAGACTCAGATTTTTTTCTTTCTCTCTCCTGGTCCATCTAATGATGGCAGTGTGGGTTGGATTAGCTCCAGATGTCACACCCAGGGATATTGATATGATCTCGGAAGAAAGGTTGTCTCTTTCTTGCACACGCTTTTTAGGAGTAAGGAAATAATTTCTAAAAGCTCCTCACCAGACTTCCTTTCATATCTTATTAGATAGTCTTTGGTCACATGCCCGTGTTAAAGTCAACACCGAAAAGAGGAATTGCATTGCAAAGAGTATCTTAGGATAATCACTTAGAATTCAGAAAGCAACAGCCTTGACTGCCACACAAAGGGTTTTGTTAACTATTCATGAGCTACTGCACCTAAAGTACTTCAAACACTCCCAGGCACAAAATAAACTCTCAGTAATTGTTACCTATTATTAGCTATTCATCAATTTACTAATTTATACTAATGTGAAATTATAGATATTATTTGACAGTGTTTTTCTAAGAGCATTTTTGTCCCAAAGAGCCATGGGACTTGAAATCAGAAAAAGTATTTAATAGTGGGTCTGCAGACTTTGATGGGTTCAGTTAGGATTCCATTTTGTGGGCTTAGGGAACTTTCATGGAAATCCATGCATTTATGTAATAAGAGGAGTTACATCCTTAGAATGTCAGCTGTGTTGGGACTGGGAAGTTAAGGGAACTAACAGGAGGAAGAAAAAGAAGAGCAAAACAAAAATCTCTCAACCACAAGTTGGCCAGAGCCCCTTCCCTTCCTTTAAGGGAGTGAATTACTTGATCTTTATGGCTATTGCAGCTCCTGCCAAAAGCTTTAGAGGGTCTCCTTTCTCCTAGCAACCCTCACACTATCTCGTAATTTTCCTGGTATAGCTGCAGCTCCAGAACAATACCAGGTAGAGCTCGTTGAGTTCCAGGCAGTGGAGGAGGTTTTCCTGCAAATAATCACTGTTGTTCTTGTGCTGTCTCCAACTCCTTCAGAATTCTAACCACAGAATGGAGAAAGAGAAGGAATAGACCCAAGGGTTTAAGATTGCTTGGTGTAGACTGAAGCAAGAATGGAAGTGAGCGGCCTTACAAATCATTCTTGAGGAGCTCCACTGTGAAAAAAGGATCTGTTCATAACAAATAATGAGTTGCCATGCCATGAATTTTCCCCCTTTCTGTACATTTCATTTGTCAAGAGGATAGATTCGGAATAGGGAACAGATTATACCTTGACCTCAGGGTTCAAATAAGGGTCTAATTTGACTCCAAAGTTGAAGATACTAAATACATTTTCTTGTATGATCACTGTGAAAGTTTGGCTGGGGTAAGCTTAGTACCTTTCTGCATGACACCCTCCCCTCAACTCAGACTCATGACTAGTTAACAACAAAAGGAACTTCTTGAGCTTAGTGATGGGAAGTTTGGTTGAAAGGGGCAATGCAGGTGCTTCTGAAACCCTTACCTCAAATGTGCCAAGACTCTGGCGCCTACAAGAGTGGTTTGGGATTCTTACAAGACCAGCCATTCTCTGGGAAGTTTCCAAGAACTTCCTGTTACTAGTCAGGCAAAAAGAGAGAGATGAAGAGAAAGTAAAAACAACTTCATTTCTTTTGGGGAGTTCAGCATAATTTTTGTGGTTTAAGACAGATTCAGAAAATGTTAAGCTTGCAATAAAATGTCACCTTTTTGTATATCTTTGGGTATACAGATGGTTACTGGTACTGTTGGTGGTGGTGGTGGTGTGGGGGTGGTATAGAGAAAATCTTTCATCAGACTTTTTCTGAAATACTCTCAATGACTATTCCTTGACATTAGCAAACTCCTATCAGTTCTAAATTTAATTAGTTGCTCTATGGCCTTGAGCTTAGTTGAATAATCATGTACTAATATCCTCTCATATATTTAAATACCATATTAATAAAATTACTAGTTTCAGTACTTTTTTTGAGACTTTTATTTTTTAAATTGTTTAATGTTTTTTATTTATTTCTGAGACAGAGAGAGACATCATGAGAAGAGGAGGGTCAGAGGGAGAGGGAGACACAGAATCTGAAACAGGCTCCAGACTCTGAGCTAGCTGTCAGCACAGAGCCCATCATGGGGCTCGAACCCACAAACTGTGAGATCATGACCTGAGCTGAAGTCGGCCACCCAATTGACCGAGCCACCCAGGTGCCTTATTTATTTATTTATTTATTTATTTATTTATTTATTCATTCATTCATTCATTCATTCATTCATTCATTCATTTATTTTTCAGGAAGGAAAAGAATATTGTTAAATGTCTTAGCTACTGCTGGTTGAGCTACAGCTCAGAAGCTCTCATCTCTCCTCTTTGACAAAATTATTCCAGAGATGTTATCGCTTAGTAATAAATGTTTTGCCTCCCTTGCTAACTGCAGTACTGCATTTCAAAACTCATAGTAACACTCAATGTACAGGAGTCTCACTGCATTTTTAATGTAAAAATAACAGAAGAGAAATTTCTAAATGGTTATTTAGAAATAACCATTCTAAAAACTTGCTTGAGACAATATTGTATAATGCATTTTAAAGCAGAGTCCTCTTAGTAATTGGCTCTCTATCAGGAAGGAAGAAAACAAATACTATTGGCCCTGATAACCCTAAGTTTACCAATACCCTTCTGTCTAAGCCTCCTGCCTGACTTTCCCATTCTCTGGATAATATCATACACATTTTCTAATTGTAAATGAGTGGCCAGTTTATTTGGAAGTCTGCTATTATCAAGGCAGATACATAGAAGTAGATCAATATAGAAAAGGGAATGATCTTCAGAGGAGCATATTTATAAAAGCCTCTAGCAAGGACCTTCATTATGAGTGTGGCTAAAATCTAACAGCCCCTGCATCCACATAATTAATGAATTTCAGTTAGGAGACTAGAAGGCATGAATTCATAGTGTTATAAATTACTGTAGTCATATCTAGTATTTATTTATTCATTTACCCATACATACAGTATGTACAGATTGAACTTAAAATACCTGTATGTTACTCTTTGGGAACTGGGGGTGCAAAGATGAATATACATACTCCCTACTGTCAAGAATTTCCCATTTTCTTTCTAGGCGGTAGGGCAGGGGAGATATAGGCTCATAATAAAATATAGTAAGTGCAGTGATAGCAATTTCAAGAGGGAACTCTCAATGCCTTGAAGAGAGTAATCATCATAGCTTAGGAATGATCAGAAAAGAATTTGTTCAGAAACTACTGTCTCTATTGTAAATTATGAGTGAAAAGAGAGTCATAGTAAGGAAAATAATCCATAGTAAAGAGGGAAGAGATTCCAAGCTTCCAGGATAGTTTATGCACAATCATGCAGTTTAAAATAGCGTGATGTATGGGAGATTATAAGCAGTTCAATGTTGCCAAAGGCATCTGTCAACGAGGGGGTATATTAACAGGTAAGACTATAGGAGGAGACAGTGGATCTCTCTGAGGGTCTTCCTATGACCTTTTAAGAACTTGGATTGATCTTATAGGAAATTAGGAATCACAAGATTGTTTAAACAAATGTGTGGCAAGGCTAAATTTTTGTTTCCAACAAATTATTCTCGGTAGAGGATAGATTTAGGCAATGATATGCCAGTAAATGTTTAACAACTGCCTGTTTGAAAACAAAAGTCTTGAGGTGCGTGGGTGGTTCAGTTGGTTAAGTGTCTGAATTTGGCTCAGGTCATCATTTCGCGGTTCATAGGTTCGAGCCCCGCATGTGGCTCTGTGCTGACAGCTCAGAGCCTGGAGCCTGCTTCAGATTCTCTGTCTCCTTCTCTCTCTGCCCCTTCCCTGTTTGCATTCTGTCTCTCTCTCCCAAAAATTAATAAAAACATAAAAAAAAGGGAACCCTCTAGGGACTAATCTTACATGCCAGTCTTGGCCCATGGGTTCATGGACTTATACTGTTTTTATGTTAGTTAATGGGTAAACTTTTTTTCACTCAGTGTTCTAGAATGAATACTTATCATCAAATTCCATGTGTTAAGCAAATGTAGTACTGAGGAAAGTGTCCCCAAAACAGTCTTAGGTTTCCTCTGGTTTTGAAATGTGATATTTTGAGTATCTTAAATTTTATCCTCTACATTGTCTCACCCACCTTGTATCCTTTTATTTCGTAAAAAGGCCCACTGACAATTTTATTTCCTCTGCTGATAATTTTCCCCAGAAACCTCATTGTTTTCAGAGCTGGCTGAGGCCAAATCCTGATTCGCTAAAACTTCACTCTGCCTGAGTATGCTGGGACCTGGCTGCAAAACTGCTCATGGAAGTTTTTGCTAGGGGGTGTCAGGGGCAGAAGGAGCGGTGGTTATAATGAGGTCCCTCTGGTCCTTTGAAAATTAACCTCCTTTGGATGGCATTCAACATAGATTTGTATTGGACTGAGTTTGGCAAAACAGGTGTACCTCATTTTATCCAATGTGTATGTTCATGAAAGAGTGAATGACATCAGGTTTGGTAAGTCCAATCCTATCTGAAGTACTCTAATGAAAATCACTGAGAAATCACATCTTATAGTGAATCCTTTTGGAAAGTGAATAATTGATATCAGATTTATCTTAGCACAGTCACAGATTCACGTATTTGGGGTATGTCTGTTGGTGTTTTACCTTTAGTGAAAATTTTGGGAACACTGAGTTATGCTCTGGTTAGTGTGATAGTCAAGGCTTTATTGGATGAGATGTTTCCTTGAACAGGAGTCTGTTGGCTATAACAGGGGTCGGCAAAATTCTTCTGTAAAAAACAAATAGTAAATATTTCAGGCTTTGCAAGTTATAAGGTCTCTCTTTTGCTGCTACTCAACTCTTCCACTGAACTGCAAATGCAGCCATTGACACCATACAAACGAATCAACATGGCTGTGTTCCAATAAAACTTTATTTATGGATACAAAATTTTAATTTTATTTAATTTTTATGTGTTGTGAAATATTTTTCTTTTGCTTTTTATTTCAACCATTTAACAATATGAAAAATATTCTTAGTTTGTGGGGCATACAAAAACAGATGGTGAACTGGATTTGGTCCATGGTCTATAATTTGCCAACTCCTGAGTTGGAATGTTATGTTATTCAGGGTACTGCTCACACATCATTTTCTCCAGGTTTACATGAATTTTGTTTAGTGGAAATTTGGAGCATTGTTTTTACATCTGTATATTTAATGACTAAAAGTTCCAGCATTTCCTCTGTACTTTTGGACCAGTTATATAACCTTTCTGACTCAGTTTCTTCAGTTGTAAAATGGGGAAGAAGATACTTGCTTCAAGTACATGATAGGCAGATTAAATTCTATCTGGTGTTTATAGAGTGGGCAGTAAAATACTTCATTCAGTAAAATAACATTCATTGTATAACAATAGGTGCTTAATAAAGAGTAACATCTGTTCATATTCCCTCTCTTTGGAAAAATCTTTTGCTGTTGACAATTAAACTGAAGGCAGGTATGTGGCTAACGAATTGGAAGATGACTAGCAGCCAACACCATCATCCCTCTTGCTATTGTGGGTTGTCTCTTTTGTTGTGTGAACACTGTTAGCCACAGAGAAAATTTGCCCCTGTTGAGTGTTTTTGGCCATTCATGGCTTGGCTGTTGAACTGGCAGTGTGAGTCAGCCTTTCCTGTTGGTAGATGTATTAACTTGACATGCTTGGTTAAGGTGCAGCTGCATGGGGATGCCTTCTAACATTATTAGCCAACATATCAGTCAATTTCCCTTTAATAGAAGACCCTCTTAGTTCCCTTTCACTCATCACAAGGTATTCTGAACCATTGGTAGCCATTGGTCATCATTAAATTATAAAGGGCATAGAAAGGACTTTTTCTTCTCTAACACATTACTTTTTCTTTTCCTTGAATATGTACATTAGGTCACTTAGATCCATTTTTAGATGGGTAGGAAAAATTCACCATAGACCTTCTATACTGGATTGGAGACAAAAAATGAAAAATATAGGAGGCATGTAAGTCAATATCATAGGGATACCTGGGTAGCTACAGTTAATTAAGCATCTGATTTCTGCTCGGGTCATGATCTCACGGTTTGTGAGTTCAAGCCCTGTGTCGGGGTCTGTGCTGACAGCTCAGAGCCTGGAGCCTGCTTCGGATTCTGTGTCTCCCTCTTTCTCTGTCCCTCCCCCCGTCAAAAATAAATAAACATTGAAAAAAAACCAAGTCAATATCACAGCAGGATGATAAAGAAGAATTGTGGAAAATATGGCTCATACAGGACCCTATAGGTAGACCAAGAAATAGGAAAGCCTGAAGATTTGAAAGATTCAGTGATATCTGTATGAGGGGAGGAAAATTGGAGTTTGCTTTTTATCCTCCACTTTTGCAAGTGGGGTACTGCTATAGTAGTTGCGGTTCTATTATATGGATAAAATATATAATGTATATAATCTGGTTTTGTTAACAATATAAGAAAAACATAGCAAAAACCCCAAAATACATTATGTTTGTTGTTTTAAATGTATATAATTATTAAAACGTATATTATATATAATAGACAGTAAAGCCACTACCAAGGGGTAACATAAAATATTAAGTGTGGGTTCCCCACTGTCCAGGGACCTGTGGCCATAAAGATGAGTGAGGAGGTGGTACTAGGGACTGCTGTTTTATGGCCACCAACAAGGAATTGCTTTACTTTAGCATTCCTTCCAAGTTTGATCACTTCTTTTCACTGTAGAAATGATTTTAGAGTAGATTCCTGCCCAATGACAGCTGGATTATAGTTAAGAATTATTTTCACCAGGTCTATGAAAGCTGAGCCTCTCCTTTTAGACCATGGAAGGTTGTTTCAGACTTAGTAACTAGGAGGTTAGATTCACAAGTTTCCCTGTTTTCTGTATCTACCTTCCAGTTCAACCTGAGAGAAAAATCAGCTGAGACATCCTATCTAGTTAATGTTGGGGAAAGGCTATCAAACATAATAAAAGATGAAGTTGCTGGGAAGTTAGCAAGCTACTGGGCAACAGAGCAATGGTCCAGAAAATAATAAACGTTGAGGAGGATGTGGGGAAATAGAAACTCTTGTGAATTGCTGCTGTGAGTGTAAAGTGGTGCGGCTGCTACAGAAAACAGTATGGCAGTTCCTCAAAGAAGTAAAGCCAGAATTACCATATGGTCCAGCTGTTCCTTTGCTGGGTATGTATCCAAAGGAGTTGATAGCAGGACTCGGACAGATATTTGTACACCCATGTTCATTGTGTAATTCACAAAAGCCATAAGGTGGAAAAAACCCAACGGTGCATCCATGGATAAATGAATAAACAAAATGTGGTCTATACATACAATGGAATATTCTTCCTAAAAAGGAAGGAAATTCTGACACATGCTGCAACATGGATGAACCTTGAAGACATTATGGTAAGTGAAATAAGCAGGTAATAAAAGGACAGATGTTTTATGATTCTACTTATATGAGGTACCAAGAGTAAGTAATCCAACTCATGGAGACAGAAAGTAGATTGGTGGGGGCCAGGGACTGGGGGAGAAGGGAATGGGGAGTAAGTGTTTAATGGAGACATAGTTTCAGTTTGGGAAGATGAAAAAAGTTCTGGAGATGGATGGTGGTGAAGGTTGTACAATAATGTGAATGTACTTAATGCCAATGAAGTGTGAACTTAAAAATGAATAAAATGGTAAATCTTGTGTCATGTGTTTTTTACCACAAGGGAAACATGAGAGATTGAGAGAGAGAGAGAGAGAGAGAGAGAGAGAGAGAGAGAGAGAATTTCCAAATCAGCCAGTATTGAGCCATAGAGACAATGGAATAGAAAAATGAGGTTCCGAACTAAGCTTAAGCTAAATTCTCCACAGAAAATGCTTTGTATTTAGCGTGAGCAAGCTGGGGATTAATATTTTGCCCCCACCTTCCTTCTTTGGGCAGAGAGCTGGGTTTAGGCAGGGAAAAGAAATCACTGTGCAACAATTCCATTATTAAAAAATGTGTTCTTCTGATTCAGGACATAGCATATAAAATTGCTGTATATAATATACTGAATGCCATGTACATGGTACAGATGAACCAGAAAATTCTGTTCTAGAATTTATCTGTATAAATATCAGTATACCCGGTATACTGAATGATCAAAGATTTTCCAGCAGGAAAAGAACTCACATAATGCAGGCATGTTCTCTGGTACTACCAGTTTCCACTACGCTCAACCCCCTCATTTCCTCTCAAATGTCAAACCCCATACCTACTCCCAGATGTACCTACCTATCACTTGTCTTTAAGAACATTTTGTTTTACCCTAAGGATGGTGTAAAATATGTGATGAGAAGGTTGCAGGTCTTCCTTTGTGGTGAGAAGATATTATCTTAATGTTCAAAAAGTCTTTGATCATTCCCAGTGATTCTGACCAGTTGACATCATAGTGAAGAGCAGCTCTACCACCAGCTTTGAAAGCAGAGATGAGGAGTGAGGGGAATAAGAGAGCACACATCTTGTGCATTTGTTTCATTGCTTCCTTCTCTGTCGCTGTCTCTCTCTCTTTTTTTTCTTTTTAAGGAAAGCTTGGTTTAAATAAAGAATAAATACAAGTAAAAGAAATGGTAGTAAAGAGAGGGTGAGGGCGGAGAAAAACACCAGGGTGTTTTTATTTTATTTTATTTTTTCTATATAGCACTCTGGGAAGTTTTGAAGGGGGGAAAAAAAGATTTAAGAAGTGATACTTTTGAACTTCAGCCAAAAGCAAGCCATCAGAATGGGACACTGTCCCTTTAAGTGCAAGCCTGCACAAACGAAAGGAAATTAATTAAGTATCCGACGCTGGTGTGGCGCCATGGAAAGAATACACAATCTGGGTCCAGCATGCCAAATCTGAAATGAAAATGAAGGTGATCCGTCATATTTGGCTGTTTTTTTAAGACAGAATATATATTTTTGAAAGTTGACTAAGCAATTACCCAAATTAAAGAAACTAGAAAAGCAAACAGTGGTAAAAATGCTTTAATTTTTTAGAGGGTAAATTAGTTTTAAAATGTGTGCCTTTTATTATCTTAATACCAAAGAGAACGAAGAAAGAAAAAGCCAGGATGTTTCTTAACTCCTTAATGGCAGCATTTTGGAAAATTTATTTACTGCCTCGGCCAGTGATAAAGTTTCCAAACTTCAGGAAAACTTAAGAAGGCTTGGGCTGGCTTCTTAGCTCTAAGGAAGAGATGCTTAGTATACATTTCTGAATCTGAGATTTGTTATAGGTCCTTTTCCTTTCTTACGGGTGAGTCCATGCTCCACTGGCCTGCCTTACATGCCGCCAGCAGCCAGATGGTTTCTCTCCCCACCACCACCCATACCCTCTGGGTCAGGAGACTCAGGGCCTGCCGTTTGGCAGGTAAGGGCAGGCTTGCATTGCTCTGTTTCTGAATTAGTCTCTGGCAATGGCCAAAAGAAGGGGTGCAAGGGCTTTAGAAAAAGGCCCTCTCAGAGGATGAGAGCTGTCTTCTTCAGCTTGGAAGAGAGTATCAGAGACAAAGCTCCTGAGAATTCCATCTTAGTTCTCAACATCCTTGAGCTTTTTCTGATAGAGTAGGTGGAAGTAGCGGTCAGAAGGAGACACCTCCTAAAATAAACACGATTATTTATGGAGATTGTCGAAGGGAAGTCTAGGTTAGGTTAGACTCTCTCGGTTTCAGGAGACAGAAAATCTATGACAAATGGTCCTGAGACAAAAGGTAGTTTGTTGACTTTCATAATTAGAAAGGTCCACCAAAGGTCTGGCTTCACCCATGATTAAATTCAACACTTAACTGTATGTGGTGTTGACTGAAGTCTTCACTTCCTATTTTTCGACAGTGCTTTCTCCCTCTGAAGCTTTATTTTCCCTCATGTAAGTCTAGTGAGGAAGGAAGTTTCTGAGAGATCAAACAAAGGCTTTGGAAGTTTTGCTGGGTTTGACTGGCCTAACTTTGGGCATGTGCCTATTTATACATTCTTCACTGTGTTCAGGGACATGAGATGGGCATATAGAATTACCTTTGTCAAATGTTAGCTAAGAGCTAGGAGCAGAATTGCTTACAGCAAAATTGCCTAGGGGAAGAGCCTTTGCTTCGGTTGATTGCGACATAATAGAGTGGAGTATTATGAGAGGCAAAAGTAAGATTTCTGCTTGCCTTATAAGTGACCTTATCACCATTAAATGTTTCAAGTGGCCAACAGTTGCTTCCCAGCTAGTTCAGAATTGGGGATAGAGGCAACAAACTCCTATCAGCGAACACAGTGCAGATGGGGAGTTATTGTGAGGAAATTGCTGGGGACTGGTGATGATTAAAAAAAAAGTTTTATGAAGTATAACAAACATACAGAAACATGCTCAACATTTAAGTTATAACTTTAATAGATTTTTAAGCTGAGCACAGCCATGTAAAACCCAGATCAAGGGATAGAACATTGCCAGGACACATACATGGACCATATGCTATGCACATGTTTAACTTCATGGATAAAAGTAAACAGTATTCCAAAGAGGTTGTACCAATTTATACTCCCACTTCAAGCTCTAAGAGTTCTAGTTGTGCAATATTCAAGAGAAGAATCTTATAAATATTTTATTCTTTCCTTGGTGATATCTAATATATATATGTAATATGTCTAATATCTTAATATACTAATATAGAATAGTATAGCTATTATATATAATATATATAATATAACATACTTTTTAACTTTTATCTTTATATTTCTTTTTTTTTTCTAAATGTTTATTTTTGAGAGAGAGTGAGGGTGAGTTCAGGTGGAAGAGGGGCAGAGGCAGAGGGAGACACAGAATCTGAACCTGGCTCCACACTCTGAGCTGTCAACACAGAGCCCAACTCAAGGCTCGAACTCACAGACCTCAAGCTCATGACCTGACCTGAAGTTGGACACTTAGCCAACTGAGCCACCCAGGTGCCCTTATTTTTATTTTCTAAATGGAAGCCCAACATGGCTTCTGGAGCTTACTGGGCTTCTGTAAACTTAGATAATTCTCTCACATCACTTGACTTATCTGATTTTCTGGGATTTAGGGTTCCTAGAAACTTGGCATATGGCAATAACCTTTTTCGTTTCATTTGTGACTTCTAATTTAAATATAGATGACTCATTTTTACTTGCATCTGGAAAGAAGGGGCATAGAATATATTGGTGCATTAATGATCTAGAACTAGAGAGTCTGCGATGCAGAGAAGCTAAATAAGTTGCCTAAAGTCAGCTAACATGTGTCAGTGACTGAGCTGGGACTAAAATAAGAATCTTTTTTATTATTACTATTATTTTTTTTTACTTTTTTTTTTTTAAAATTTCTGAGAGAGAGAGAGAGAGAGACACTGTGAGCAGGGGAGGGTCAGAGAGAGAGGGAGATACAGAATCTGAAACAGGCTCCAGGCTCTGAGCTGCCAGCACAGAGCCTGACGCGGGGCTCGAACCCACGAACCATGAGATCATGACTTCAGCCGAAGTCGGATGCTTAACCAACTGTGCCACCCAGTCACCCCTAGAAATCCTGAATGTAACCAGCTGGCGTTTACACTTAAATGTGCATATATTTCTATGCACATGTATTAACTATGTCACACAGTTTTTAACACAGGGAGGTTTCTTCCTTTATTTAGTTTAATTAATAGATTGATTGATTTTATTTAATGCATGCTGATAGTTTAAAACATAAGAAACTACCTCAGTACTTTATCATATGACATTGCCACCATTCTCATTAGCTCCTTAATTTGACATCCTACTAATCTCTTTTGGTTTTCTTCCAGAGTCAAATTGTGTTAATCCTCTCTTTACTCCTGCAGCAACCTTATAAGGAACAGAATTATTTTTGCTTCTCTTTTCCAGAAACTGTAGAACTTGAAAGAAAATTATAGTCCCCTGATAGGATTTGAACCAGCTTTAGCCATAGCAAGAGTCACCATAATCCAAAGGAGGAGATAAGATAGAACAGGCACAGGCACAGACATCTAAGACACTGCTTCACACTCCTTGTATGAAGAAACTGCCTGTAGGCTAAATGGGAAAAATAATTTTGTAACCCATGTAGGAGGATTCTAATCCGGGCTTTGTACCCTGGACCTTTCCACAGCCTCAATTTTGTCATCTTTATAATGGTGGCAGTGTTGTAAGAATTAGAGATGATAAACCTGAAACACTCAGCCAGTACTATTAATAGTCTTTATCATTATTGAAGTGACATATATTTCTGGCACATTGATATTGATATCTTTTATATTATTAGAGGAATATGTTTATTAAGCTATGTAGAAACTTTCTAAAACAAATTAAAACAGCTTTTTCCCTAAATGCCTAACACTTAATACAATATTAGCACAGATGTTAGAAGAACCGCAATCTGTTTGTAAGTGCAAACAGAAATGTGCCAGAACAGTGGCTGCTGAGCCCAGAGGAGCAGGAGTATCCTCTAGGACTTTTAAAAACATACAACATTCTGGGCTCCTTCCCTGAAATAGTGATGGATATGCCAGTGTGGTGCCCAGGTCTGGAGCCAGACTGCCTTGGTGTGGATTCCAGCTCTTCCATTACTAGCTGGGTAAGTGTGGAGTTATTTCGTTTCCCGGCCTAAATTTTCCCATCTGTAGCATAGAAATAACACTTATATTTGCCTGGTACATAGAAAGAACTCAAAAAATGCTTGCTTTCATGAGGAGGTAGGAGTCTGTATTAAAACCAAAACAAACTTCCTGACAAATCTGGGATCCAGCCTGTTTTGAGAATCATTGACCTACAGACAGAATGTAATATGGGATTCTGGATAAAAATTTTACATCTCAAACTATAACCTCTTAGTTTCTTTATTCTTTCTTAAATCTAAAGAAAAGATGGGTGTTTGAGAGAATGAGAGATCCTTCAGTCCTGAGGAGGATTAAATTACATATGTAGTTTGGAATGTATATAAATTTTTGTTTGCAAAAATTATTTATTCATACGTATTTCTGTCCTTTATTTCACCACACAGAAGTGACTCCCTTAAAAAGAAATAGGAACGAGAGATAAACCGTGGTTACAAGTCCAGCATTATATACTTCCCAGCATTCAAAGTTGATTTATCCTAATGGCAGAGGCCACTTAACCCAGTGTCAGCTGCACACATTTTTAGGATAAGTCCTAATCTTTGCATTAGGGATTAAAGAAGCTCCAGCTTAATATTTGAAGTATTAGCATCATGTCCCATTTGTGGCCTGTCTGGTTCAGAATTTGTCAGTTGTTTCTGATTATTTGGTTCTGTCTTTGTGCTTCCTTTGGTGCTGGGTATGGAACTGGAATTTCTGTGTCAGTTTCCATGCTTGAATCCATGCTTTAGTTTTTTGCCCCAGAGCCTGTAGAATTGCCAAAAGTTGGTTTTCAAACTGCCAGTGCTCTTTCCTGCACTCCACCCTCACATATGTGGTCCTCAACCTGTTCTGATTTCCTTCTCTGCCTGGATCTTTGAACATTAACTGCTCTCACATCTACATTCTCTGTGTTCTGTTCACATTTTATAATTTTAGTATTTTGAGGCTTCTCTCCTTTTTACTAGGTTAGTCTAGCTAAGGTTTTATCAACCTTGTAGATCTTTTTAAAGGACTAACTTTTGGCTCTATTGATTTTTCTCATTTTTTTCTATTTTTATTTCATTTATTCCTGTTCTATTCTCTATTCTTTCTTTTGTTTTGCTTACCTTGGGTTTAGTTTGCTCTTCTTTTTTTCATTTACTTAAGATAGAAGATTCACTTACTGATTTGAGATTGTTATTTTTTAAGATAAGCATACACTATAAATTTCCTTCTAAGTACTGTTTTATTTAGTTTTTTATTTTGGAGAGAGAGAGGGAAAGAATGGGGAAGGGAGGGAGGGAGAGAGAGAGAGAGAGAGAGAATCCTAAACAGGCTCCACTCTCAGCAGCATGGAGCCTAACACTGGGCTTGATCCCACAACCCTGAAATCCTGACCTGAGCCAGAATCAAGAGTCGGATGCTTGAACAACTGAGCCACTTAGGCACCCCCTAAACACTGCTTTAAATTCATCCTGTAAGTTCTAGTGTATTATATTTCTTTTTTCTCATTCATATCAAAGGATTTTCTAATTGCTCTTGTGACTTCTTTGAGCCATTGGTTATGTGTTATTTAATTTCTCTATTTGTGAATTTCCCAAATTTTCATGTTATCGATTTCTAATTTAATTCTTTGCAGTCAGGAAACATTTTGTATGATTTCAATTCTTCTAAACTTATTGAGTTTTGATTCATGACTTAATATATGGTATATTTTGGAGAGTATGCACTGGAAAAGAATATGTGTTCTGCTGTTGTTGAGTGTAGTGTCCTATTAAGTCTATTAGATCTATTTGCTTTATGTTGTTGTTCAGGTCTCCTATACCATTGTTGATATTCTGCCTAGTTCTTCTGTTCATTATATTGAAGTCTCCACCATTGTTGAACTACCTTTTTTCCCTTCAATTCTATTTTTTTTTTCTTTTCTTCATGCACTTTTAGGCTTTGTTGTTAGGTGCATATGTTTGTAATTGTTATATCTTCCTGATTTATGTTTCTTTCATTTTAAAATGTCCCTTTATATATTGAGAAATATTTTTACTTTTAAATTGTGCCTGATATTTGTATATGAATATTTATTAATGTATCACTTCAGCTCTCTTATGGTTGATGGTTGCACGGTATACCTCCCCCCATTCTTGTACTTCTCTCTCTGAATCTAAAGTGTATCTTCTATAAACAGCATATAGTTGGATTGTGTTGTTTTTTTACAGTATGATCTTCTTTGCCTTGATTGGATTATTAGATCTATTTAAATTTAATGATATCAAAGATATGTTGGATTCACTTCTGTTATTTTGCTCGTTGTTTTCTGTATGTCTCAAGAAATTTTTGTGTCTCGGTCCTCTTTACTACCTTCTTTTGCAATAAGTTATTTTCTACTAAATTTTTAAATTTCTTTAATAAGTTCTGAACTATTTTAAAAGTGTATTTTCTTTGTGGTTCCTCTAAGGCTTACATATATTTCTCAACTTATCCGAATTTACTTCAAATTTATAAGCATTAAATTCCGGTAAGATATCAAAACTTTCTTTTATATAGCTCTATTCCTCTATAAACTTCTCTCCTTTTTTGACCTATTATTGTCACACATAGTATGCTTGCGTATATGTTATAAACCCAATTATACATGTTATAATTATTACTGCATTCATTCAGGAAAGCCTATATTGTCCACAGTGAGCAACCCCTGATGTCACTTCTCAGAGAGTGCTGTTTTGGGCAAGTGGATAATCTCCCTTACCAACAGGGATGATTATGGTTTTACCCAGTCTCTCTTTGTCTTTTCCTTTCCCTGACCTCCCCGTTCCACTTCCCGCTGGTTTGCCTCTATTGATATCACACCCAGCTGTTAGCTTCTACTAACTGCTAGTTGATGGTTCCGTTGTTTTCAACAACAAACTTAAATTGCTCCATAGTCTAATCCATTTACATTCAAGCATCTTTTCCAGGTTAGTGTGTTGCCAGTGTTTGAGGTTTGCTCTCACTCTAGGAGGAATATTCTGAACTGTCTTTTCCTCTCTGTTAAACTTCTAGTGGTCTGTTGTTTCACTTGCTGTTAGTATGAACCTATCAGTTTTCTCCTATGGCTTACCACTAACATCTCCGTTGTTTTACAGAGTCCTCAGGCGTGAACTTCTGCATAGTTTGTTCCATATAAGGTCAATCTCCTTAGAGTTATAGAGCTCTCTGTTTTTATGGACTGCCTATTCCCCCATGATCCCCCTGGGCAAAATATTTGCTTGCCTGCTTGGGAGTTGGGGAAAAGGGCAACTAGCCCACTTGTTCGAGAGTGAAACTCCTACACTGTCAGGTGTAGTAGCCCTCAGGCATCTTGGCTCGTTCCTCTGTGTGTGGAGCCTCTGCTCTGTGAACAGGCTGATCTGTGATAGGGAAGATCAGCATCCACTATTCTTTGGCCACCAGGTCTGTGGTAGGGCTTTCACCCATGCTACCCTAGTTCTTTTGACTCTGTCTGCCTGGAATTGTTCTGAAAGATGGTGCCAGCTCTTCACACTACTGTGCCACAAGACCTACCCCTCTCTTGTCTTCCTTTCTTTACAGCAACATTATTTCCTTTTTGACCAGTTGCCACAAATTTCTCCTTGCCTGTTTCACTTTTCTTTTGCCTTTGGGAAATTGGAGCGTGTGATGTGAGAATAGCCATGCTGAAGGCAGTCACAGCAACTGGACATTAGGCTACCGTTCCAATGGCCTCCTTGCCTGATGGTGGGTGAGATTTCTCTCGTCAAGCTGTGGTAAAACCTAAACAGGAAATTTTTTCCACTGTCCAAGGGAACATGCATTCAGCAGAATCCCTGTGACTAGGCTTATACCACAGGATCTTCCCAAGACATAGTTTCACTGACTTTTCTTTTGCCTTTGAGAACACTGGAGCATGTGATGTGAGAACAGCAAGCTGAAGGCAGTCAAAGCACTGGATGTTAGGCTATTGTTCTATGTTACTTTCTTTCTTGACTGTGCTCAGATTAAAGAGATGGTTCAGGCAACTGTATATGACAGTTGTTCAGTAATATGTTGGAGGAGGAGCTTCATTAAAAGGAATCTGTTGAGAAGTATTTTAAAGCCATTGGTCTAGGATCACCACAGATCTGGTCCAGCTCTAGGCTTTCTCCTCTCCAGGGGCCAAAGGAATAGATAAAACTATTATTTTTAATGCTTCCTCCCTCCCATAACAAGATAGCACACAACTGATAGACATTGAAATAAGTTGGAGGATTATGAAGATATTTAGGAGTTCAAATATCTGCAGGATCCACTTAATGAAATGGGTATGGAGGGATATGAGGGAAAGGGATGTGTTAAAAAGGATTCTTAGATTCTTAGGCTTGTGCAACAGAATATTAAATTTCTTATGGGGACAGTGTAAAGGAAGGACGTACCAGGCTGAAATTCCCAGGAATTAAAAGCTGTGGTGATGAAGATGAGCTCATAAGAAAATTGAGAAATGGATATCAGGATGGAAGAAGGAAAATCAGGAGGTTCTGGGTTGAGATAATGTTGTATATAAAGAAAGCAGTGAAGGTATAATTTGCTCCTGAGACATTATGACAGAGGAAGGCTGAAAAGGGCCACCTGATTTTGTGACACGGGAGTCACTGGTGACTTTAGTAGGAATCATGTAAGGGACGGGGTGGAGTTGTATCACAGAGCTCTGCATGATGAATGGGTGGTGCATTGGTGGAGATGGACACGTGGAGGCAGGAGATGACTGCTTCCAACTCCTTTTCCTTTTGGAATGCAGGGGAGACATTTTGAGATCAGAAGGGTACTCAGAATGAGGAGCTAAGTCTCACTGTGGAGAGAAAGTTTATCATAAGAAGGATGAGAGCATTACAGACTAATGTCTTACCTCCATGGGGTGAGAACAGAGTAAGAAATACTGGAACTAGGCAGATATCCTGGCCCTGACATTTTTTACTTGTGTAACTCTGTGAGACCAAGAAATTTAGCCTCTCTGTACCTCAGTTTCCTTATCTGCAAGAGGAGAGTAATTAAGCCTACACTGAAAGGTTCCCATGGCAAATAAAATCATGTATATGAAGCAGCAGGTATATAATACATGCTAATAAATGTTTCTTTCTTTCCTTTCTTTGCCTCATCATTTTGCTTGCCCTCTTTAGTTTGAAATATAGGTGAAGATGTTATTAATGTTTTGTTCTGTACACAGCTGACTTTGCTGGAACACTGGCTACTCCATTAAAATCCTGATATTTATTGAGCATCTATGTGAACAAAGAAGGGTTCAAGCATATAAGTAACATAGTCAGATTATATTTAACTATGATTATTTTGTTTCAATTGTGGAGAAAAAAGGTATGTAAGAGAATGTGTGGGAGTGTAGGAATATCTAGGCTACAGATAGTAGTTTTGGGGATCACAATGGCTGTCTGGGAGAGAGACATGAGCTGATTTGGTAAATTTGAGGCGGGAGAGTGGACAGACTATGGAAAGTGACTAGACCCAGTGGATGAAGGGAGAGAATGAGACAACGATGCTCTAGGTTTTGGCCTGGACACCTGGGGATGAGTAGTGTCAATAACTGACTGTTGTCATGATGACTGATTGACTGCTGTTCCTGCCAAGCTGTGATGAGCAGGACAGATGTCAGTCACGTACTCCATGTG